>SJYT01069457.1:22466-160869 GCA_006410635.1 Cephalophus harveyi
AAATATACAATAATAAACCTTACTTGAAAACATTTTAAAATTGTAACACATTTTAGGAATAATTGTTTTCAGTTCATTGGAGGGAGAACAAAATATTTTATAAAGTTATGAATATGAAATTTATGAAGCCTAATTCAGTGGAGTGCTAAAACTTAATTTGGCATATAAGGAGAGGATATGAAATTTTACCACATGACCTTTATATTCTGTAAGGTCCCTTGTCTTTGTAGACCTAGTAATACATCTCTAATCATTTTCATGTTTTTTTGTTCCCTTCCAATCTCTAAACCCCAGACCTATTTCCTTTTGCAGCTGTGTTCTTTGTTGCAAAGCAACAAGAAGAGACACCAGCTGTGCTAATTTTATTGTGGTGCTTGTTGGGGAACTGATTTAGTTCTGCCTAAACATCTTGGGAGCTTCACCTGGATATCTTCCAGGATTCTAGTAGCCATTTTAAAATCATTACCCTGGGGCATAACTTCAGGATAAGATAATTTCAGTAAAGTGAAGCTGACATTACAATTCCACATAGTAGATCAGAGTGAATATGAACAGTTATATAGGACAAGTGATTAATCATATATTGGAGAAAAATTTCCTTCTTAACTTCCTTCTCATATCTTTTCCTCTCTATCAGTTAGCTTTTCTTTTGTAACAAACCACACCAGAATTTATGGCTCAGAATATCATTCATTTTACATTATAAAGATAAATTAAGAAAATCATTCCATTTAAAATAACATGAAAAAGAATAAAATATTTAGGAGTAAATATACTAGAGGAGGTCAAAGATCTATACAATGAAAATTATAAGATATTGAAGAAAGAAATTGAAGGAGACCAAATAAATAGAAAAGTATTCCATTTTCATAGATGTAAGAATTTTGTTAAAATGTCTATACTTCCTAAAGTAGTCTACAGATTTAACAAAATCCCTATGAAAGCCTCAATATTGTTTTCCATAGAAATAGAACAAACAATCCTGAAATTTGTATGAATCCTTAAGAGGCTCCAAATAGCCAAAGAAATCATGAGAAAGAATAAATGTAGAGGCATCACACTCCTGAATTCAAACTATAGTATAAAGCTATAGTGATCAAAACAGTACAGCATCAGCATAGAAACAGACACATAGATCAATGGAACAGAATAAAGGGCTCAGAAGTACCCATTCATATGTGGTTGATGAATTGTTGACAAAATAACTAAGAATATATAGTGAGGCAAAGTATATGTATGTATGTATGTTAGCCACTCAGCCGTGTTCAACTCTTTGTGACCCCACGGACTGTAACCCACCAGGCTCCTCTGTCCATGGGATTCTCCAGGCAAGAATACTGGAGTGGGTTTGCCACTCCCTTCTGGTATCAGGAAAACTGGATAGCTATATGCAAGACAGAATCCCTGTCTTACATCAAACAGAAAAATCAACTTGAAATGAATTAAAGGCAAGTTGAATGTGAGACAGAACCAAAAACTCCTAGAACACATAGTGGGTAAACTTGACATTAATCTTAGTAATGGGCTTTTTCAATTCGCTACTAAAAGCACAAATAAATAAGTGAGGCTTTAAAAGGTTTCTGCAGAGCAATGGAAACCATCAACACAAAGAAAAGGCAACCTGTGTAGTGGGGGAAATGCTTCATATTTATTCTTAGGGTAGCATTTCAGGAGTGAGAGCAGAAGCGTCAGATGTTTTTGAAGACAAGGCTCAGAACTTCCAGTACTCTACTTTTGCTGTATTCTATTACTGTAAATCACTTGAAACAATGTTTTGTGAATATTTATTGAATAATTACATGTCAGTCTTTTCTACTTACACTTATGTCTGGAGAAAAAAGTTTGTAAAAATAAACCACCTTAATGTTTAGAACATCATTGTTCTGATATCTGGTTAAAAAAAAGTTTTATTACTTTATGGAACAATTATTCATTTATTTTCCTATAAATAATTGCACTTGTGTTTCAAGAAAGACCCCAAAACCGATTTATTTTCTCACTTTTATCCAATGATTGATATGATCTAACAAATTGCATTTTATGCTGCTTTAGATTCCTTTGTTTCTCCATTGACTTTTTATGAACATAGACTAGACTTGGAATTCCCCAGTAAAACTACTCAGTTCACTATAGAAAGTATTTCACTGGAATAGATAAATTATTTGACCATAAGCTGGACACAGTTTATAAAAATTAAAGCTGCACATTATATTTTTTAAAATATATCGCCAAATGATTTTCAGATGTATGCACCTTGGTGTAGGAAATGCAAATACAAAGTAAACCAATCAATTTGGGCAATTCTAGATTTAACTTATGTTCAAGTAATTGTAAAAAATGTAATGGGTGAAATTTACATAATGGATAAAGGAACATTCTTGTGTATAAATTCGCCTTGGAACTAAATACTCTCTTCATAGAGATAATGCTTTTTAAAAATGCAGCTTACATTCTTACTACAACTGAACTTAGAGCATCCTGGGCTTATTGTTTTATTACTTACTACCTTATATTACGAGCTTCCCAGGTAGCTCAATGGTAAATCATCCACTGCCAGTATAGGAGACACAGGGGATGTGGGTTCAATCCTTGGACTGAAAAGATCCCTCAAAGAAGGAAATGGCAACCCAGTCCAGTATTCTTGCCTGGAAAATTCCGTGGAGAGAGGAACCTGGCAGAATACAGACCACGTGTTCTCAAAGAGTCAGACATGACTTAGCAACTGAGCACACATGTACGTGCTTTATATCACACATTAATTTGAACTTGTATTTTACTGATTTGTAGACACCTCACTTTTTTATTATTTTATTTCTGTGTCATGTGCATCTAACAAACTATCACAAACATAGTTAATAGACATTTAAAATCTATATGGAATAAAGACAAATTATAATGTTTTATAGAAGTGAAGAGCTATTATTCCATGTGATGTTCTCTCTGTATTTTTATCACATAAACATATTTATGAATATCCCTGTCTCTTATACACATCTAAAACTAATAATATAGAATTAATTAATTTCCCCAAGATCACAGGATTAGTAAGAAGTGCAAATGGAAGAGATGTCTAAGCTTCAGTTTTTGAGTTCCCATTTTCAATACATTAAAAAAAAAAAAAAAATTCTATAAAATGTATCATAATTATGGCCACTTTATTGTTTTTCTTCCTTTCCTTTCTGGAGAAACTCACCAAAACAAAAAACTCATGTTAGACACTGGCCACTACTCAACTACCACTTCTACTATTAATTAGTCTATTCTATTGCCCCTATATTTTAATAAAAATTCATAAATGGAAATTACTATGGAATATTATAAAATAAAAATATTTTAAGTGTGAAATTATAGTATTAGGGCATATAATGCTGAAATTCATTCTAAAAACTCATGTGCAGTACATTTAACCTAACCTTTAATTTAACTGGATTTCTAATTTTATTTTGAAATCAACTTTCTTTTTTGAGACACTTTGGGGTGGTTTTGCCATTTTCTAGGTGTTGGGTATAGAGTGAAAGAATAGTAATCAGCTGCAGAGTAAAGGCATGGTGATTAGGAGCTGGGTGAATGTTCATTGTTCAGGTATACAGAGAAGGTTCAGCATGAGGTATGGAGAACATGCCCAGCAAAGAGGTCCAGAATAAACACCCAGTGCCCAGAAAGCAGGTATACAGTGATTATATAGCGATCAAGGCTAGAGAAGTCATAGTGACCACATAGATTTCTGCTCTTGTCTACCAGGGATCTTTGTTCCCACTGGTTTTCAGGCCGCAGTCCATGATGGTCATAGTTGCCTGTTCTTGGTCTTAATTGCAAGTCTTTTTGTGATCCACTGAGTTTCTCTCAGATAAATTTCATTTCCTATCTTAGTAAATGGCAAATATTTTCTTGCTCTCATAACCTGGTATGGAGAGAACTCTGTGATCAGTCTAGACCTTTTATGGTTTCATAAGCTAAATGGCCTACCTCTTTATTTTAAAAATATTTTGTACTCTTTATTATGTTGAGGTATGTTCTCTTTACATGTACTTTGTTCAGGTTTTTTAAAGATGAGGTAATGTTGAATTTGTTAAATGCCTTTTTTGCATCTGCTTATTTTTTATTCTCCAAAGTGTTAATATGGTTTATCACATTAACTGATTTGCAAATATTGACCTATCTTTGTGTTCCTGGAATAAATCCCACTTGATCACAATATATGACCTTTTTAATGTATTGTTGAATTTGATTTGCTTATTCTGTTGAGGATTTTTGCATCTATGTTTATCAGTGATATTGATATTGGTCTATATTTGTGTGCATGTTTGTGTTACAGTTTTCCTCTCTGGTTTTGGTGTCAAGGTGACGTTGACCTAGTACAATGAGTTCAGAAACAGTCCTTCATCTTAAATTTTTTGGATAGTTTGGGAATGATAGACATTAATTTTTCTTTACATGTTTGGTAGAACTTACCTTTGAAACTATCTGGTCCTGGACTTTTATTGTTATTATTATTAATTCAGTTTTGTTACTAGTGTTTGACTTGTTCATATTTTATATTTTTCTTGATTCAGTCTTGGAAGACTGCATATTTGTAGGAATTTATCTTCAAAGTTGTTCAATTTGTTGGTTTATAACTTATAATATTCTCTTATGATGCTTTCTATCCCTGTGGTATTGGTTATAATGTCTCCTTTTCCAATTCTGGTTTTATTTATTTGGGTGTTTTCTTTTGATTCTTTTCTTTGATGAGTCTGGCTAAATGTTTATCAATTTTCTTTATCTTTTCAAAGAATCAGGTCTTAGTTTCATTGATATTTTCTATTGTTTTTTGAGTCTATATTTCATTTATTTCTTCTCTGATCTGAATGTTTTCTTCCTTCTACTAACTTTGGACTTTATTTTTCTTCCTTTTCTAGTGCCTGTAGTGTAAGGTTATGTGGTTTGTTTGAGATTTTTCTTGTTTCCTGAGATATATCTTTATTGATACAAACTTCTCTCTTTGACCTGCTTTTGCTGGGTCTGCTAGACTTTAGAACATTGTTTTTCCATTTTAATTTGCCTGGCTGTTTGTGAGACCCAGTCTTGACTTCTGTAGGCATGCTGTTGGGCAGTACTGACCCCCAGCTTGGCTAACTGAGAGGTGCATTGCCACTGACATCACCACTGCCAGGAGGGTGGTGATGCATGGGACTGGTCCCACCATGCCTGGCTGCAAGGCCTCAAAGCAATTGCTGGTGTGCTAGGCTGGACCCCACAGTGAGCTGTTTTGGAAAGTCTTTGGCAGGGCTGGAGAGACACACTTGATGGGGTAGAGTGAGAAGTACTTTGGAGGGGTGATGGTGTCAGTCCACAGGGGAACACGTGGGGAGGATCCGTGATGTTAACTAGGTTAGTGGAGAGTAACAGAAAGGGTGCCCACCAAGGCTGGGCCAGCTAGATGAAAGGAGAGTTAAAAGAAAAAGATGATGCCCACCAGCATTTCTGTCCCTGGAGAAAGTTCCGCCTCCTCCATACCTTCTCAGTACCTGTCCTAAAATTAGTCAATGAATCTCCTCCTCACATGACCCAGGAACATTTTAAGCTGCTGCCTCTGCACTGGGACTTTGGGTGAGTTTGTATGTAAGCTCTTCAATAGTGATGTCTCAGTTTCCTCTGGCTCTCCTAGATGTAAGCCCCACTGGTTTTCAAATCCAGACATTATGAAAGCTATCTTCTCCATGAACATCTCCCAGACTGGGGAGCGTACTGTGGGGCTCATGCCTTGGGAAAGTTTATGAAGTCATGATATTCCTCTCACTCGTGGACTGCCATACTGGGGTGTAGATTTGATTAGATTGCATCTCTATCCCTCCTATGGTCTCCATGTGGACTTTTCTTAAGTCCTTAATTGTAGAAAATCTGTTCTGCTAGTCTTCAGTGAAAGTGAAAGTCGTTCAGCCCTGTCCAACTCTTTGCGACCCCATGGACTATACAGTCCATGGAATTCTCCAGGCCAGAATACTGGAGTGGGTAGCCTTTCCCTTCTCCAGGGGATCTTCGTAACCCAGGGATTGAACTGCTCTCTCCTGCTTGGAAGGCAGATTCTTTACCACTGAGCCACCTGGGAAGACAGTTGTTCTATATGTAACTGTAATTTTAGCTTGTCTATTGGAGAAGGTGAGCTCAGGATTTTTATCCTTTGCTATCTTGATCTGGACTCTGGTAGAAATCTGCTATTAAATTTTAGCAAACCGATCCTAATCTGACTTTGCTATTGAGCTTCTTCATGGAAGAAAATTAGTATTGAATTTTTGGTAGTGCACTGAACAATAGTTGGCAAAGGAACCATATAAGCTATGATTCCATTTACCTGAGGCCATCACAATGGAATGTTTCCCCATTCTCGCTGATGTGTTCATTAGTGTAAGTCTGACTAAATGGTCTCATTAAATCTTTCACTGCTGTTTCACATAGCACCATGGAATATTGCAAAATTTGTGCTCCTTCTATAGAAGTTTCTCACAGCATGAAATGCATACATGACAAGGGAAAGGCAAACACAAATATAAGAATATATACTTTTTGTTTTACCCAATTGTTTGTGGTAAGTTGTTATCAGAAACAAAAAGAAACTCAACTGGACGAATCTAAATGCACATCAGAAACACTATGGAATATCATATGGTTATGAAAATTATATTTACCTAGCTGGCATGGAAATGTCCATGACATGTTCTGCTATTACAGAAAAAGTTGTATAAAGTTCTGTTTATATGTATACAACTACAAGATAGACCTTTGAATGAGTGGAGACAGTTATGAAAAGACATGTTAGGCATTTCTAACATTGCTTTTCTTATGGGGAGTGGTTAAAGGAGTTGTATTTTTCTTACTAAGATCATATTTGACTTCTTGAAGACATTCTGTAAGATAAATGCAATTAATAATAAGAGATTGATTGAGCAGGAATTTTCTGTATTGTCCTTTGAGTAGAGAGGTGTAACAGCACCTGTTTGGGAACTGCTTTGTAAATAAATTTACACTCTGGCTCATAGTCTGTGTGAATAAAGCAGCTAGTGAGTAGCAACTGAAGAGTCAAAGAAAAATTGTTGATTCCAAGCAGCGTTTAATAAGTCTCTGCCACCAGGTCTAATCTTCAGTCTTCATATATATACATGTCTCTTATGCAAGAGACAAAAGAGATCCAGTTTCAGTCCCTGGGTTGGGAAGATCCCGTGGAGCAGGGCATGGCAACCCACTCTAGCCTGGAGAATCCCCATGGATAGAGGAGCCTGGGGGCTAGAGTCCATAGGGTTGCAAAGAGTCAGGCATAACTAAAGTAACTTAGCACTCATTAAGGAGAATTTTAATTTTATATCTGTATTGTTATGTTTTATTTTTTGTTACTGTAAAATATATACACTGGGCTATTATGTTTAAAATTAATTTTTCAGCTAACTGGTAAAAAATAAATTGGAGTTATTTCCTCAATAATTGAAATCAATGTCAGCTTTAAATTTGTACCTTATATAATATATAGTAATAGCATATATATTATCTTTTATTAAACTCTTCTGAAACATTATTGCCAATTTTTGGTGAGCAAAGAAGGACAAAATAATTCTGTCTTCGGTATTCCAGTCTGTGTAGATTTTTTGTCGTTTATTGGCTTTGATTTTATTTTTTCTCTTGTTTTTATTGAATGAAAATTTAGCTGAAATACAAGGTATTATTCAGAATAACGCTGAATTTGTTAACAACTTTTATTTTTTAAATGAAATTCTTTTCCTGAGTGGAAATTACAGCAACTTATAGATATAAATTTAATTTTTGATGAGAAGTTGATATAAAATTAGCAAATGAAATGGACTTAATTATCATATATGGTAAACTAGGGAATTAAGTATTAAAGTGTTACGTGCTATTTAAATAGATAAATAGAAAACTATATATACATATGTATTTTCCTCCAGGTTAAAAAACATTCTATCCTAAAGTCTATTTTGCATACAGAAGGCAGCTTTCTAGGCTTCCCAGGTGGCTCGGTGGTAAAGAATCCACTTGCCAGGGCAGGAGACACAAGAGACTCAGGTTCAGTCCCTGGGTTGGGAAGATTCTCTGGAGAAGAAAGTGGCAACCTGCTTCAGCATTCTTACCTGGAAAAGTCTATGGATAGAGGAGCCTGGAAGGATACAGTCTGTGGGGTCAGAAAGAGCTGGACATGACTGAGAAAACACACACAGGCAGCTCTCCAAATGATGTATTTGTCAGATTCCAATATATTAAGTAATTTCTAGTTAGTGAATGGAAACACACACATACACACACACACACACACACACACACACACACACCTACCTAGATTCCTATTTGAAAGTAGTAACTATAAAAGAATCAAATGCAGAACCTAATCATAATATTTGGTATCATCATTATTCAGAAAAGAAATAAAGGGTAGTTGGGGTGAAACCTGTTAATACCTTCTGTCTGCATTAGAGTTTAATCAGGAAAAATCAGATCCTCTGTCATTTAGCTCAATAAAAGAAACTGAATTGGTGGAACAAGTGAAGAAAATGGTAAGAGAAGCAAACACCAAATAGTGGGCCATGAGACAGCCACTGAAGGAGTGAAGCACCAGTAAGGCTGGGAGGGTGGGTGTTGCCTGACCCCAGCAGCTGTGCTTTAATGCACAAACATGGGAAGCACTAATTACTGATGGATGTTAGGTTTCTGCAGAGCAGGACAGGGTAGGAAAGTAATGTGAGCAAAGCATGCAGATGCGTTTAGAAGATACATAAAGCTGCTGGGATTACGGCAGTCTAGTCACTTTTTACTGCAACCATTGACTCTGTACCGAAATCAAGAAAATTGTGAGCTATCTGTAAGGCTACAGAAGACAGCAGCACTATTGTTGGTACCTGGAGGTTGCTTCTTCCTAAGTATTTTACACACACCTTCATCTGACAAAATATATTTACTGACTTGGGCTTTGGCTATGGTTTGGGTGGGAGTGAGGGTAAGGTATAATGCCACCTCTCTTTAAGTAGATGCATCTGGAAAGCCATTACATTCCACCAAGCAGACAGACAAGAAAAAAGTCTAGAAGATATTATAACTATTATCAACTAGATATTGTATTATCAACTAGATATTATCAACTAGTTTTTGTAACTATATCCAGCCATGATTGGATGGGGCAATGGAGTATGGAAAAAAATACCACATAGGAAAACAGTAAGACCAGCTTGAATTCTGCCTTCTCAAATTTGTCAACTATATTATCTTTATGAACCTCAACATTCCCATCTGTAAAATGGCATTGAATGTAATTTTCTCAATAGATGCATCTTATTGTTATATTAAATGATATATAGCAGAGAGATCCCACATCCTTGGCACTATATACATATTATTTCCTTACTTTTTCATTTATGGTATATGATTATAAGTTTACTTGAGTAATATCAAATCTCACATTCAGTTCAGTTCAGTTCACTCACTCAGTCGTATCCTACTGTTTGTGACCCCATGAATCGCAGCACGCCAGGCCTCCCTGTCCAACACCAACTCCCGGTGTTTACTCAGATTCATGTCCATCGAGTCGGTGGTGCTATCCAACCTTCTCATCCTCTGTCGTCCCCTTCTCCTCCTACCCCCAATCCCTCCTAGCATCAGAGACTTTTCCAATGAGGCAACTCTTCGCATGAGGTGGCCAAAGTATTGGAGTTTCAGCTTTAGCATCAGTCATTTCAATGAACACCCAGGACTGATCTCCATTAGGAAGGACTGGTTGGACCTCCTTGCAGTCCAAGGGACTCCCAAGAGTCTTCTCCAACACCACACTTCAAAAGCATCAATTCTTCAGTCCTCAGCTTTCTTCACAGTCCAACTCTCACATCCATACATGACCACTGGAAAAACCATAGCCTTGACTAGATGAACCTTTGTTGGCAAAGTAATGTCTCTGCTTTTCAATATGCTGTCTAGGTTGGTCATAACGTTCCTTCCAAGGAGTAAGTGTCTTTTAATTTCATGGCTGCAGTCACCATCAGCAGTGATTTTGGAGCCCAAAAAATAAAGTCTGACACTGTTTCCACTGTTTCCCCATCTCTTTCCCATGAAGTGATGGGACCAGATGCCATGATCTTAGTTTTCTGAATGTTGAGCTTACAGCCAAATTTTTCACTCTCCACTTTCACTTTCATCAAGAGGCTCTTTAGTTCCTCTTCACTTTCTGCCATAAGGGTGGTGTCATCTGCATATCTGAGGTTATTGATATTTCTCCCGGCAATCTTGATTCCATCTTGTGCTTCTTCCAGCCCAGCGTTTCTCATGATGTACTCTGCATGGAAGTGAAATAAGCAGGTAACAATATACAGCCTTGATGGATTTCTTTTCCTATTTGGAACCAGTCTGTTGTTCCATGTCCAGTTCTAACTGTTGCTTCCTGGCCTGAAACAGATTTTTCAAGAGGCAGGTCAGGTTGTCTGGTATTCCCATCTCTTTCAGAATTTTCCACAGTTTCTTGTGATCCACACAGTCAAAGGCTTTGGCATAGTCAATAAAGCAGAAATAGATGCTTTTCTGGAACTCTTTTGCTTTTTCAATGATACAGCAGATGCTGGCAATTTGATCTCTGGGTCCTCTGCCTTTTCTAAAACCAGCTTGAACATCTGGAAGTTCACGGTTCAGGTATTGCTGAATCTCACATTAGGTACTTCCATAAAAAGGATCTAACCAAATCTAACTGAATCTCTACTTGAAGTACAGGGAGCTTCCCTGACAGTCCAGTGGTTAAGACTTCGCCTTCCAATGCAGAGGGTGCAGTTTCAATCCTTGGTCAGGGAGGTAAGGTCCTACCTGCCCCGTGGCGAAATAGCCAAGTCATAAAACAGAAATACTGTAGCACATTCAACAAAAACTTAAAAAAATTCAGCCACATCATTAAAATATCTTAAAAATAAGAGACTATACAAAAACTAGCAATAGCCATGACTGAAAACATATAATTAGAATAGTGAATTTTGCTTTGTTACCCAGATGTTTCATAAGTGTGCTTACAGAGGATTTTTTTTTTTTAATCCAGTGACTCTTGGGTGACTACTCAAAGCTTTATAAAATTACATGATGGCTGGAATACGTTATTTCTCCATTGGTGAAATTACAGTCCTCCTGTGTAGAATGAAATTTGAGTTGTATCTTGATGATTATTACTTTTTCACAGTCCCTGAAAAAAAATCTTCTGAGAATTAAGCCCTAAGAGATTCCTTCAGAGAGCTACTCTCAGCCTTCGTAAATCTCCAGCTTATTTTTACTCAAAGTTCTTGCTCAATGTTAATTCACTTGAGATTTTAACAGAGCTGTGAGCTCTGACAAGTCATGCATAACGATTTGCAATCTCAGAGAATGTTTGCTTGGTATTAAAATGCTTATTAAATATTTCAAATTGGTCTTTAGAGGTTTTAGGGAAAGTCCACTCTGTTTCTCATTGATATGTAATGTTACAAAATGTGTGCTATTTGTAAAACAGCAGTACAAGAGGAAACCACAAGAAAAGAATGACACAGGGCAGTCCCTAAAGAAAACAAGACTTGAGTTTTATTGTAGAAAAGAGATCTTGAAAGCTTTTTTATGTACTTGAATCTTTTCAGCTTTGTTTCAAAAATCAACTGAGAAGCTATAATCCCTAGTATGGGATTACCTAAATATGCACTGTAGGAAATATTTAATGTGAAAATAAAATAAATAGTACACTAAACAGCCAATGAAACTTTAAAATGCAATACTTCTGTGCTTATTGATTTTAATGAAAACAGTTGTAAAAATGAAAGACACTTATGCAGCACTGTTTAAAGTTTTCTTTGATTGGAAGCCAGTTGTTTAGGGAAGGTACTGTGAGTTTAATATCTATTGACCAAGCCCATATAATAATTTCCAGAGAAAATTAGATACTTATCTTAATATTCTAGTGGAATAATGGGCTTCTAGGTATCACTTCCCATATTTTTCTTTGGAGATCTAGCACTGTAGAGGATAATAATCCTTTTCTTTTATGTATACAGTTAGGGCCAATAGCATGAACAAAGGAATGGTCCAATGTGGAATACTTTTCTCAGGCATAGATATAACATACGGAATTTTTTTTTTTTTTTTTTTTAAACTTTTCAACCAGGAATAAAACGTCTTCATTAAAATAACCAATATAGCTAATTAATTTACTTAGAAAGGCCAAGTCCGACTCTTTGTGACCCCATGAATCCCAGCACGCCAGGCCTCCTTGTCCATCACCAACTCCTGGAGTTCACTCAGACTCATGTCCATCGAGTCAGTGATGCCATCCAGCCATCTCATCCTCTGTCGTCCCCTTCTCCTCCTGCCCCCAATCCCTCCCAGCATCAGAGTCTTTTCCAATGAGGCAACTCTTCTCATGAGGTGGCCAAAGTACTGGAGTTTTAGCTTCAGCATCATTCCTTCCAAAGAAATCCCACGGCTGATCTCCTTCAGATTGGACTGGTTGGATCTCCTTGCAGTCCAAGGGACTCTCAAGAGTCTTCTCCAACACCAGAGTTCAAAAGCATCAATTCTTCGCTGCTCAGCTTTCTTCACAGTCCAACTCTCACATCCATACATGACCACAGGAAAAACCATAGCCTTGACTAGACGGACCTTAGTCGGCAAAGTAATGTCTCTGCTTTTGAATATACTATCTAGGTTGGTCATAACTTTTCTTCCAAGGAGTAAGCGTCTTTTAATTTCATGGCTGCAGTCACCATCTGCAGTGATTTTGGAGCCCCCAAAAATAAAGTCTGACACTGTTTCCACTGTTTCCCCATCTATTTCCCATGAAGTGATGGGACCAGATGTCACGATCTAGTAATGCCTAATATTTCAAAAAATCAAATAACATTAATTTCTACCTAAGTCTGTCTATTTGTGAAATTAACTTTTTATTTGATCTCATTTATGATGTATCTGGCGTCAAAGAGGATATTATCGTTTTTTTCTTGGCTTTTAACTTCAGACTCTTACACAGAGTCAAAGAAAAACTGCAAATTCTGAGAATAAATGTCCTTTCCTCCCACTGCAGCTATAACACTGCTAAACCAAAGAACCACAAACTTAAAAAATACGCCTTTACTGTTATCACTGTTCCTGAAGTTAGATGTCTACAGTCTAGGTATCATTAGCTGGGCCATATTACCTCTTAAAGACCTGGGGGAGGGTCTTTTCAAGCCCCACCTCCAGCTTCTAGTGCTTTGCTGGCAATCTGACTTACTTTGTCTTGTGGAAATATCATCTTGATATTGCCTTGATCTCTGCCTTCATCTTCACATAATGTACTTCTCGTGTGTGTGTGTGTGTCTGTGTGTGTGTGTGTGTGTGTATCCATCTTTTCCAAGTGTCTTATTTTTATAAGGACAGCAGTCATACTAGATTAGTAGCCCAAACTATTGCAGTATGACTTCATCTTAATTACATCTATAGTGACCCAATTTCACCTATTAAATGGCACAGTGGTAAAGAATCTGCCTGTCAATACAGGAGGTGACAGAGATGCAGGTTGGATCCCTGGATCGGGAAGATCCCCCAGAGTAGGAAATGGCAATCCACTCCACTATTCTTGCCTGGAGAATCCTGTGGACAGAGGAGCCTGGTGAGATACAAAGTCCATGGGGTCGCAAAGAGTCAGACATGACTGGGTGTTCATGCAGGCCAGAGACAGATGGAGAGAGATTGGGTAAAGTGAACAATGATAAATAAACTGCTGCCTGATAAGCAAACTCCTTGCCCAGGTGAGCAATCTATTGTGAAAAAAAGAGAGCTGATGACTAAGATGAAAATTTGTCTCAGTTCATTTTCTGAAATTTTATGAAGGAAATAGGGGAAATATTTATGAGGTTCAGTTTGATATGGTTCCCAGGTAGTGCTAGTGGTAAAGAATCTGCCTGCCAACTCAGGAGAAGCAACAGACATGGATTTGATTCCTGGGTTGGAAGATTCCCCTGGAGTAGGAAATGGCACCCCACTCCAGTATTCTTACCTGGAAAATTCCATGGACAGAGGAGCCTGGCTGGCTACAGTCTTTAGTGTCTCAAAGAGTCAGACACAATGGAGCATCACCATTGTCACCATTTAAGCAACTGGAGTTTAACAATGTAACATATGGACTTAGGGGGGAAATCATTCAACTCATAACACACACACTAAAGCAGTCTATGTTTTTATTCTTTATATATTAAAAAAAAAACTTCCTTTGGAAGTAACAGTAGTTCTTAAAATGCTCCCATCAAACCTCCAAATAAATGAGAAAATAAAATAAGTATATGTTTTCCTTTTGGTCTAAAACCTCTTGGTAGGGAATCTTTGAACAATTGAGTAAACTCAGGATTTATTTTCCACCCCTGCTATTTAATTCTACTCTTGATGTGTTCAGAGCAGGCTGACTTTGGTTGAGCTGTGCTGTACATATGCCTATGTTACCTCAACCAGCAATCTGTTTATGCAAAGTGGCAGGCTGCTACCTTCAGATGCCACCAAAGAACAATGATAGAGGACATTTACTGTTCTTTGCTTTATGCACAGCTAGGATTGCCCGAAACCCATGAGACCAACTGTTCCGAGGTATCTGTAGTTTATAATTGCAGTATTTTTTGAACTATGGTAGAGAGTTAGTATATTTTCTTTCTTTCCCCTGGATCTCTTTTCTGCTCTGCCCACTTCTTTTTTACTTAAAATGCTCCCATCAAACCTCCAAATAAATGAGAAAATAAAATAAGTATATGTTTTCCTTTTGGTCTAAAAACCTCTTGGTAGGGAATCTTTGAACAATTGAGTAAACTCAGGATTTATTTTCCACCCCTGCTATTTAATTCTACTCTTGATGTGTTCAGAGCAGGCTGACTTTGGTTGAGCTGTGCTGTACATATGCCTATGTTACCTCAACCAGCAATCTGTTTATGCAAAGTGGCAGGCTGCTACCTTCAGATGCCACCAAAGAACAATGATAGAGGACATTTACTGTTCTTTGCTTTATGCACAGCTAGGATTGCCCGAAACCCATGAGACCAACTGTTCCGAGGTATCTGTAGTTTATAATTGCAGTATTTTTTGAACTATGGTAGAGAGTTAGTATATTTTCTTTCTTTCCCCTGGATCTCTTTTCTGCTCTGCCCACTTCTTTTTTGTTTTTTTTTTTTTTTTTTTTTTTGGTACTTTCAGCCATCACTTAGTCAACAACACCAGGCTACTTTGATTTCTTTTATTTTTCCTTTTCTCATTGTTCTCTCACCTGTCACTCCATTCATGCATCTCAGCTTTCACCTAACAAGCCTGAGCTTTCAAAGACAGCTCAAGCCGAGCAGAACACTCTTTTTCTTTCCTGTGGTGGTCCAGCCTATCACAGTAAATGAGGTATAATCTTAAAAAATTTGCCTTAACCAGTTTTTTCAATGGTATGGTTCCTTTGAGGTTGCTTTTAAGATATTAACATTATTTAGACCTAAATCAGTATTGTAAGGCCACAGCAAGTTTTAAAACCTGAGAATTTTGTAAGTGTGGTTTCTTAAAAGATAGCCATTATTTTACAGCTTTCTATCTATACTTCTTTTTTTTTTCTGACTCCTAGTATTAAATAATTTTTATATGCCCAGTATGATCATCATTTTTCCTATAAGATCAAAGATTTGGCTGGTATAATTTTGCAATATTTTGGACACAGTATGGGCTTTTTACCTTTTTAGGGTCTGATCCAGGTACCTACTATAGATTTTAATTTTTGCAATTTAAGGAGATACTGAATGAAAATACCTCCCTCCTGTACCAATATTTTAGACAAATATCTACCTACTGGTTTTCTCTGACCAATTTGGAGAGATGAATATAGGTATTGAGCAGGTGTTGAAACTCACAGCAAAAGTCTTTAATGTTGCACAGTAGTAATTATTATACTTAATGAAAGAAGAGATCATCTACATGTGACTAGCTCTGGAAAGTTTATCAAGCCAGATACTGTAATGCTATATTAAAAAATAAATATATATATATATAGTACACATCCAAGTCCAAATAGGGCTCTAAGAATGGAATAGCACTAAAGCAAGAAGATATATTTTTTAACCTTTAAAATTTTATATCATCATAGATTCACATGCTGTCATTAGAAATAATACAGATTTCTTATATCTTTATCCATTTTACCCAATGCTGCTGCTGCTGCTGCTGCTAAGTCACTTCAGTCGTGTCTGACTCTGTGTGACCTCATAGATGGCAGCCCACCAGGCTCCCCTGTCCCTGGGATTCTCCAGGCAAGAACACTGGAGTGGGTTGCCATTTCCTTCTCCAATGCATGAAAGTGAAAAGTGAAAGTAAAGTCGCTCAGTCGTGCCTGACTCTTTGCGACCCCATGGACTGCAGCCTACCAGGCTCCTCCATCCATGGAATTCTCCAGGCAAGAGTACTGGAGTTGGTTGCCATTGCCTTCTCCTTACCCAATGCTAGCATCCTTCAAAACTATAAAGCAGTATCATAATCAGGTTATTGAAACCATTTGCAAATCTTACTTACATTTCCCTAGTTTTACCTGTGTGTGTATGCATATATTTAGTTCTTGTGTATCCATAATCAAAATACTGAACAGTAACAGCTTTATCAGGATCCCTCATGTTGCCCTTTTATAACCAAATCCACACCTTTCCACTCTTTCTCCCCCCAGATTTTAGCAACTACTAATCTGTCATCCATTTCGAAAATTGCATCACTTCAAGAATGTTAAATACATGGACTCATACAGTATATAGTCTTTGGGGGTTGTCTTTTTTCACCCTCTAGGCATAATTTCCTGAAGATTTATCCAAGGTGATGTCTATGTTAATATTCTTTGCATTTTTATTGCTGAGTAGTATTCCTCAATAGTATTGTACCATAGTTTGTTTAATCATTTTCCCATTGAAGGATATTTGAGCTGTTTCTAGTCTGGTGCTACTAAGAATAATATCTCTGAATATTTGTAAAACAGATTTTTATGTGAACATACATTTTCATGATTTTAGCATAATGCCCAAGAGTACAATTTGGTGCTGCTACATGGTAAATGTATGTTTATTTAAGAATTTGCTAAATTTACATTTCCGCTAGCTGTGTGTGAGTGGCCTAATTTCTCACCAGAATTGGTGTCACTATTATTATGTTTTATTATCCACAATTAAGAGTTTCTTTTAGGTATATAACAGTCCTTTTCTTTTGAGTGTGCATAATTACTAGTTATATTTTTACTTAACATCTCAATGTAAAAATTCTATTTAGAGGCCAAAATCGTGGCATTTTACTAAAAGTCTATATATACAGTTATCCCTCAGTATCTGAAGGGAAATGGTTCCAACACTGCCATGGACACCTGTAGATGCTCAGGTCCTTTAGTTGGCCCTCAGTATCCATATCCATGGTCCCATATCCAGAAATTCAACCACTGCAGATCAGAACATAGAACATGATCAGCAGTTGGTTACATTTATGGATGTGGAACCAAACATTGTTGTTGTTCTCTCTCAGTCATGTCCCACTCTTTGCAACTCCATGGACCGAAGCACTCCAGGCTTCCCTGTCCTTCAGTGTCTCATGGAGTTTGCTCAGACTCGTGTCCATTGAGTCAGTGATGCCATCCAACCATCTCATCCTCTCACCCGCTTCTTCTTCTGCTCTCAATCATATATATGAGGAGACATATATATGGAGGGCCAACCGTACATGTATGATCTGCTAATAAGGATTGTCAGATGAACTTGGCATTTTGTATTAACTAGTTCTGTACTTTCAGAGGATCTATTTCTAGGATCCTTTGAAGGTACAGAACTAGTTTTGCTTAAAGTCGTGTCTAAATTTCAACATGGAAGTAAAACTTGTAGTTAAGCAGATATTAAACTCTTTATAGATGTGTTAGATCTAAATCACTGACTGAATTACTAAAATTGAAAATTGTCAGTAACCCCTGCATTGTTCAAGACTCAACTGTACACCCTCAAAATACTTTTCATTTTACCCCCTCCCCTGCCAGTTAACACTAATCTGATTCTTGAGAATTGACCCAACCCACTCTGATTACATGTAGGTTAAAACAGACCCTTCATAATGGTATCATCACATAAAGAATCATATTAAAATACCTGAAACCCAATGCTCCATCTGGGGCTCTCATTTAGGATGATAATTGGTTGCAAAGAAAGAAACCGAGAACCATGTTTGAAGGATGATCTAAGAAATATAGGAAATTATCACTTTCCACAGATGTTTCAGCATAAAAGTTTTTTTCTGGGTACAAATTAATCATGTGCTTAATCATTTGTTTTCCTGAATGCACAGGTACCTCTGTTCTACAGGTGACAGCCACTGATGCAGATGACCCTACCTATGGAAACAGTGCTCGAGTGGTTTACAGTATTCTCCAGGGACAGCCCTACTTCTCCGTAGACCCTAAAACAGGTTAGTACTTTTATGGATAATTGATGTACAGATGCATACTACAAAAAAAAAGAAAGCAGTATCTTCATGTCTGTGTGGTCTTCTGCATTAGACATTGTTATTTTAGAACTTTAAAAATGCCCTCAGTTTCTTCAGGACAGTGTGATTAAATAATTGAAGATAAATTAACTGTCCTCCTTAATACCTGATTATCCATCATTTATACCCATACCAGTAAAAACTTTTTATTTTTGAATCTTTCTGTGACATTTAGATAAATGCTGTTTAAAACAGAGATTACATAACACTTCAGTCTTAAAGTAGTATGTTATGTAAATGAAATTAACTGAGAATAAAGCCAAAGACATAGAAACATTTGTTAAAAATTATATGAATTCTGCTCTATTTCTTCTCTTTTTTTGTAGCCAAAATAGTCATATCATGCTATATTATGTGATGCCGAAATGGTAATGAAGGATACTCAATAATTCAGTGTAGGGCTATGTTCTAGCAGCATAATCTATAAACCACAAAAACTCATGGTCTTATCAGTAAAGAGTTTGTGAATAGAAATTTGGCTAAAGATAAATATAAAACCATTTTTAAAATTAGCCAAATGTTCAGTATGAAATGGTTCAAATTTAATAAACAGTTTCAAGAATATACACAATCAGGAGATATAGATGGACCAGAGCAAGGTCTAAGATGTTCCAGCAGCTTCCTTGATCCTTTCTGGTAATGTGAGATCCATTCTGAATCTAGTTAGCATGTGGGATCTTTAAGTATAGGTCACCGCCAGATAACAAATGCAGGGGTAATATTTGGTCAAATATCTCCTTATCATCATACAGTTACATAGCATACAACACATTTTTCAGGGAACACTGTTCAATAAGTGCACATTACAGTTTATTAACCTTTGTCGCAGACAGTGAGGTACATTCACCAAAGAGATGCTATGAACAAGCTTACTGCAATAGCTAACGCCACTAGATTGCTAGGAGGATTGACATTGTCACGTTTACAGGAAGGTGCCTTCTTTCTCTCCCTGGTGTGCTCCAACACAAAGTACACTGGGCAGGAGGAGACCTCAGACACACTGTCTTAACCCCTGAAATTCCCATAACTTAAGAAAAAAACAGTGAAGAAGGTGTAAAGATGCAGATATGTAAATGAAGGATTGCACATATATACCTGTGTATATATACACATATTGTATGCATTATAATTATAAAATAAATGAGATAAATAAAAATTGGGATATAATAAAAATAAATAATATAATGTGACCTAAAGTGAGCATGCAAGCTCTTATGTTAATAGTACCAAGGTAATACTAAATATTTAGAAATAAAAATGTTTATCAGTCTGGTAATCAAAATTCTGGGTCAAAAATTATATACATATATTTATGTTGTTCTGATAGGATACTTCAGAATTGATAGAAAATATTTTTTACTGAGATATATTTGAAGTGTAACGCTGTATAATTAAAAGGGTACAGCATGTTGACTTAATGCATGCCTGTATTGTAATATGATTGGCATGTAGTGATAAACATTCTTAAGCCAACTCAGTATTTGACAACAGTGTTTCTCATTTTGTGGTAATTTCCTAATCACCACAATTGTTTTATATATAAAAGATGTGTATTTCTCACTTTAAATATGCATCTTCCTGGAGGAAAGAATTGAGGAGACTATGTTCCAGTTACCTCGTCTGAGGCTTACACACACACAAACACACATGTATGCATGCACACACCTGCACACATACAATTTATTCCATTAACTGTCCTTTTAGAGAGCCGAATGTTTATTTATATATACATGTTATATTTACTTAATAGAATATTGCTAGACTATAGATATCTTATATGGGTTTTAAAACTTACCACACACTTGAACTTCTTTAAAACCAAATAATAATTCTGTGTGCTTGTATATATCTGAATATCTGTCTGAATGTCTGCATGTGTTGGTGTGAGTATATGCAGGTATGTATATGGGTGTGTGTATGTGTGCATGTTTACTTTGGACAAAGAAAGCAGGCCAATATGTATAAAAGGTGACCAGTGTTGAACTCTTCTGTTGCTTGATTTTTAGTGAAGCAAATATATCAAACACAAAATTCAAATAAAAATTGCATTTTATTGTACATATTTATTATGGATTAATTAAATCCTTCAGGAAACAAAAATGATTATCTGAGATATAAATAGGCTGCTATTAAGGTTCTGCTCTATTGAAATGATCCTTGCTCTTATAATTTTTGCTCTTTTATTTAAGCAAAATGATTTATTGAATGAAATGTATGCATCCATATTGATATGTTTTAATTTCAATATTGTATTGGCTGAAACCGGGATATGGCTTCTGCTATCAAGATTGTTTAAATATGCAAATCTCTTGGACTGGTTGTCTGCACAGAGTGCTAAGAGGGATTATAAAACAAAATGCTGAGTGTTCTCTTCAAAGCTAAGAAGTTTTTGGTAATTTAAGCTTAAGAGATCTATTATAATGCAATTAAACATCCTCAGAACTAATGGATTTAGTGGAAATTGTGCCTTAAATAACTGGAATAAAACACATACAAACATCCTTAAAAGTAAGGAATCAGTTGTTATAAATGAGATATTATATAAGAAAATTGGATGAGTAGTTACTTTAAAATGTACAGTTTAATAGTAATACTTTAATTCTGTCCTCTCATTTGGCATGACTATAACATTTCCAGTTAGTCCATTCAAAGAAGAATAATTATAATGCAGCAGAACTTTTGTATTGAAATAGAGTTGTGAGTGCTTATGGTTAAGATCAGGACTTTGGATTGCCTTATTTCCATTGTGTTAAAAGGTATATTGGCTTCCCTGGTGACTCAGCTGGTAAGGAATTTGCCTGCAATGCAGGAGACCTGAGTTCGATCCCTGGGTTGGGAAGATTCCCTGGAGAAGGGAAAGGCTTACCCATACTAGTATTCTGGCCTGGAGAATTCCTTGGACTATGTAGTCCATCAGGTCACAAAGAGTTGGACAAGACTGAGCAACTTTCACTTCATCTCGTACTATGACATTTCTAGTTAGTCTTTTCAATGAAGACTAATTATAATGCAGCAGAACTTTTGTATTCAAATAGAGCTGTGAGTGTTTATGGTTAAGATGCATGGCTCTTGAATTATTATACTATAGATAATTTGTTTAATAAGGTATGCATTGTTTTCTACTGAATCTCGTTAATCAACATGATGAAACATAAATCCTATGAATAATTTATTGCTTCAAATAAGTTTTGTTTTTGTTATTTCATAATGCTTGCTTAATGTGGAACAACAACAGGAGAATACTTCTTAATGATTGATTTAATATTAACTACTGTTTGAAAGATCAGAAAACTGAAAAATTAACAGATGACAATGAATTATAAAAAACATATAATATTTCTGGCCACATATATGTAGAAATTGTGTTAATGTAGCCTTTATGAAAATGTTGCTTTTTCATTGCTAAGTCAAGTCTGACTCTTTGCCACCCCATGGACTGTAGCCTGCTAAGCTCCTCTGTCCATGAGATTTCCCAGGCTACAATACTGGAGTGGGTAGCCATTTCCTTCTCCAAGGGATCTTCCCAACCCAGATATTGAACCTACATCTCCTGCATTCCAGGAGGATTCTTTATTGACGAGCTACCCGAGAAGCCCCATTTATGAGGATGGTGGTGGTGGTATAGTCGCTAAGTCATGTCAAACTCTTGCAAATCCATGGAATGTAGCCTGCCAGGATCCTTTGTCAGTGGGATTCTCCAGGCAAGAATACTGGAGTGGGTTGCCATTTCCTTCTCCAGGGGATCTTCCCAACCAGGAACTGAACCTAGGTCTCCTGCATTGCAGGCAGATTCTTTACTAACTGAACTACAAGGGAAGCATTCTACTTAAACATTTTCATTTAATTCAGTAAAGGAAACTTTTAGAGTTATTGCATGAGGAACTGTTTTAATGCTTATGAAAACTACTAACCCTAAACTGAGTATAATGAAGAAGGCAGCTGAGTAAGAAAGCCATATTAAGTGCTCAGAGAACTAAAATCAACAGAAATTTTGGCTAACGCTTATTTATTCAGTTCAGTTCAGTTCAGTTGCTCAGTTGTATCCGACTCTTTGCAGTCCCATGGACTGCAGCACGCCAGGCCTCCCTGTCCATCACCAGCTCCCGGAGTTTGCTCAAATTGATGTCCATTGAGTCAGTGATGCCATCCAACCATCTCATTCTCTGTTGTCCCCTTCTCCTTCTCCCTTCAATTGTTCCCAGAATCAGCTTCTTTCAAATGAGTCAGTTCTTCACATCAGGTGGCCAAAGTATTGGAGTTTCAGCTTTAGCATCAGTCTTTCCAATGAATATTCAGGACTGATTTCTTTTAGGATGGACTGTTTGCATCTCCTTGCAGTCCAAGGGACTCTCAAGAGTCCTCTCCAACACCACAGTTCAAAAGCATCAGTTCTTCAGTGCTCAACATTCTTTATAGTCCAACTCTCACATTCACACATGACTACTGAAAAAACCATAGCTTTGCCAAGATAGACCTTTGTTGGCAAAGTGATGTCTCTGCTTTTTAATATACTGTCTAGATTTGTCATAACTTTTCTTCCAAGCTGCAGTCACCATCTGCAGTTATTTTGGAGCCCCCCCCAAAAAATAAGTGTTTTTTATTTATTTTTTATTATGTTTTTTATTTATCTGTCACTGTTTCCACCATTTCCCAGTCTACTTGCCATGAAGTGATGGGACCAGATGCCATGATCTTAGTTTTCTGAATGTTGAGTTTTAAACCAACTTTTTCACTCTCCTCTTTCATTTTCAATAAGAGACTCTTTAGCACTTCTTCACTTTCTGCTATAAGGGTGGTGGTATCTGCATATCTGAAGTTATTGATATTTCTCCCAGCACTCTTGATTCCAGCTTGTGCTTTATCTAGCTGAGCGTTTCCCATGATGTACTCTGCATATAAGTTAAATAACCAGGGTGACAGTATACAGCCTTGACATACTCCATCCCTATTTGGAACCAGTCTGTTGTTCCGTGTTTGGTTCTAACTGTTGCTTCCTGACCTGTATACAGATTTCTCAGGAAGCAGGTCAGGTGGTCTAGTATTCCCATCTCTTTAAGAATTTTCATATTTTTTTATGATCCACACAAAGAATTCAGCATAGTCAATAAAGCAAAAATAGATGTTTTTCTGGAACTCTCTTGCTTTTTTGATGATCCAATGGATGTTGGTAATTTGATCTCTGGTTCCTCTGCCTTTCCTAATTCCAGCTTGAACATCTGGAAGTTCATAGTTCACATACTGTTGAAGCCTGGCTTGGAGAATTTTGAGCATTACTTTACTAGCGTGTGAGATGAATGCCATCATGTGGTAGTTTGAGCATTCTTTGGCATTGCCTTTCTTTGGGACTGGAATGAAAACTGACCTTTTCCAGTCCTGTGGCCATTGGTGAGTTTTCCAAATTTCTTGGTGTATTGAGTGCAGCACTTTCACAGCATTATCTTTTAGGATTTGAAAAAGCTCAACTTGAATTCCATCACCTCCACTAGCTTTGTTTTTAGTGATGCTTCCTAAGGCCCAACTTGACTTCACATTCCAGGATGTCTGGCTCTAGGTGAATGATCATATCATAGTGATTTTAAGAGTCATGAAGATTTTTTTCGTATAGTTCTTCTGTGTCTTCTTGCCACCTCTTAATATCTTCTGCTTCTGTTAGGTCCATACCATTTCTGTCCTTTATTGTGCCCATCTTTGCATGAAATGTTCCCTTGGTATCTCTCATTTTCTTTATAGATATCTAGACTTTCCAATTCTATTGTTTTTCTCTGTTTCTTTGCATTGATCGCTGAGAAAGGCTTTCTTATCACTCCTTGCTATTCTTTGGAACTCTGCATTCAAATGGGTATATCTTTTCTTTTCTCCCTTGTCTTTCATTTCTCTTCTATTCACATCTATTTATAAGACCTCCTCAGACAACCATTTTGCCTTTTTGCATTTTTTTTCCTTAGAGATGATCTTGATCCCGTCCTCCTTAACAGTGTCAGGAACCTCCTTCCACAGTTTTTCAGGCACTCTATCAGATCTAATCCCTTGAATCTATTTTTCACTTCTACTGTATAATTCTAAGAGATTTGATTTAGGTCATACCTGAATGGTCTAGTGGTTTTCCCTACTTTTTTCCATTTAAGTCTGAATTCGGCAATAAGGAGTTCATGGTGTGTGCCACAGTCAGCTCCTTCCTGGTCTGACTGTGACTGTGATTTGTTTAATGACACAACTCAAATATCATTCCTATTCAAGTTAATATAGTGCCAACTACATTAAAAATAAATCAATATGTTCAAAGTTTCTTCACCTCTTTACAAAGTATGAAATTTATGTCAGGTGGTTGTAGTAGAAGCTTAATAATTGAGTTGCTGCAAAAAGATTAGTTCCCTTGACTTAGGTTAAAGAAAAAACCAGGAATCTACCATGTCTCTTTCCGGGGTCTTAGAAGGAAGGATTCACAGAGGGTGGTTATGAGGTTTTTAATTGAAGATGCACATCTCTAAATAGTCACAGTATTAGTAGCCACTTGATTTTTTCCACTAGCTGTTTCATAGTCAACAACTCATGAATTATTTCTTGCTTTTTTTAAAGCTGGTACATATCTATTAAATTTTGTCTGTGCCTGTTCACAGAGAAATGTGTTGAATCTTCCTTATGGTGTATTTAGGAAACATGAAAACCTGGATTAAAATCTGATATCAGGGAAAACAGGGATATGTAGTTTACAAAATCCAGTTTAAGTTTTATCCACAGTTGCTTACAGTGCAGGCAATGGTGACCACCAGCTCTTCTGACTATTAACATGAACCGTAAATCAGTGATTGTCAATGATGGAGTCTGCATAAATACTCCACTATTAAATTTTATGTCTTTAATTTTTTCACAAATTTCAAGGAAAATTATTTCTATGAATATTATTAATAGAAGAAATATACTTTTAGAAAATGTGGAATGGTAATTTAAAGAGAAATGAGTTAGACAAAATAACTAGTCATTTAGCTATGCAAAGAATTAGAGGAAAACAACAGAAGGGGAAAGACTTCTCAGAAGGGGAAAGAAATCTCTGCAAGAAAATTGGAAATATCAAAGGAAAGTTTCATCCAAAGATCTGCACAGTAAAGGACAGAAATGGTAAAGACCTAATAGTAGCAGAAACACTCAAGATGAGATGGAAAGAGCACACGAAAGATGGGAAGAATAAGTACAAAAAAGATCTTAATGACCCGAATAATCAAGATTGTGTGGCTAGTCACCCAGAGCTAGACATTCTGGAGTGTGAAGTCAGGTGGGCCTTAGGAAGAACTGCTGCCAAACAAGCCTGGGGAGGCGATGGGATTCCAGCAGAGCTATTCAAATTCTCAAAAGATGATACTATCAAAGTGCTGCATTCAATATGACAGCAAATTTGGAAGACCCAGCAGTGGCCACAGGACTGGAAAAGATCAATCTTCTCAATTCCCAAGAAGGGCATTATTAAAAATATTCAAACCATCAGACAGCTGCATTCAGCTCCCATGCTAGTCAGGTTATGCTCAAGATCCTGTATGCTAGGCTTCAGAATTATGTGAACCGAGAAGTTTCAGATGTTCAAGCTGGGTTTAGAAAAGGCAGAGGAATCAAAGATCAAATTGCCAGCATTTGGTGGATCATAGAGAAAACAAGAGAATTCCAAAAAAAAGAAAAAATCTGCTTCTGTTTCATTAACTGTGCTAAAGCCTTTGGCTGGGAGTGGGTCGTAACAAACTGTGGAAAACTCTTAAGGAGATGGGAGTACCAGACTGTCTTACCTGTCTTCTGAGAAACCAGTATGCTGGTCAATAAGCAACAGTTAGAACCATGTATGGAACCACTGTGTGGTTCAGGATTGAGAAAGGAGTGTATGACATGCCTGTTTATTGTCACCTTGTTTATTTAACTTATATGCAGAGCACATAATGGGAAATACCAGGCTGGATGAGTTACAAGTTGGAATCAAAATTGCCAGGAAAAATACCAACAACCTCAGATATACAGATGATACCACTCTAATGCCAGAAAGTGGAGAGAAACTAAAGAACCTCTTGATGAGGGTGAAGGAGGAGAGTGAAAAAGCCACCTTAAAACTAAACATTAAGATCATGGCATCTGGTCCCATTACTTCATGGCAAATAGAATGGGAAATGGTGGAAACGGTGACAAATTTCCTCTTCTTGGGCCCTAAAATCACTGCAAATGGTGACTGCAGCCTTGAAATTAGAAAATAAGTGCTTGGCAGGAAGGCTATGACAAACCTAGACAGTGTGTTAAAAAACAAAGACATCACTTTGCCGACAAAGGCCAAGTGTATAGTCAAGGCCCTGGTCTTTTCAGTAGTCATGCACGATTGTGAGAGATGGACCATAAAGAAGGCGGAGCACTGAAGAATTGATGCTTTACAATTGTGGTGCTGGAGAAGACTCTTGAGATTCCTTTGGACACCAAGGAGATCAAACCAGTCGATCTTAAAGGAAATCAACCCTGAATATTCATAGAAGGACTGATGATGAAGCTGAATCTCCAATACTCTGGCCACCTATTGTGAAGAGTTGACACACTGAAAAAGATAATGATGCTGGGAAAGATTGAAGCCAGAAGAAGGGGACGATAGAGGTTGAGATGGTTAGATATATCACTGATGCAATGGACAGGAACTTGGGCAAACTCCAGGAGATTGGGAGGGATGGGGAAGCCTAGTATGCTGCAGTCCATGAGGTCATAAAGAGTTGGTCATGACTGGGTGACTGAACAACAATTTAGAGAGGAATAAGTTAGACAAAATAACTAGTTTTTAACTTTAGATATGACTGTCCCAACTCAGAACAGTGTCTCTAGATGAGGCAAAGTGGCATGCTTTCTGCGAAATAATTATCACTAACACATAGGTCTTAACCAACAATAGCTTTGATTCTCAAAAATGACTGTTTCTTAACTTCTTATAGCAGAAATCAATTAACTATTAAAAAAAAAAGCACTTAGTGGAGGGCCTCAATAATTTTCCTAGAATGTAACTGAAAACAAGATTTATAACATTCTCCAGTCTGTATGATGTAATTAAATACATCAACAATTTTCATCCTATTTAATCTCAATGTTTAACTTCAAATTTAATCTCATTTTACAAATTAACAAATGAAATGTTTGTAGGAAGGTGTTATGTATGCTTGGATAAAAGATGTAAAGCCTCTTAAATATTTTGTGTGCATGGACTAGGTTGCTTCAGTCTTGTCTGCCTCTTTGTGACCCTATGGATTGTAGGCTGCCAGCCTCCTATGTATGTGGGATTCTCCAGGAAAGAATATCGAAATGGGTTGCCATGCCCTCCTCCAAGGGATCTTCCCGACTCAAGGAACGAACCGCATCACTTACGTCTCCTGCATTCACAGGCTGGTTCTTAACCACTAGTGCCACATGGGAAGCCCCATTTTTCATAATTCTATAAGAAACCTACTTGAATATAGTTTTTTCCCAATGAAATATTCTATATTTATTAATAACTAAGAAGTTAAAATATTTAAGCTATGCTTCACAATATCTACAGAACATAGACTATTCTGCAGTATAATATGTTTTATCAATTTTTTTCCTTTCTAACATCCCTAAATCATATAATAATGATAATAAGCATGTACAAATTATTCTAGATATATTTTCAAATCATTTTGCTATGATTGAGTACATAATGCCCCAAAATATTATTTGGTAATCCCAATGCTAGAAAATATGCTTCTCTTAGAGAAAAATATTATATACTCATTCAAAACTGTGCCATATTATCAAATTACTGAAAGACATATTGTCCTACTTTGTCTTCTATAGGGAAGAATTCTAAATATTTCCTGAATTTCAGCAGATTCTATGGTATTTAACGAAAGAACACTGGAGTGGGTTGCCATTTCCTTCTCAAATGCATGAAAGTGAAAAGTGAAATTGAAGTCACTGAGTTGTTTCCAACTCTCAGCGACTCCATGGACTGCAGCCTACCAGGCTCCTCTGTCCGTGGGATTTTCCAGGCAAGAGTACTGGAGTGGGGTGCCATTGCCTTCTCCGAAGAAATAGTTAATGCACTATGGTAGACACAAGTGGTTGTCCACTCAATATTAATTTCTTATTTTGCTGATCCTATCAGAATCCTGATTGTCTCAGTATAGCAACATAACTCAGTTAAAAAGTTACATTTCCAGCCTGCCTTCAGCTTCTGTGATCCAGTTCTAGTCAGTGAGACAAAAAGAAAAGACCACCAGGAGGAACTAGGAAGGTTTTGATATCTCGATACATGTGCCAGGGCTTCCTCTTTCAGTCTTTCAGTATTCTAGATTTAAGCACATATCTAACTGTTGGCAGTACAGTAGCTATTTTGTGATCATGCAACAAGTACACAAGGTGGAAATCACACACAAAAGATTGCTGAGCAATAGGCTGGCAGGGTAGTCACTCTGGTTAGGTTATTTTTATGTGCAGGCACATACAATTCTGGTAGCTGGATCATTGTGAAATGTGCTTTGCAGGGTGATAAATTACCTTGACAGCACAATGCAGTGCCCAGGGAGGTGTAGAGCAGGCTCCCCAAGTTGACTTTTATTCCTCTCAATCCAAAATCCATGATCCACAGAAAGCATATTGTTCTCTGTATATGAGTAGCCATTTTACAGTTTGAGGACCAGTGCTAAAGTGGAAAAGGAAATTTGTCATGCTGGCTTAAATTAAATATCAAAAGTTATACTAATTGTTATTTATGAGATCAGAGAATGGAACCAAAATTAGTTTTCTTTTCTACTCAATTGGGAATACATATTTAAAAAAAAAAAACAAAAAACTATCATCTTGAAGTTGCAAAGTATTTTAAAGACACTGTCAGTTCAGTTTAGTTCAGTCGCTCAGCTGTGTCTGACTCTTTGCGACCCCATGAACCGCAGCACACCGGGCCTCCCAGTCCATCACCAACTCCCGAAGTCCACCCAAACCCATATCCATTGATTCGGTGATGCCATTCAACCATCTCATCCTCTGTCATCCCCTTATCCTCCTGCCCTCAATCTTTCCCAGCATCAGGGTCTTTTCAAATGAGTCAGCTCTTTGCATCAAGTGGCCAAAGCATTGGAGTTTCAGCCTCAAAATCAGTCCTACCAATGAACACCCAGGACTGATCTTTGGGATGGACTTGTTAGATCTCCTTGCAGTCCAAGGGACTCTTAAGAGTCTTCTCCAACACCACAGTTCAAAAGCATCAATTTTTTAGTGCTCAACTTTCTTTATATTCCAATTCTCACGTCCATATGTGACCACTGGAAAAACCATGGCCTTGACTAGACAGACCTTTGTTGTGCTTTTTAATATGCTGTCTAGGTTGGTCATAACTTTCCTTCCAAGGAGTAAGTGACTTAATTTCATGGCTGCAATCACCATCTGCAGTGATTTTGGAACCCAGAAAAATATAGTTGGACACTGTTTCCACTGTTTCCCCATCTATTTGCCATGAAGTGATGGGACCGGATGCCATAATCCTTTTTTTCTGAATGTTGAGCTTACAGCCAACTTTTTCACTCTCCTCTTTCACTTTCATCAAGAAGCTCTTTAGTTCTTCTTCACTTTCTGCCATAAGGGTGGTGTCATCTGCATATCTGAGGTTATTGATGTTTCTCCCAGCAATCTTGATTCCAGCTTGTGCTTCTTCCAGCCCAGCGTTTCTCATGCTGTACTCCGCATATAAATAAAATAAGCAGGGTGACAGTATACAGCCTTGACAGACTCCTTTTCCCATTTGGAACCAGTCTGTTGTTCCACATCCAGTTCTAACTGTTGCTTCCTGACCTGCATATAGGTTTCTCAAGAGGCAGGTCTAATAACTCTCCTTCTCAGTAGCAACGATGTCATCATGTCCTATTGACATGAATAAAATTAATAATATCTGTTCAGATGAATTGCTTTGTGTATAGTTCTCTTGAAAAAAGTCATAGATTAGTGTTCTGTGTTAGTCAGTTAAACTGTTTGTTGTAGCCTTAGATGGATCTATATAATTGAACTGGCTTAAATTGAACACTTAAGTAAATTTCATGGTATGTAAGTAAATTAAACTTAAATAAAGCTAAACAAGCAGACAAAGAACTGAACACAGGTCTCCCCCATTGCAGACCGATTCTTTACCATCTGAGCCACCAGGGAAGCCCAAGAATACTGGAGAGGGGAGCCAATCCTTTCTCCAGGGGATCTTCCCAACCCAGGGACCAAACCCAGGTCTCCTGCACTGCAAGCAGATTCTTTACCATCTGAGCTACTACTGTCTCTTATACACATCTCCTTTTTTATTGCTACAATGCAATAATAAAACAATTGTAATTGATATTTTGCAATATTTATTCCATTCCAGTCATACTAGATTTGCTGATAAGGAAACTAAGAATTTTATGAAATTAAATCTACAGGTCTGTTTTTTAGTGTTTCTTTTCTCTTCAAATCAGGAGAAAGTTAATCTCTTACTCATAGTTTCAACAAGTATCCAATTCTATTCCCCTTTACCTTTAGATACTTGTCTTTCTAAACTCTGGATTTATCTTGACCTGTAACATCAAGCATTATGTTGATTTTCTTACCCAAAAATCATTAGCTTCTTTTCAAATTACCTATTACAACAATGTGCTAATAGGACCAGAATAAATGCAAGAAAGTAATGATGATAATAACAAGCAAGGAAGAATACATATAATTGTATTCATAATAGAGCCAAAGAAGGGAACATAGCATGATAAAATAAATGTAAAACAATAGACTGTATAAATTCGCCTACAGATTTGATGATGTAAATTATGCTGTTAATGTCTTCTATTACTGGGTATTAATGCTACTCTATTAATACTTATGATTTTTGAAGGAATGCGTGCGCTTAGAAAATCAATATACGTTTTTTAAAACATTTTGTACTGGGGTATAGCTGATTAACTATGTTGTGGTAATTTCAGGTGAATAGCAAGGGAACTCAGCCATACATATACAAGTATCCAATCTCCCCCAAACGTCCCTCCCATACAGGCTGCCACATAAGATAGAAAATCAATATACTTTTAAAAATCACAAGACACCTCTCCTAATGGACTAGTTTTCCCAACCAATTATAAGCTCTTTGGGAACTTAATCCATGCTTCTGCTTCTTTTAAATTCCCTTCTTTAAAATTCCCTTTTAAATGGCCCAGAACTCAACACAGAGCTAGCTGTTAAGCATTAAGTGTGTGCGTGCTAAGTCACTTCAGCCATGTCCAACTCTGTAAATCCTGCCAGGCCTCCTCTGTCCATGGGATTCTCCAGGCAAGAATAGTGGAGTGGGCTGCCATTCCCTTCTAAGCACTAAGTAAATACTCATTAATAAGTGCAATGTAGCATTTCATTTTCTCCTTCCATAAAAATTTCCGGAGTCTATCCTGTGGCAGACACTGCTGTAGATGCTGAGTTGTTCATGGCCACAAAACAGGAGCAGTCTCTCTCTGCTCTCATGGAACCTGTATTTTTATGGGGGAGATTGTATTTCTCAAATAAATGGTATATACTAATCATAAGTACTCTGAAGGGAAAATATGAGGTGAGGTGGAAGAGGTGTCAAAGGAGGCTTCCCTAAAGAACTGAAATTTGAAATGAGATCCGAAGCACGAGGAAGAGTTGACTAGTGAAGGGGAGAAGGGGTGAGCAGATTAGAGGGAAGAGATTATACAAAAGCCTTGATCACCCTAGAAGCACATCTTTCAGATGGTCATCCCAGTGCTTCAAAAAAAGGAAAAGGTCAGGAAAAAGCAATGGAGAAAGTGTGGGACATGTGGGGAATAAGAAGAATACAGCTTATAATATCAAAGAAATTAGCTAAAAAAAAATAAAAAGCGTTTATAACTGGTTGTTCTATGCAAAAGATACCCAGCATGATTTGAATAACGAGTGTTGCCTCATCTGTGTTCTTACTCTAAAGAAGCTGCCCCAGCCCCTGTTTCTGTTAGCTTAAGCCATTCTGGAATCACAGACTCCCTGCGTGGCTTGCCAATGATTGGCATCCTTCCTGTCCCCACGGTGCATGCTAGCGACACGGGTGCGGGCAAGCAGTGTCTTAAGCTCAGCAGCATAGGATGCATTCTGACATACAGACAACAGAGTACACTCTGAGTTGTAGCAAGTTAAAACTCTTTCCCAAATTTTCTCAATCCCTTGCCTATTCGGCACAGCTTACATCCATCACCATGACAACACATACCCAAAACAAACAGGGAAAGTATGTTTGCTTCTTACACAGGAACAGGAGAGAATTTTTAAACAGTTACCCCTTATAGAGGATTCTTATCTTTAGAGGTGATGTTTATGTCCCTGTCATTGTCTCACAGGCTCTGGGCATGGTTTGACACAGGATACCTGCCAAGGAGTACTGAAAAAAGTCTCAGTGGATCAGAAGCTCCGGAGAAGCTGATGTCCTTAGATCCCATGTGTTCTTCCCCACGTCTGATACCAGTCAACAGAAGAATGTAAGTTATTTATTATTTATCACCAGGTGGTTCTCATTATAGATGAGAAAATAGGGGTTTTTAGGGAGAACTCACAGCACTGACCACGGAAGAAAATGGAAAAGGAAATACAGCCCAAGGAAGGCTGAAGCCGTATCTCTGTTCCAGTCAGATGTCCTGCTTTTCAGACCTACCCTCAATAGTGCTTGGAGCAGAGGGTAGATGCTTTCATTGGATTAAAATAGCAGTTGCTTTGGTTTGTTGAAGTTCCCAGTGAAATTATCTCTCAAAGTTTCTTTTGTATGTAACACTCAGGTTGCATCTCTTGTCATAAAAATCAAGGCAACTTCCCTGTGCCCTTTTTTCAGCAGTAATAAAAGCCTTTTTTCAGTGGGAAGATGGATGGAAATTCCTTCTCACAGAGGCAGCATACCATCAGGCAGGCGCACTCTCATTGGAGTGGCATCTTTAGTTCCCGGTGGGGTATTCAGTGTCAGAGGCTCCAGGCTTGATCCACATCCTACACATTTTCTTGACAGATGGATGTCTTTGGCACCTCAGCTAGTAAACAACAGCACCAATACCCATGATCACTTCGTTGTCTCTCCTGCCAAGCTATATGAAACAGGCTTCTTGTGCCTTAAAAAAAAAAAAAACCATATAAACACTATTCCCTATTTTAAATTTTTGTTGTTCTAAAATAGAGTCTAAAGATACCACATTCAAATTTTGATTCTTAATGCATTTGCTTTGATAATCACTGTATAGAGAACATCCATAAAAGACCTGAAATCCATTAAGAAGAAAATAGTATTGTTTGGGGTTTGCAGGTTGTTCTAAAGATCACTGAGTAGAGTGGGTGCCTACTCCTGGCCAGGCTGGGAAGTGGAGCCAGCCAAGTGCCAGCATCTCTGTGTCCAAGGCAATCAAGGACCCTGCAGCAAAGCTCTCATCTAAAGAAAGCTCTGTCATAAGTACTGGGGGCAGTTTTTCAAGCCACACCCATATGCTCCCCAAGCTGATCCAGATGTATTCCTCTTCCCAATTAAGAACCACAGAGACAGACTGGTGGTTTCATAGTAATAGCCAGCATAGTCTGAATAACAATTGAAGCCATTCATTTTCTGTGTGATTTCAGACAAGTTAACAGCCTTTCTTCACCTCTGTCCCTCATCTGTAAAATGGGAACACTGCTATCTTGTGGGAGTTATTGTTAGATTAAATTAGATGTGCATCATTCCAGGTACATCATAAGTACTCCACAAACGCTATTCTCTCTACTTATCCCAGTGTAGACTATAAGAAAATAAGAAAGCCTGGGTATCAGACAATAGTGACTAGCCATTTTTGCTAGGATACCAAGTTAATGTTATATTTCTTGTAAAATCATTTTTCATTTGACACAAAAAAAAAATCTCCATTTTCATATAATCAAGTTTTTTTTTTTTTTTAAGAAGAAATGAATAGTGAAAAAAGTGAGAAAGGAAGAGGTCAGGGGAGGAAGAAAAGCAAGAAGACAGAGAACTAAATTATCTTGGGCTAAGCTCCCCCCAGGTGGCACTCATGGTAAAGAACTTGCCTGCCAATGCAAGAGACTAAAGACTTGGGTTCCATCCCTGGGTGGGGAAAGTCCCCTGGAAAAGGAAATGGCAACCCACTCCAGTGTTTTTGCCTGGAGAATCCCATGGATAGAGGATCCTGGTGGGCTACATTCCATAGCATCCCAAAGAGTCAGCCACGGCTGCAGTGACTTAGCATGCATGCAAGCTGTCTGGGTGCCTTCCAGGAATCTGCATCACTTAATTGTTCCCATTCTCTTGAGACATAAGTCTTGTTATCCTTGGTTTAGAGATGAAGAAACTGAGACTCAGAGAGATTAAGAGACTGACCAGGTTCAGGACTGGAGAGTATCAGAACTCTTTCACCTTCCCTCTGTATCCTTTGAGGACCTTCAACACTACCTTTTCCCTCTCCCTCATTTAACTTTTCCCTTCACTGTCGGTCATCGTTGTTTGTTTGTTTCTCACCTGCATTCAACTGCTATCAACATTCTATTTCCAAAAATAACCTGAGAAACATTTCCATTACTTGAAAGAAAAAAATACATCTAAGCCAAAAGCAAGGCTTCACCAGTGCCCAATAGATAATGAATATTACAAGTCTGTAATTATAAAATGTTGCTAAGGACTCAAGGGACCTAGGGTACAAAGAGTTAAAGGAAATAAATCAACAAAGAACATAACAAATGTTGTTTTGCCTGTCAACTATTAATAAGGTATATGGAAATCCATCCTATTAAAGTTGCTTTCCTTGAGCAGATTATTGATGTGATCCAAATATTGAAAATCAATGTTACACATGTCCATACTTTCAAAATATTTGATTCGCTAGCTCGTTAGCACATTTAGTACAAGATGTTTGGCAGGATGATTGATCACTTGCAATACACATGAATATATAAGATTATAGTGAAAAAATAAGCCTTGAGACTGAAAAATTTACTCTTTCAGGAGTTTTTAAAATATTCTTGTCATAGTCTCTAAGAAAAAGCCTATAGCAAAAAACAATCTGATATTTGACTTGTATTAATTTCTTTCTGCTATACAAAGAACTTCAAGAAATTTCTAGACTACAGTTACAGCATCAGAGAAGGGGCAGAGAAAATCTCAGGGACAGGGAATATCCCAGAGAAAGTCCACACGTCCCCAAGACACCCAGACAATACCTGGGAGCTCAGTCCCCACTCTCTCAACCCTGTTCCTTGTTGGGAATATTATGTTGAAGATGCACCATCCCCAGGGAAAGAGTTCCCCTCAAGGCCTCTTTAGCACATCAAATTAACTAGGATACAAACAAAAATGGAGAAATACTTAAAAGAATAAAGACCAATCCCCAAAAGCTATTGGATTCCCACATTAGGCAGCTCTGAGAATTATTCCCTGTCAGCACTACAACATATGACATAAGTAATTCACAAGTGTTCCCCTTGCTTATTATTCATTTCTTAATCAAACAAGTGGATGGAGAAAAGACATTACAATGGGGTATGACCCCACCTCTTCAGCATCATCTCCTTTGAGAAATGCAGGCTTATTCCTAAATGCTCTAATGTATTGGGATTAGAGTGAAAAGTGTGAACACAGTAAGTTGAGCTGCAATATTTGAACCATATACAGACAAAGTTATGATATAAAAATAAAATTTCATATTCCCAACAAGTCTATGTAGTTTCATCACAACCTCATTCAAATTGTTCCCCACCTATAATGTCCTCCATAGGGCTCTCCACGTATTGAAATCCCATTCACTCACATCAAAGTCCAGCTAAAAATGTCACTTTCTCCACCATTTCTTTACCACTTAATGAATGTATTCCTTTATTAAACAAGTAAGTATTGAGTTTCTACTGTGTTTTGGAATGATCAATTACTCCTATAGGCTTCCATTTGCTATTGGTTTAGTCAACAAATATTTAATTCAGAAGTATCATGTATAACCACTGCCATAAGCATAGGAGTTACAACATAAATTATGTCATGACCTCAAGGTTTTTAATTTTAAGAGCTTCAAATAGATTCTTAATTCTTTATATCATAATGAGTTGAATGAATTTACAGAGAGATATATGCATTTCTACATCACACTATATAACTCATAGGTGGGGCACTAATTTGGCCTCAAGGTATAGGGCCTAGAGAATCTCAGTTAATTGACAGGCTGCCTCACTTTGCATTTACATGGTAATTGAAACTGCTAGTTCTATTTTCATACATGGTTGCATATTTCTCAACCAGCTGTACATTTAATGTGTTCAAAACATGCCATTAATTTTTTCAGGTTCTCCTAAATATCCTGAATAATATTTCACACACACAAACAAATTACCCCCAAAATTATTGCTGGTGCATTGATCAGCTTTTTATATCTAGTAACTAAAAGTAAATATCCAGAATTTCTGAAGCCAGAATTTGCAAACTAACAGGACTTCAGGCAGTCTGCAAGAGTGTTTTGCTTGTTTAAATATTTACTGCACAAAGTTTCCAATTTTTAAAGCCATCACCATTAGTAAAGAGTTGAAGAATTTCACATAAAAATCGAGCTTTTTGCACTGTCTTGAAGAATCAGACAGCCCAGAATTCATAAAATTCTCTCATGGCAACAAATGACTGAAGTTCAGAAAGAACTACCATGTCAGCTTTTAATCATTCATTGTCTATATCACCAGACCTTTCTCATTTGCATTACCTTCAAGGCCTGTGTACATATAAAGTTTGCAACTGGTTTTAACCATCAAGATCTTAATGAAGATTTGTCATCTTCAAATTTCCAAGTGCCCCTAGTTGGACAGATAATTTGCTTTCTGCAAGTCCTCCAACATTCACCCTGAATTTGAAGGTACAGGGATGAGCTTGCCAACTTAACAAAAATCCACAAGTTGAGAGTTGCAATTTAAGTTTTATTTGGAGCAAAATGAGGACTATAGCCTGGGAGACAGCATTTTAGATACCTCTGAGAAACTGCTCCAGAGAGGCAGGAGGGAAGGTCAGTATATATGTGATTTTGGTGAAGAAGGAGTGCATATAATCAAGTACTTATTTTTTGCAGATGGTTTCTGCTTGTCTCATGAGGGTTACTGCTAGTCATGAGGAGCAGACATCACCATGAAGGATTTTAGTATTTTCTAGATATGAGGCGGAGAAGGCAATGGCAACCCACTCCAGTACTCTTGCCTGGAAAATCTCATGGGTGGAGGGGCCTGGTTGGCTGCAGTCCACGGGGTCGCACAGAGTTGGACACGACTGAAGCGACTTAGCAGCAGCAGCAGCAAATATGAGGAGATACAAGAATTGGGCTCATAAAAATCAGCTCCCAAAAATATCTTACTATCTGAAGACCTGTTCTGTCAGTTTTTCCCAGAACACAGAGTGCCTCATTTCTGCTGTCCACCCTGAGCTCCTTTCAGGGGGTGTTGAAAGTCAGCAGCTACAGCAGCATATAATTTGATCCTTGTAGAGGTAGAATGCAAGTGCCCACGACAAGTGCCAATTTGTATTAATAGTTGACAGGCGTTACCATTATTTATGCAAGAATAGGAAAAAGAAGGGATGCCCTGTAAAGACAGAAGTATGTACTGAGGGTACCCATGACTTAGGAAGAGGAAATTGTTTCTTAGCTTACTCTCCAACTGAGAACTGGTCAGTTGAACCTAGGCTCTCTTCTCAGGAAAGACAAATACATGCCTAATCTAGTTAGCATCTGCTGTTACATTAAATACATATAGCATATTAAAAAGCAAAGACATCACTTTACTGACAAAGGTCTGTATAGTCAAAGCTATGGTTTTTCCAGTAGTCATGTATGGATGTGAGATTCAGACCATAAAGAAGGCTGAGCACCAAAGAATTGATGCTTTCAATTGTGTTGCTGAAGAAGACTCTTGAGAGTCCTTTGTATAAAAAAGAGATCAAACCAGTCAATACTAAAGGAAGTCATCCTTGAATATTCATTGGAAGGACTGATGCTAAAGCTCCAATCCTTTGGCCACCTGATCTGAAGAGCTGACTCATTGGAAAAGACCCTGATGCTTGGAAGACTGAAGGCAAAGGGAGAAGAGAGTGGCAAAAGTTGAGATGGTTGGATAGTATCACAGTCACAGTGGACATGAACTTGGGCAAACTCTGGGAGATAGTGTAGAACAGGGAAGCCTGGTGTGCTGCAGTCCATGGAGTTGCAAAGAGTTGGACACAACCTAGTGACTGAACAACAACAATTATATTGAATGCATGACCTCATCTTGGGGCTCAAATATTTTAAGGAATTCTGGTATTTCTCATGGACTGGGCTTTGGTTATTTAAAAAAAAAAAAAAAAAAGGTGTATTAATAAACACCACTCATTCTTTCATCCTCAAAGAATGGCGGTAGTGGTTTAGTTGCTAAGTCATATCTGACTCTTGCAACGCCATGGACTGTAGCCCGCCAGGCTCCTCTATTCCTAAGCATAGGAGGATTTTCCAGGCAAGAACACTGTAGCCCACCAGGTTCCTCTGTCCCTAAGCATAGGATGATTTTCCAGGCAAGAATACTGGAGTGGGTTGCCATTTCCTTTTCATGAGGATCTTCCCAACCCAGGGTTTGAACCAGGGTCTCCTGCACTGCAGGCAGATTCTTTACTGATTGAGCTACCAGGGAAGCAGAGAATCATTACTATAGCTTAATCACCCATTAAGCTATAGTAACAGGAAGATGTTTCTCTAATCAAGCCATAACTATCTAAACCATCATCAGCAACCACAAAAATGCTCATCATGTTGGATAACTGAGAGGATAATAAACTGGCAGTGAGAGACCTATGAAGGCACCCATCTCCCCGGACCTCAAGTTCTTCATCCACCAAATGAAAAGGATGGGGTGGCCTCTGATGTGGCTTCCAGCTCTAAGATTATGATTTTTTCAAGGCACTGTCTTAGATGCTACAGATTTTAAGAAATATGGATATTTCTCTATCCTTTGAGAGTTTTGTAGGGAAAGAAGATTTAAAAGGAAAAGAAATAAATAGAATTATAGGCTAGATGTATTCTATATCCAACGAGAGAATAGACAGGAAGTATAGAAATCTAAAGGAAGATGAAATGTCTGGGAATGATGAAGAGAGGATCCACAAAGGAGGTGGGATTTGGGCTGGGCATTGAAGCGTGGTTTTACATCAATAGGCAAAAATGGGAGGAGGTTCACACACAAGCCTTCCATTGGAGAGAATCAGGTATGGAGCTCTTTCCTGCTGTCACTGATGCCACAGAAGAGATAATGCCGCTATTGAAAGTCCTGCTCTCTTTTCCATTTCTTCACATCCATTTCCCACATTGCTGATCCTTCTAAAAGATAAGAGCATTTGATTTACCATTTTAAATCCTTGATGACTTTTACCTACAGAATATAGGCCAAACTCCCAGAAATGGCACATGAGAGCCTGTGGGATCAGAACCCTGCCAAGCCCTCTAGCCCATGTCTTGCATCTCCCTGAACTGGTCTCACACTCCAGTGACATATAAACACCAAATTCCCCAAAGGGATCACACATATGCTTGCTGAATAAATTTTCAGCATAAATTCACTTGCTAAAGCTACCTCCACCCCTTCAAATGCCTCCTCCACCCTCTCTGCATGGCTAATTTCCACATCACCTAGCTAATTTCCATTCATTCATTAAGGCTCAACTCACCCCTTCTCGCATCCCAACCTCTTCATTTACTGTACTTGTAATTGCTTGCTCAGTGTCTGTTACTCTCACTAGATGGTGAAGATAGGGAATAAATATACCCTATTTGCCCCTATATCTCCAGCACCTATTAAAATGCCTAGCACACAGCTGCATCTCAAGAAATATCTTGGTAAATGAATAAATGAGCTAGGAAATAGCAAAGGAAATAAGGTTAAGAAAAAACAGTACAAAAAGCACAAATGTACTCAGCCTCGGAGGTTAGGATAAATATGAGATTCTTAAATTATTACCTAACTTTAAAGAGAACACTGGCATAAGGTAACTATGCATACCTCCTTTGATGGGCCAGGGCACAGAAGTCAGGCAGGATCAAATGCTGCATAATATCACACAGCATACTCACTCTTCCACCGTGTTAGAGTTACAGTGCTTGGGCATTGAACATGAATGCCTTTCAGTTCAGATTCCACTGTAAAGCCCAAGCATGTTGCTATGGAAAAGCAAGATTTGCTTTTGCTCCCACCATGTAAAACTTGAGTCTGTTATGATGTTTTTAGCAATAATGTAAAAATCAGGCTTAGACAAATAACTCATAATTATGGTAGGGGCACTGACAGTGAGCTAACAATTCAGTATTTTAAATGCCAATGCATTCTTTATCCTATCATGAATCATTGTCAGTTCTCCTGTTTTAAAGGAGAATGAAAGCTCATTCCAGGTGATGGCTACATATAGAGAGGATGCAGATGGCCTTAAATATTTTAGGCTGGTTGGCTGAAAATGTTTTTGACTTTTGTTTGCTCCTTTCCTTGGTGGAATTGGAATATAGGCTTAAAATTCCCTTTAATGCCAAACAGCTGCTACTTTGCTTTGTTTCAATTAAAATTGAATGTAGCTGCCCCAGATGCCCTGCCCATGTGGAGCTGTATAAGATGTCACTGAACATCACCACCAAGCCCTGGAAAAGTGTGTTGTGCATGTATATTAATGAGCCAGGGGGTATTTGGGGAAGAGGAGGAGAAAAGAGGGGATTCTGACATTTATTATACCGCAGCACCAATGCAAAGCTATCTGCACATTAAATTCTTTCCTGCATGACTTGGAATCAAATATTTAAAGTTATTTTAGAAATCATCTACTCAGATCTCCTTTTGTGACTAGAAAACTGAGGCCCAGAGAATCTTAGTGACTTGCCATACATCACACATCTGATCTGTATCGGGGCCTCATGCCTCTCCCCTGACAATGCGCACAGCCCTCAGTGTCATGAAAGCCCTTTTTTAACACTACAATTTTTATTCGGTTGTCACTACCGTAGCATGTAGTCAATATCCAGCGAACTCCCTCTTGTTCTTTCTCTCTCCCTTTCTCTGCTTTGCTTTTTAGCCTCAGCCAGAGATTCTACTTTGATCTGGGTAACTGTCCTTTATGTCCTAAAAAAAAAAACAAGCAGAAGCAATCACAATCATGATTTTCACTCATATGAATAATTTGGTTAGTTTCATGCCAGGCACAAAGGGAACAATCTCCATGAACTTGGAAAGAAATTTTAACATTAATATTCACATTCATCTGAGGAAATGTGGTTATGAAATATATTACATATACCTTCACTGCCTCTTTCTGCCTTTCCTCCATCTTGAAACCCAGTAGAAACTTGTTACTGGCAAAGGCATAATATTTGGACAGATAAAACTTAGAGGCATGCCTATGAAAATTCCAGTCCATGGTAACAGAATATGTGTAATAATTAAAGTAGTCTAGCTGTTATAACAAATAGGCCCCAAAATATGTAGGCTCTAATACAACAGACAGAAATGCATTTCTTACTCAATAGTACTGAGAAATTAAATAAATCAGTAAGATGGACTTCTAAATAGTTATTCACAGAGCAGGCTGTTGGAGGCAACAGAGGCTTTGCCATCTTCAATGTGTAGCTTCCAAGATGCCCCTAGGGTCACCTGTATTCCAACCAGCTGGAAGAAGAAAAGGAGTCTGCAGGAACATGTGAGAGGTGTCAGTGAGCCTGGCAGGAAGATGGAGCCTGAGACTCTCATTCACAGTCCATGGTCTAGAACTCTGTTCCATGGCCTCACCTACTGCAAAGCAGGCTGGGAAATGAGTTTGGCTGAGTTTCCAAGAAAAAGAGAACGTGTCACTTGAGCAACATAGAATCCCCTGTGATATCTCTTAACTGTGTAAACAATGAGTTGCATGCACGCTGTCTCTTCAGTCATGTCCCACTCTTTGTGACCCTATGGAGCATAACCTGCCAGGCTCCTCTGTTCATGGGATTCTCCTGGCAAGAATACTAAAGTGGGTTGCCATGCCCTCCTTCAGGGGGTCTTTCTGACCCAGGGATCGAACCTGTGTCTCCTATATCGCCTGCATTGGTAAGTGGCTTCTTTATCACTAGCGCCACCTAGGAAGAACCATATCCCAAGGTTAAATAAATAAATAACAACTCTGACTTAATCTTATCCAAGCTCAAATTCTTACACGGTTACAAGAGTGTCAGAGAGACAATTAAAGCCAACTAAAAACTTCCACGATTAAAAATATAACTAATGCCATAAATTAATAAATGAGAAGTCCAGCAATAAGCCAAGTATTTGCGGTACACCTTTTAGCCCATGGTGGCAAATCACTGTTTCGAGTGATATTTTTTCACTAAAACTGCATATCCATACCTATCCAATCAGGCTTTAATCAGACCTTCCCAATTAGTTTAGCTTTAACACCAAACAGATTCAATTAGTCATAAAAACAATCCTATTTGGTTGGATTGACCACTTCCTTAGAAGCTTCCATTTACCAAGTACCTGTTCTTCATCAGAACTGACCCATGAAACATGATGTGTGTTTGTATTAGTCTCTCAGTCATGTCTGACTCTTTGCGACCCCATGGACTGTAGCCCACCAGGCTCATCTGTCCATGGGATTTTCTAGGCAAGAATACTGGAGTGGGTAGCCATTTCCTTCTCCAGGAGATCTTCCCTACCCAAGGATCGAACTCAGGTCTCCTGCACTGCAAGCAGATTCTTTACCATCTGAGCTACTAGGGAAGCCCATGGGACGAGATACTTCCTTCTTTATTATGTCTCTCATTTTCAGATGGGAAGACAGAGGCTGAAAGAGAAAATTGTTCGAGGTAAGTTACAGGGATGGGAGCAAACCCAGGTCCACCTGGGTCCGGTTTTCCACTGTGGTGCAGCGCTCCACAGGCAGTCCCTTCAAATGTTTAGATGAGCTGCAAGTATCTTCTGCCTGAATATGGAGAGATTCTAAAAATAAGCTTAAGAGTATTTGTCCAGACTTAGAGTATAAAGCATGTATAAATCTGAAGGGACACATGACCTCCTTTCGTACCCACCCATTACTTAGCAACTAAAAGAAGGACTAAAGTACAAAGGGAACTCTTACTTGATGCCTTACTCCTAGCAGTCCACTTTTTCATCCAGTTTTAGTCCTCTCCAGCCTCTGCTTTGGGGAAATGCAGAGGAGGAAGGCAGATCAAACCTACTCAGAAATACAAGCTGAGGTATTATCCTAGCAACTCCCTAAAGCAATTGTAAACATTGTTTGCCTAAGCCTTCAGTGCAGATGCCTGGCAGTGTACAATGCAAAGTTCAAAGGTTTGCTTATTACCATAATGGGCTATAAGCCTTTGCTGTTGGCTGTAGAATAATGAAGATAGTTCTTGTGGATTGTTCCTTCAATCTGCGTGTATTTAGGTTAAAGAAGTTTATTGTGTAGCTGTTTTCTTTTTCTTTCTTTCTTTTGTAATTTCTCTGGAAAACCTCTTCTTTCTGTGATCAGTTCTAAGATCATATTCAACAAGATCCTTCATAAAGGGCAGAAGATTATAAATTGAGCTGTTGTCCCCATGAAACACCTTATCCTTTAACTTTTCATGGCCAATAAATAACACATTACTTGAGTATTTCTGAAGTTGCCAATAATGAGAGACTTGTTAGCCTGACAAAGGCGGATTTAATTAACACACACACACAAATAAATGTGTTCACAATATAGCAAGAAAATTGGCAGGAAACAAATGAGAACATATTGAAAAAAATAGAACATCTCTTTCTCCTACACGATAACTTTAGCTACAACCATGATATCAAACACAAAGCAAAATAATAATAAATATCTATCAGCACATTTTAGGGTTAATGTTTGAACATAAATTAGCTTCTTTGGGTTTACATGCCCCTATACACTCAGACTCCAAGCCAGACTCAAAACTTACACAGCATTTAATATTTTTCATTATTTCTGACACACACTCATCCCAGGACACACATTCCAAAAGTGGCAAGACCTCTGCTTTGGGAAAAATCATCTAAAGAGAAATTGAGGAATTACAGTGTTACTGTGCTTTGGAATAGGTAACCCACCAGGCTCCTCTGTTCATGGACTGTTTATCTAAGACACAAGCACATGCCAAGGTAAGCACAGATTTTTCCCTGAGGACAATCAAGTCAATCATTGGGGAAGAAAAGACATCCTTCCTATCAAAATGACTTGGGATGCTCCCTTTGTGAAGCAAGAACCCTGCTATTTCAGGACTAGATGTTTTTTACTCTTTCGGAGCCAAGCTTCCCTTACAGGAGCCGCCACAGTAATTGAGACAAACTCCAGGAGGAGTGGTATCAACTCCAGGAAGATCTTTTTTATTCCGCATCTTCCTCACCAGTACCATAGACCTAATAGAGGGTTTATCTTTCTGCCCTGATAGAAACATCTTGCTTGACTGTGCAGATGAAATACAAACAGGAAAGAGACCTGGTCTTCAAGAAATTTGCAGTCTTCAAACAAATTTCCATTCATTTGTTATAATGATGTATAATAAATTTCTCCAAACCATAGTAGCATGAAACAACAAATATTGACTGGATCACCATTTCCTTGGTCAGGATCAGGATGCAGCTACCTGGCTACCTCTGCCTCAAAGGCTTTTACCAGGTTGCAGGCAGGCTGTCAGCTGGGGCTGCAGTCTCAACTGAAAGCTCAACTCAAGGGGATCCACTTGCATGCACACTCACATGGACCTGGATCCCCTGCCACATGGACTTCTCTACATGGCAGCTGTTCTCTCCAGAGCAAGAGATCCACAAGGGACGAAAAGGGAGTGTTTAGCACAAAAGCCAAATCCATTTTATCAGCTAGTATCAGAGTGGCATCCCAGCACTTCTGCCATATTCTATTCACTGGAGTGCATTTTAAGCTAAAATAAAGGCATGAACAGAGATAGAGAAGAAAGAGAGTGTGGGATGCTCAGTGGGACAGCCTGGTCTGACTAACACATACATCTAAGGAGATGAGTAATAGACTTGATTTGTTCATTCTATTTTTATGGGTATAAGAGTAGGTCCTTGCAACCAAAAACCAGCATGATGTAGAAGATGGACTTTGAACCCATGAAATCTGAGTTCAATCCCAGCTCCTCCATTTAACTTTAGCACATTATACAAACTCTCTGAGTTTTCTTGTCTGAGGATTTATGAGAATCTGGCCTTGCAAGGTTTATGTGGGAATTAAAGGCATAGGACCCAGCTAACACAGCCCTTGGCACAGAGTGGGCATTCCATTGTCAGGTTCCCCTTAAAGGAAAGAGTGGTTTTTATTCTCTGTCTCCCTTCTAGCATCTCCTACACAAATAAGGCCTCAAAAAACATTTATTAAAATAAGCAATTAATTAATGCAAGCACACATTAGTTGCTTAGCTGTGTCTGACTCTTTGCGACCCCATGGGCTGTAGCCCAGCCCACCAGGCTCCTCTGTCTATAGGATTTTCCAGGCAAGAATACTGGAGTGGGTAGCCATTCCCTTCTCCAGGGGATCTTCCTGACCTAGGCATCAAACCCAGGTCTCCTGCACTGCAGGCAAGTTCTTTACTGTCTGAGCCACCAGGGAAGCCCATATTGCAAGCATAAGCTTGCCTTAATGAATAAATCCACCTCTGAGGCATTCCAACGGTGAATTCCATCACTACAGTGTTATTCCTTGGACACCCGTCTCCTACTGAAATAATGACATATTTTATCTACCTGACCAAAAAAAGAGTGGGGGTTCATTAGATAAATGATGATCTTCAAATAGTAATCTGCACATATCTGTATTATTATTTGCTAAGAATAGCTACTACTGATAAATGGCAAGTAGTAATTAACCAGGTTCCTAGGCAACTCGATTTTGTTTCTATTTCAATATCCTCACTTCAGGCTTCAGGTAGATTACAAAAGCAAAAATACTTCAAGATTGCACAAAAGATAAATAAATCAGAACTAAATACAAATGGGTGTCAATGAAGGCAAGGTAAAAGAGAGTATAGAGCCTCAGGACATATGATCCTATCATTAGAATGGTGTTCCATGACATTAAAACGTGTTGCACTTCTTTATCCTTTCTCATCTCTTGTCACCTTTTCTCTCCACCCATTTTCTGACTTTTCTCCCTCTTTTTCTCACCTACCATTAATTTCTTCTTTCTCGAAGCCCCTCCCCTTCCACGTAAAAATCTATTGTGTTATTCTGCTTCTCAGCCTAATCGTACGCTTACCATCATCTTCTCAGATCAATGCAAGACAGTCAGGATACTGGGTAACCTGGATTGAAAGCTTACTGCTTGGCCAGTCTGAATCAGACCTGCCATGCCTACTGCCTCCCAGTAAGAGAACAGATAGGCTGGAGTCAATACCTCTGGGACACCCTCCTAAAATATCTTCCACTCTTCTGACTCCTGGAACCACTTTGGATGACGAAATGTGTGAGACCTAATCTTATCCCCAGAAAAAAAGTCCACTGTGTCAAAGTAGACAGAAACCCTGTAAAAATATCCAGACGCTAAGAGTCTGAAGCAGAGACACCGCTATCCATGATTAGCAAGGTTTTAAAAATTGTCTCGAGTCTCAGGGAACAGAGAGAGTCAGCTCGTCATCATGAGAGCTTCGCACGGTACTACCCCTTGAGGAGTATCTCTGCAAGTAGGCTTGGTTATAAACAGAAGACATATGGTAGGGATTCTATTAATAGCAGCCCACCTAAAGCCTTTGTCTCTTCTACCTGAGTATGACTGGACTACACTTCCCAGCTTCTGTTGGAAACATCATCTTTAAGTTAATGAGCTTAAAGAATGTGAGAGAAGGTAGTATGCACCATTTTTAGGGCCAGTGCTTAAAAGTCTCTTTCATGGACAGGCACTCTTGCCCTCCTGGCTGATTATGATGTCCACCATGTGGGTGACTCTGAAAACTTTACAGTGAGGATGGCGGAAACACAGAAGTCCTGGTCCCTCAAAGACTGCAACTGGCTAGGATTATCATTGCCTTGAATATTTATTTGAATAATAGACAAGTCTCTATTATATATGACATTTATTTGATCCAATATACCTTTTAAAGGTCCATTTGCTACAGCAACTGGTGCTATCCTAACAAAATAAGTAGTTGTCTGGTGAGGGACCTGAAAATGTTTATGGAGTTTTTATCATAGCAATTGAAAAGCTTTAGCCAATGCTTTGGGGGCCACTTACTCTCTTTGAAACATCTAACAAAAGCAAAAAAATCTCTCTTCCTTAGAAAATTCACATGAGCCTATTATACAGAGTGAAGTAAGCCAGAAAGAAAAACACCAATACAGTACACTAATGCATATATATGGAATTTAGAAAGATGGTAAGGATAACCCTGTATGTGAGACAGCAAAAGAGACAGATGTATAGAACAGTCTTTTGGACTCTGGGAGAGGGCGAGGGTGGGATGATTTGGGAGAATGGCATTGAAACATGTATAATATCATATGTGAAATGAATCACCAGTCTAGGTTTGATTCATGATACAGGATGCTTGGGGCTGGTGCACTGGGATGACCCAGAGGGATGGTATGGGGAGGGAGGTGAGAGGTGGGTTCAGGATGGGGAACATATGTACACCCGCGGCGGACTCATGTTGATGTATGGCAAAACCAATACAATATTGTAAAGTAATTAGTCTCCAAGAAATTTATATTAAAAAGGAAAAGAAAATTCACATGAGCTCCTAACCCCACAACTCAGACAAAGACACACACAGACACAAGTGGAATGTTTTCCATGGACAGTAAGACCCTTGATTGAAAGTGACTGAAATAGCTTTATCAATCACTTATTATCCATATCTGTCTAGTTACTAGGCAGCAGGGTCACAACAGTGAACTAGGCCAGCAGCCCTTGCCCTCGTGGAGCTCACAGTCTACTGGATCTTGACAATGATACACCTTTGTCTACCATCTGTCCAAGGCACTTAATTTATTTAAGAACTATAAGGAACGTAACCACTTCCCCATCAAGCCCTGTACTGTGCTGTCCTTTGTCCCTCAGTCATGTCCAACTCTCTGCAGCCCCATGGACTGTGGCCCACCAGGCTCCTCTGCCCATGGGGATTCTTCTGGCAACAATACTGGAGTGGGTTGCCATGCCCTCCTCCAGGGGATCTTCCCAACCCAGGGATCAAACCCAGGTCTCCCACATTGCAGGCGAATTCTTTACCAGCTGAGCCACAAGAGAAGCCCAAAAATACTGGAATAGGTAGCCTATCCCTTCTCCAGTGGATCTTCCCAACCCAGGAACCAAACAGGGTCTCCTGCATTGCAGGCAAATTCTTTACCAATTGAACTACCAGGGAAGCCCCATTAAGCCCTACTACCCTCTAAATCACCATGGGGATCCTACTTCTCCTCCAGGTCTCCTCTTTCCACCTTCAACACTGGCATACCCTTCCCACTACGACCACTGCCTTCCCTGTTCCCACCACCATTCCAGGCTTCTTTCCTGAATTACTGCCCCAGGAGGACCTTGAGGAGGAAGGCACAGAGGCTAGTTCTCTACTGCCCTCTCGTGGTCATATTTGGTATCAGCCTGAAAAGCACACTCCTGGAAGTCCTGCAACACATGAGCATTTCAGAGCCCTAAATTAATAAATGAGAAGTCCAGCAATAAGCCAAGTATTTGCGGTACACCTTTTAGCCCATGGTGGCAAATCACTGTTTCGAGTGATATTTTTTCACTAAAACTGCATATCCATACCTATCCAATCAGGCTTTAATCAGACCTTCCCAATTAGTTTAGCTTTAACACCAAACAGATTCAATTAGTCATAAAAACAATCCTATTTGGTTGGATTGACCACTTCCTTAGAAGCTTCCATTTACCAAGTACCTGTTCTTCATCAGAACTGACCCATGAAACATGATGTGTGTTTGTATTAGTCTCTCAGTCATGTCTGACTCTTTGCGACCCCATGGACTGTAGCCCACCAGGCTCATCTGTCCATGGGATTTTCTAGGCAAGAATACTGGAGTGGGTAGCCATTTCCTTCTCCAGGAGATCTTCCCTACCCAAGGATCGAACTCAGGTCTCCTGCACTGCAAGCAGATTCTTTACCATCTGAGCTACTAGGGAAGCCCATGGGACGAGATACTTCCTTCTTTATTATGTCTCTCATTTTCAGATGGGAAGACAGAGGCTGAAAGAGAAAATTGTTCGAGGTAAGTTACAGGGATGGGAGCAAACCCAGGTCCACCTGGGTCCGGTTTTCCACTGTGGTGCAGCGCTCCACAGGCAGTCCCTTCAAATGTTTAGATGAGCTGCAAGTATCTTCTGCCTGAATATGGAGAGATTCTAAAAATAAGCTTAAGAGTATTTGTCCAGACTTAGAGTATAAAGCATGTATAAATCTGAAGGGACACATGACCTCCTTTCGTACCCACCCATTACTTAGCAACTAAAAGAAGGACTAAAGTACAAAGGGAACTCTTACTTGATGCCTTACTCCTAGCAGTCCACTTTTTCATCCAGTTTTAGTCCTCTCCAGCCTCTGCTTTGGGGAAATGCAGAGGAGGAAGGCAGATCAAACCTACTCAGAAATACAAGCTGAGGTATTATCCTAGCAACTCCCTAAAGCAATTGTAAACATTGTTTGCCTAAGCCTTCAGTGCAGATGCCTGGCAGTGTACAATGCAAAGTTCAAAGGTTTGCTTATTACCATAATGGGCTATAAGCCTTTGCTGTTGGCTGTAGAATAATGAAGATAGTTCTTGTGGATTGTTCCTTCAATCTGCGTGTATTTAGGTTAAAGAAGTTTATTGTGTAGCTGTTTTCTTTTTCTTTCTTTCTTTTGTAATTTCTCTGGAAAACCTCTTCTTTCTGTGATCAGTTCTAAGATCATATTCAACAAGATCCTTCATAAAGGGCAGAAGATTATAAATTGAGCTGTTGTCCCCATGAAACACCTTATCCTTTAACTTTTCATGGCCAATAAATAACACATTACTTGAGTATTTCTGAAGTTGCCAATAATGAGAGACTTGTTAGCCTGACAAAGGCGGATTTAATTAACACACACACACAAATAAATGTGTTCACAATATAGCAAGAAAATTGGCAGGAAACAAATGAGAACATATTGAAAAAAATAGAACATCTCTTTCTCCTACACGATAACTTTAGCTACAACCATGATATCAAACACAAAGCAAAATAATAATAAATATCTATCAGCACATTTTAGGGTTAATGTTTGAACATAAATTAGCTTCTTTGGGTTTACATGCCCCTATACACTCAGACTCCAAGCCAGACTCAAAACTTACACAGCATTTAATATTTTTCATTATTTCTGACACACACTCATCCCAGGACACACATTCCAAAAGTGGCAAGACCTCTGCTTTGGGAAAAATCATCTAAAGAGAAATTGAGGAATTACAGTGTTACTGTGCTTTGGAATAGGTAACCCACCAGGCTCCTCTGTTCATGGACTGTTTATCTAAGACACAAGCACATGCCAAGGTAAGCACAGATTTTTCCCTGAGGACAATCAAGTCAATCATTGGGGAAGAAAAGACATCCTTCCTATCAAAATGACTTGGGATGCTCCCTTTGTGAAGCAAGAACCCTGCTATTTCAGGACTAGATGTTTTTTACTCTTTCGGAGCCAAGCTTCCCTTACAGGAGCCGCCACAGTAATTGAGACAAACTCCAGGAGGAGTGGTATCAACTCCAGGAAGATCTTTTTTATTCCGCATCTTCCTCACCAGTACCATAGACCTAATAGAGGGTTTATCTTTCTGCCCTGATAGAAACATCTTGCTTGACTGTGCAGATGAAATACAAACAGGAAAGAGACCTGGTCTTCAAGAAATTTGCAGTCTTCAAACAAATTTCCATTCATTTGTTATAATGATGTATAATAAATTTCTCCAAACCATAGTAGCATGAAACAACAAATATTGACTGGATCACCATTTCCTTGGTCAGGATCAGGATGCAGCTACCTGGCTACCTCTGCCTCAAAGGCTTTTACCAGGTTGCAGGCAGGCTGTCAGCTGGGGCTGCAGTCTCAACTGAAAGCTCAACTCAAGGGGATCCACTTGCATGCACACTCACATGGACCTGGATCCCCTGCCACATGGACTTCTCTACATGGCAGCTGTTCTCTCCAGAGCAAGAGATCCACAAGGGACGAAAAGGGAGTGTTTAGCACAAAAGCCAAATCCATTTTATCAGCTAGTATCAGAGTGGCATCCCAGCACTTCTGCCATATTCTATTCACTGGAGTGCATTTTAAGCTAAAATAAAGGCATGAACAGAGATAGAGAAGAAAGAGAGTGTGGGATGCTCAGTGGGACAGCCTGGTCTGACTAACACATACATCTAAGGAGATGAGTAATAGACTTGATTTGTTCATTCTATTTTTATGGGTATAAGAGTAGGTCCTTGCAACCAAAAACCAGCATGATGTAGAAGATGGACTTTGAACCCATGAAATCTGAGTTCAATCCCAGCTCCTCCATTTAACTTTAGCACATTATACAAACTCTCTGAGTTTTCTTGTCTGAGGATTTATGAGAATCTGGCCTTGCAAGGTTTATGTGGGAATTAAAGGCATAGGACCCAGCTAACACAGCCCTTGGCACAGAGTGGGCATTCCATTGTCAGGTTCCCCTTAAAGGAAAGAGTGGTTTTTATTCTCTGTCTCCCTTCTAGCATCTCCTACACAAATAAGGCCTCAAAAAACATTTATTAAAATAAGCAATTAATTAATGCAAGCACACATTAGTTGCTTAGCTGTGTCTGACTCTTTGCGACCCCATGGGCTGTAGCCCAGCCCACCAGGCTCCTCTGTCTATAGGATTTTCCAGGCAAGAATACTGGAGTGGGTAGCCATTCCCTTCTCCAGGGGATCTTCCTGACCTAGGCATCAAACCCAGGTCTCCTGCACTGCAGGCAAGTTCTTTACTGTCTGAGCCACCAGGGAAGCCCATATTGCAAGCATAAGCTTGCCTTAATGAATAAATCCACCTCTGAGGCATTCCAACGGTGAATTCCATCACTACAGTGTTATTCCTTGGACACCCGTCTCCTACTGAAATAATGACATATTTTATCTACCTGACCAAAAAAAGAGTGGGGGTTCATTAGATAAATGATGATCTTCAAATAGTAATCTGCACATATCTGTATTATTATTTGCTAAGAATAGCTACTACTGATAAATGGCAAGTAGTAATTAACCAGGTTCCTAGGCAACTCGATTTTGTTTCTATTTCAATATCCTCACTTCAGGCTTCAGGTAGATTACAAAAGCAAAAATACTTCAAGATTGCACAAAAGATAAATAAATCAGAACTAAATACAAATGGGTGTCAATGAAGGCAAGGTAAAAGAGAGTATAGAGCCTCAGGACATATGATCCTATCATTAGAATGGTGTTCCATGACATTAAAACGTGTTGCACTTCTTTATCCTTTCTCATCTCTTGTCACCTTTTCTCTCCACCCATTTTCTGACTTTTCTCCCTCTTTTTCTCACCTACCATTAATTTCTTCTTTCTCGAAGCCCCTCCCCTTCCACGTAAAAATCTATTGTGTTATTCTGCTTCTCAGCCTAATCGTACGCTTACCATCATCTTCTCAGATCAATGCAAGACAGTCAGGATACTGGGTAACCTGGATTGAAAGCTTACTGCTTGGCCAGTCTGAATCAGACCTGCCATGCCTACTGCCTCCCAGTAAGAGAACAGATAGGCTGGAGTCAATACCTCTGGGACACCCTCCTAAAATATCTTCCACTCTTCTGACTCCTGGAACCACTTTGGATGACGAAATGTGTGAGACCTAATCTTATCCCCAGAAAAAAAGTCCACTGTGTCAAAGTAGACAGAAACCCTGTAAAAATATCCAGACGCTAAGAGTCTGAAGCAGAGACACCGCTATCCATGATTAGCAAGGTTTTAAAAATTGTCTCGAGTCTCAGGGAACAGAGAGAGTCAGCTCGTCATCATGAGAGCTTCGCACGGTACTACCCCTTGAGGAGTATCTCTGCAAGTAGGCTTGGTTATAAACAGAAGACATATGGTAGGGATTCTATTAATAGCAGCCCACCTAAAGCCTTTGTCTCTTCTACCTGAGTATGACTGGACTACACTTCCCAGCTTCTGTTGGAAACATCATCTTTAAGTTAATGAGCTTAAAGAATGTGAGAGAAGGTAGTATGCACCATTTTTAGGGCCAGTGCTTAAAAGTCTCTTTCATGGACAGGCACTCTTGCCCTCCTGGCTGATTATGATGTCCACCATGTGGGTGACTCTGAAAACTTTACAGTGAGGATGGCGGAAACACAGAAGTCCTGGTCCCTCAAAGACTGCAACTGGCTAGGATTATCATTGCCTTGAATATTTATTTGAATAATAGACAAGTCTCTATTATATATGACATTTATTTGATCCAATATACCTTTTAAAGGTCCATTTGCTACAGCAACTGGTGCTATCCTAACAAAATAAGTAGTTGTCTGGTGAGGGACCTGAAAATGTTTATGGAGTTTTTATCATAGCAATTGAAAAGCTTTAGCCAATGCTTTGGGGGCCACTTACTCTCTTTGAAACATCTAACAAAAGCAAAAAAATCTCTCTTCCTTAGAAAATTCACATGAGCCTATTATACAGAGTGAAGTAAGCCAGAAAGAAAAACACCAATACAGTACACTAATGCATATATATGGAATTTAGAAAGATGGTAAGGATAACCCTGTATGTGAGACAGCAAAAGAGACAGATGTATAGAACAGTCTTTTGGACTCTGGGAGAGGGCGAGGGTGGGATGATTTGGGAGAATGGCATTGAAACATGTATAATATCATATGTGAAATGAATCACCAGTCTAGGTTTGATTCATGATACAGGATGCTTGGGGCTGGTGCACTGGGATGACCCAGAGGGATGGTATGGGGAGGGAGGTGAGAGGTGGGTTCAGGATGGGGAACATATGTACACCCGCGGCGGACTCATGTTGATGTATGGCAAAACCAATACAATATTGTAAAGTAATTAGTCTCCAAGAAATTTATATTAAAAAGGAAAAGAAAATTCACATGAGCTCCTAACCCCACAACTCAGACAAAGACACACACAGACACAAGTGGAATGTTTTCCATGGACAGTAAGACCCTTGATTGAAAGTGACTGAAATAGCTTTATCAATCACTTATTATCCATATCTGTCTAGTTACTAGGCAGCAGGGTCACAACAGTGAACTAGGCCAGCAGCCCTTGCCCTCGTGGAGCTCACAGTCTACTGGATCTTGACAATGATACACCTTTGTCTACCATCTGTCCAAGGCACTTAATTTATTTAAGAACTATAAGGAACGTAACCACTTCCCCATCAAGCCCTGTACTGTGCTGTCCTTTGTCCCTCAGTCATGTCCAACTCTCTGCAGCCCCATGGACTGTGGCCCACCAGGCTCCTCTGCCCATGGGGATTCTTCTGGCAACAATACTGGAGTGGGTTGCCATGCCCTCCTCCAGGGGATCTTCCCAACCCAGGGATCAAACCCAGGTCTCCCACATTGCAGGCGAATTCTTTACCAGCTGAGCCACAAGAGAAGCCCAAGAATACTGGAATAGGTAGCCTATCCCTTCTCCAGTGGATCTTCCCAACCCAGGAACCAAACAGGGTCTCCTGCATTGCAGGCAAATTCTTTACCAATTGAACTACCAGGGAAGCCCCATTAAGCCCTACTACCCTCTAAATCACCATGGGGATCCTACTTCTCCTCCAGGTCTCCTCTTTCCACCTTCAACACTGGCATACCCTTCCCACTACGACCACTGCCTTCCCTGTTCCCACCACCATTCCAGGCTTCTTTCCTGAATTACTGCCCCAGGAGGACCTTGAGGAGGAAGGCACAGAGGCTAGTTCTCTACTGCCCTCTCGTGGTCATATTTGGTATCAGCCTGAAAAGCACACTCCTGGAAGTCCTGCAACACATGAGCATTTCAGAGCCCTGTACTGCCCCAGAAGAAGGCTGGAGACGCATATGAGCAATGCTGCAGAGTAAATCAGTCCTGAATATTCACTGGAAGGACTGATGTTGAAGCTGAAACTCCAATACTTTGGCCACCTGATGAGAAGAACGGACTCATTTGAAAAGACCCTGATGCTGGGAAAGATTGAAGGTGAGAAGAGAAAGGGACAACAGAGGATGAAGTGGGTGGATGACATCACCAACTCAATGGACATGAGTTTGAGTAAACTCCAGGAGTTGGTGATGAACAGGGAGGCCTGGCGTGCTGCAGTCCATGGGGTCACAAAGATTCGGACCAAGCAGCTGAACTGAACTGAACTGAACTGAACGGATGGGCAGCCCAGGAAACTCTGTGACCTGCCCCTGCTCTGCACAGTTCTGTGTCCTTTCCCCATACCCATTCCCACAAACTTGCCTCCCTCTTAACTCCTTCTTTGTCTTTAATTATTTCTGTTCTCTCATTCCCCTGTCTGTCTCTTGGGCCTACCCCTGAGGGTACCAGCATTATTTAAAGACACAAATTCAGCTTAACTTGTAATTTATTCTTAATTTGTGTGGTTTTAGGGGTTCTGGGGAACAACACAGCCCTGTTCTGCATTCCTCCTCCCCCAAAATTTCTCCCAAACCGTCTTTGCTATCTGGACAGTGCTTTAATCTATTCAGTAAAGATATATTGATTATCTACTATGAAACAGGCACAATTCTAGGCACTGGAAATAGAGCAATGAACAAAACATAAAAATATGAGACAAATAGTTTTATTTCACAATTAGAGCTCCCTTTAAATGCAAGTAGTACTGAGAAGTAATGCATAGATTTACATAAACACTGAATTATTCATGCATGCCATCAAATTTCTCTGTGAAGGGGCGGGAGTAACTATTTAAGGAGCAAAGGCCCCTTTCTGGTTCTCCTATGATCAAGTCACAAAAGCTATCATGAAAACATAATTTTGCAGAAAGAATACATACTTTAATTTTTTATAGACATGGATTTAAAGCTTGGCTCCGTTACTTAGAAACTGTGTGCTCTTCAGACAGATAATTAACCTCTCTGAATCTCTTTGTTTTTATCTATAGAAATAGAGAAATTGATCTTCATTTACCATGGTCATAGTGTAAGATCATATGTGTAATCCCCAGAACAAACTCTGGCACAGAATGGACCTCATAAGCATTAGCTTTCTTGCCATTCCCAAAATAGCTTGCTATATAGTCAGAGACCAGGGAGCAAGAGTGACTCTAATGACAAAGACATATAATGACTGAAATTGCTTTAATGAGGGATCAAGATTTTGATTTCATGATTAGAGTTATTTCCGTAATTAGTAAAATTGCTACCCCTAGTTTGCAGCCTGACAGAACCTACTCCTTTTCTGGGCAGGGCCCGCCCTGGCGATTCGTGATGCCAAACCCAGGAGCTAAGTTTCTGCAGAAGCCCTGCAACCTGTTCAAGGAGTTGGCCTCTTCTTGAATGGGCCAGAATGAAGGCCGACCACGGGGAGTGTGTGACAGGGAAGGGTTGTCAGACCTCAGGGGATGCAGGGATGAGGAGAAGAAAAGCACCCAACCAGAGCCATTTCCCCCTTTTAATGTCACTTCATGTCATTTTATTTGCTGCCTCTAGGGAATCAATTAAAACAGTGCTAATTTATGGGTCTTAATGAACAAGGTATTATGCAAACTGTTAGTAAGCATGGAAGGTTTCTTGAATGGAGGACATTCAAATGCACAATTGCCTGACATGACATTCCCTTGCAGCCATCCCTTCCAGATTCCAAAATGGCATAGGAATAACAGAATGTGTGTGTGTGTGTGTGTGTGTGTGTGTGTGTAGGATGCATATCACAGTCTACATCTCCTATGCCCCTGCTTCTCTCCTAAGAACAGCAAGTACCCCCAAATATGAGATTATTTTTCTAATCCACATGGTGATATGCTTTACATAATCACATCACGGACTAACTGACGAACCTACTCCTTAATAGTTAATTCATGTAATAAACATTTTGAATTCCCTAAGTCCATCCTAAAGGAGATCAGTCCTGTATGTTCATTGGAAGGACTGCTGCTAAAGCTGAAACTCCAATACTTTGGCCACCTCATGCGAAGAGGTGGCTCATTGGAAAAGACCCTGTTGCTGGGAGGGATTGGGGGCAGGAGGAGAAGGGGACGACAGAGGATGAGATGGCTGGATGGCATCCCTGACTCGATGGACATGGGTTTGAGTGAACTCCGGGAGTTGGTGATGGACAGGGAGGCCTGGCGTGCTGCGATTCATGGGGTCACAAAGAGTTGGACACGACTGAGCGACTGAACTGAACTGAATGCTATACAGACACCATCCTAGGCTCCAGAAATGTGAAGGTGAGTAAAACAGTTACCTGCTTTAGAATCCACAGGCTAGCCAAGGAGACAGACACCTAGATGAACAACTACAGGGTTGTCTTGGCCCACAGAGGACAGATACTGACTCCGGGGAGCTGGGAGTATAACGAGTCGGGATGAGCTTCCTGGATCCCTGGGGGAGCCTCTTCTGTGCTGTCAGCTTGTGGTTTCCAGTTTCCTTAAAGCCCCGCTCATTGGTCCAGCACTGTGTGTCTCTACGAGCAATGAACTCTCCTTTTCCAAATCCTATTTCCTGCCTGAATAGAGGCTCCCGGCAGGATTTGCATACAAGCCCATTTCATCACAGACTCCTCTGGCCTGGAACTAGATGGCTGTCCCCAGCTGACATGCTCAAAGCCAATAGACTTACACCCTAGGATCATAAAATACCTGCCTGCTTCCCAAACAGCTGGCTGCAAGGCACTTGGTCGAATTTAGAGCTGACCACTGAAACAAAGGACCAAATTATTATTTGTTTTGCCTACACAGAAAAAAGCAAACAGGCCTTACTGAGCAGAATATTTCATGCCACTATACACAGTAATGTTTTCACTTCAAGAGGCAGAACGGGGTGTGACTGGAACCCCAGACTCTGCAGCAGGGGCTTCTGGGTTCAAGTCCTAGATCTGCTCCCTGTTTATCATGTGGCTCGGGGAAAATCACTTAGCTCTGTGCTCTGTGCTGCACTTGCTCATCTATGAAAGTGAAAATGTGATAGTGTTAGTCACTCAGTCGTGTCCATCTCTTTGTGACCCTGTGGACTGTAGCCTGCCAGGCTCCTCTGTCCATGGGATTCTCCAGGCAAGAATACTGGAGTGGGTTGTCATTTCCTTCTCCAGGGGATCTTCCCGACCCAGGGATCAAACCTGGGTCTCCTGCACTGCAGGCAGATCACCAGAGAAGCGTACATGAAGCAGGGATTAACGAGTGTCCTTCCCTTCCATGCTTGCTGTGAATGGTAGAACACGAGGCTGTCAGTGCAGAGTCAGAGACAGCACCACCACTGGCCCAGCTGGCCCTGCCTGCCCTTCCTTCTGGCCTTTTCTCCTCTGGCGGCTCCTCTTCCCTCTTCCTCACTTCCACCTCCAGGTTCGAATCCAGCAGTGTCGCCTTCTTTCTTCTTGGTAGCATACGTGAGCTACCGTAGGACAATGAGGTGCACATGGCTCAAAATGTCCAGATCGCCCGCCAGGAAACCGACCACTACTTACAAAACTGACTTAGAAACCTGAGTGGAGCAGAGATGTTCCATGGAGATAAATACTTTCCACGTGGTGCTGATAAATGAGCAGTGGATTATGCTTTTAAAATTAAGCTTCACCTGTCCACTCCATCTGTGGGTCATCAGTCACTCTTCTTCCCTGTCAGGGGTTTACAGGGAGATATAGTTTGCTGTGTCCCAGGGTAGCATCCTTGATGGGGGTGGTAGTTCCTCCAGACAAGAACTTACAGTCCTGGTGACTAAGATTCTGGGCCACATCCCATTTACAAGAACCCTGCAGAAGGGCTTTGCATCCACCTCTTGGAGTGCCGCCCAGGGGTGCAGAGACAGGCTTTCTGACCCTGCTGACTTATCTGTCCGCTCCTTCCTCCAGACCAGAGGGAACTATTAGATGGCAAGATCATGTCTTATGAGTCTCCATATCACCAACTGAGCTTAGAAATCCAGCAGTGTCGCCTTCTTTCTTCTTGGTAGCATACGTGAGCTACCGTAGGACAATGAGGTGCACATGGCTCAAAATGTCCAGATCGCCCGCCAGGAAACCGACCACTACTTACAAAACTGACTTAGAAACCTGAGTGGAGCAGAGATGTTCCATGGAGATAAATACTTTCCACGTGGTGCTGATAAATGAGCAGTGGATTATGCTTTTAAAATTAAGCTTCACCTGTCCACTCCATCTGTGAGTCATCAGTCACTCTTCTTCCCTGTCAGGGGTTTACAGGGAGATATAGCTTGCTGTGTCCCAGGGTAGCATCCTTGATGGGGGTGGTAGTTCCTCCAGACAAGAACTTACAGTCCTGGTGACTAAGATTCTGGGCCACATCCCATTTACAAGAACCCTGCAGAAGGGCTTTGCATCCACCTCTTGGAGTGCCGCCCAGGGGTGCAGAGACAGGCTTTCTGACCCTGCTGACTTATCTGTCCGCTCCTTCCTCCAGACCAGAGGGAACTATTAGATGGCAAGATCATGTCTTATGAGTCTCCATATCACCAACTGAGCTTAGCGCTGGCATGCAGTAGACACAGTCAGTCTCTGCTTACTTCATTAGCCTAAAGGTAAGGACTTTGCTCTTAAGAGCCCTTGAATGGCCCCCAGGGACAGCTGAGGATGGGACTTTTGTTTCTGATGGTGAATCAATGACACAATGTGCTCTGTGACCCACAGCACACACTGAAAGAGTATCCAAGAAAGTCAAGTCGGGCCAACCTTGCTGGAAGAGGCAGCTGATCATGCTGGTGCTTACCGCCATCTATAGCGCTTCCCAGGTGGTGCTAGTGGTAAAGAACCCGCCTGCCTATGCAGGAGATGAACCTGCAGCCTTTACAGAGTGAAGTAAGAAAGAGAAAGACCAATGCTGTATAGTAACACATATATATGGAATTTAGAAAGACAGTACTGACAATCCTACGTGCAGGGCAGCAAAGGAGACACAGACGTAAAGAACAGACTTTTGGACTCTGCAGGAGAAAGCGAGGGTGGGATGATTGGAGAGAATAGTTTTGAAACATGTATATTACCATATGTAAAAAAGATGGCCAGTGCAAGTTTGATGCATGAAGCAGGGCACCCAAAGCCAGTGCTCTGGGACAACCCAGAGGGATAAGGTGGGGATGAGGGTGGGAGGGGATTCAGGATGGGGGGACACATGTATACCTGTGGCTGATTCATGCTGATGTATGGCAAACACCATCACAATATTGTAATTATCCTCCAATTAAAAAAACATTTTACAAAATGAAGAAATTAGATCCAGGTTCAATTCCTGGGTTAGGAAGGTCCCCTGGTGAAGGGAATGGCTACCCACTCCAGTATCCTTGCCTGGAGAATTCTATGGACAGAGGAGCCTAGGGCGCTACAGTCCATGGCTCGCAAAGAGTCAGACACCACTGAAGCAACTTAGCATGCACACACGGCCTCTATAGCAGCCAATCCATTTTGCCTCCCAAGACATATCACCTTGGAGAAACTGAGACAGCACAACATTTTAATACTTGCTTAAAGGTAAACTTTCCTCTCTGCTCAGAGAAAGTGAGCTCACTGGAAATAGCATGGCAGGGTGTTGAAAGGCAAGGAGGAGAGCCACACTGCCTGGATGAACGCTCAGCCTGGCGCTGCCAAGCACCAGCTCTGTGCCTTAGAGCGAGGTATTTAACCTCTCTTGTGTCACCATTTCCTGATCTGAAAAACAGGTTTGTAATAGTACCTCCATCAAAGGAGTGTTGGGAGATGAGGAGTGAATGAAGTAGTATGGCACGGAGGACATGCTTGGCACTTAGGACGTGTTACATGAGTGTTTGTTTGGTAATGGTATTGTCCCAGTGTGGTGCTGGATGGGAAAAAAAAAACAGCTGTGAATACCACTCTTGCTGATGAAGGAAATTCTCTGTGCCTCTGGCCATTGTAGGTGAGCCCAGATGGAGAAGCAGCAACTGTAGTTAAAAGCAGAGACCGGCATGGAGCAGAACCACTTGTCAGTTTGTGTCTTGAGAGAAAGCAGTGCCGTTTTAGGCCATGAAACTGCTCTTCCTAAGTGGTCACATGCCTCCAAAGCCTTCCTGGTCCCGGCCACTACCGGTCATTTGGGAGCCCTTTCACCAGCACCTCTCGGCGGCTGTACCTGTGCCAAGAACAGCTCAGGGGGCTGAGAAAGGGCTCTAAGTACCAGGGCATACAACCAGGGCAGAAAGGAGGGCAGGGGACAAGGGTGGAGAAGTGGGGGGTGGAGTCAGGGCAGAGCTGAGATGGAAGAGGGAAAGGCAAATCCGGCCAGGAGTGCACCAATCTTGTTTCAATATCCCTCTGACCCAGGGATAAGAAATAACAGTGGAGAGCTTGTTAATAGCAATAGGACACAAAGCCAGTCCTTTCTTCCCTCTACTTTCTGCAAGACCCAGGCGACACAGAAAGCTGATTTGTGTTCTCTGTGCTCTCTGGTATTTGGCCTACAGGTCTCAGCATTTTCTTTTCAACCTTTTAAAGCATAATAACTGTCCGCGCTCTCCTGCAGCATGTGTTGGAGACAAAGAACACAGGAATATGTCATTTCCTATAAAGGCCAGAAAGGGTGTTGTGACCAGCGAAGTGCTAAAATGACATTTGCACTTAGGTGACAAACAAGCCCATTCCGTTCCAGGTAAAGGCCAGGACTTGTTTCAGTAAAAGCATGGGAAAGTAAAGGCTGCCCTCTGCAGGCCATTCTGGGCATGACAACCTGTGCTTCAGAAGGCTGCGAGGTAGTCAGATTGGACTTGAAGGGTAAGAGCTGAAAAATCACACCAGCTTTCAGGTAGACACCACCTGTGAGCTTGTCCTCGACCAATATTCTCCCAGGAACCAGCACATTAGGAAGGAGATGGCCAAATAAGAGAGGACATCCTTGTGTACCCTGGTCAACTCAGCTGCCTTCCCACATAAATAGGCTTTTTAAAAATAAGATTTGAAACAACTTGAGCTTGATTTGTTTGACAAGCTTTTTAACACCTAAATGATTTTTTAAATAGATGCAGTAGGCCGATACACAAACTGTGGCTGCTTCCAATGCGTTAGAGGACTAGGGAGACAAGCAGCTCATCTTTATACTGCTAGAGAAGAAAAATATGAAAGAGATAGTCAAGAAGCATGAACACTCCTGACTCCATCACAGAATCACTGCCTGGAATTGGGCAGGATACTTCCCCATTCTGGGACTCAGTTTCTTCATCCATAAAATGAGGTGCCTGGGCTAAAGGATGCCAGGGATTCTTCCAGCTGAGACATGTTATGATCCATGACCTTTATTTTGTACTCTCAGCCAGCACTGTAAGTGCTCCAAAAGAAATAAATGGAGCAAAGGAAAAAATAAAATATAATAAGAATGACACGCCAGCCCATCCATTTTCTACAGTCCATGGGCTCACCACACCTGAGGGCCCTGGGAGTTAGGGCAAAAGAGTTTACATTCCTGCCTCTCACATCTCCACACCACTGGTTTTAGTTGCTGGCATTATTATCTTTAATCCTTTACCAATATACTCAAATAATGATACCATTTTGTATTTTCTTAATCAATAGATATCAGAAATGTGGTAGCAGGTAAAGGTTGAAGGGAAATTTTGGTTTTAAAAAAGTCCTCAACTAAAAAAGTCTGGAATCTCTGTTCCATATTTCAAGGACTAATCCCAAAATTCCCTACCAATAAAGGTCTCAGATGAAAGCATTACACACACACACCAACTCTTTCTGGAATTCAGTACAAAAGGCAATTAGCAAATAAATGTAGAGCAAAGGACCCCTACAATGGACTACAGTGGCAAGGCAGCTGAATCTTTGGGACATTTCTCATTGCTGAGGAGGAAAAATCCATAACCATGATAAGCCACTATCCGTGGATAAGCTCCTGAGACAATGAAGTGAGATTTAGAAGCTGTTGTTGTAGAGTCTACATCTTTGCCTGAACATCACACCGTGGCCTTCCCTCCCTCACACACTCCTCTAATGTGGATGAAGTATATACTCTTTAAAAAAGGAACGCTCTCCGACTTTAATCTGCCCATGGTACAGTTCAGCCAACTCCAAAGCTTGTTTCTTGGCTTCTGCTCTGCGAGTGGTGGGGGGAAAGAATTCTTGCTTCATGAAAATGTTGGGGCAGAAGCCTTCATTCAGGGCAACTAAAACACCAGGTCAAAAAATCGGTAGACAAGAGTTCTGCCCGTTGTGTAAAACCGACTGCAAGCAGGAAGGATCCGCCAAGCAGCTCCTGGGGCCCAGCTCTGCATCAGTCCTTCGGCTTCCCTGCCCACCTGTGCCATGGAGGGACAGGCAGGGTGGGCATGCACAACCCACCACTCTGCTCTGGGAGGTGCAAGCAAAAAGAACCCAGGACTGCAGCCTGAAACCCCTCTGAAACCTCTGAAACTGTTGGTCATATGTCTTTGCAATTCTCCCCTTCACCTTTCCCATAGAGACATGAAGCGATCTTGTCAGTGAGACAGTAACCCCTGCATGCATGCTAAGTTGCTTCAGTCATGTCCGACCCTTATGGACTGTAGTCCGCCAGGCTCCACTGTCCATGGGATTCTCCAGGCAAGAATACTGGAGTGGGTAGCCATTCCCTTCTCAGGAGATCTTCCCAACCCAGGGATCAAACCCAAATCTCATATCTCATGAATTGGCTGGCAGGTTCTTGCTTCCCTGGTGGCTTAGAGGTTAAAGCGTCTGCCTGGAATGCGGGAGACCTGGGTTTGATCCCTGGGTCAGGAAGATCCCCTGGAGAAGGGAATGGCAATCCACTCCAGTACTCTTGCCTGGAGAATCCCATGGAGGGAGCAGCCTGGTAGGCTACAGTCCATGGGGTCGCAAAGAGTCGGACACGACTGAGCGACTTCACTTCACTTCTACTTTACCACTAGTGCCACCTGGGAAACCCACAGTAACTCCTAAAAGTGTACTAATCTGAAATGTAGGAGTCAGTGTCCCTGTTCTAATCCCATCAGCTCTGGATCTACTCAAATAACTGGGGTGCGTTTGAAGAGTCCTACCTTCTCCCAAAGTCCAATGTGCTCAGTCCCCAGTACTGAAAGTCATGCCAATTTCTCCTTGGCTGTACTAAAAAAAATTCACAATAGAAGAAAAAGCTCCTTACGTGGAATAAAAGAAAGCAATTAGAGCCCAAACCAATGCTCTTTCTGTCAGAATCAGTCAGAAGAGCAAGGGTTGAGAAAGAGAGAGAGGCAGAAAAAGAGAGAAGCCGGTGAGTGTAAGGAAGAGGTGATGACTCGTACTGTCCACAAAAGTTCCTGTTGGAGGCATAGAGGCATTGTCCATCAAGGACCAGCACCACTGAGATGTGAGAGTTATTTATATTTTCTAGATATGTCTTCTATTGGATACATAATTTGCAAATATTTTTTCCCTGTCTGTAGTTTGCCTTTTTATTTTTTGGGCAGAGTTCCTATTTTTTTAATTGTCTTTTAAAGAACAGAAGCTTTTGTTTGTAGAGTCTGACTTAGGAATTTTTTTTTTCTTTTACAGTCCATGCTTTCTGTGACCTATCTAAGAATACTTCATTTAACTCACAATCACAAGCACATTCTCCCATGTTTTCTTCTTTCATAGTTCTTGTATAGTTTTGGCTTCACGCTGAACCATCTTAATTTTTGTGTGTGGTGTTAGGTATGAGTCTAAGTTCATTCCTTTGCATGTTGATATCCAACTGTCTCAACACCACTTGTTGAAAAACCTATTCTTTCTGCATTGAATTACCTTGGCACCTTTGTAGAAAATCAATTGACCATATAATTATGGGCTATTTCTGGATGGGCTCTTTCGTTCCACTGATTTGTATGCCTATTCCTTCACCAATGCAAGTCGCTTCTCCAAAGAAAAAGTATGGATGGAAAATAAACACATGAAAATACTCTCAACATCAGTGCTAACTAAGGAACCCCAAATCTACAATGTGCTACTACTACACGTCTATAAGAATGACTAAAACAAAAAATATTGCTGATAACAGTGCTGGTGAGAATGTGGAGCAGCTGGAACTCTCAAACAAAGCAATGCAAAACAGGGCTACCACTTTCAAAAAGAGTTTGGAAGTTCCTTTTAAAGTTTAACATACATTTATCCATATGACCCAGCACCCCAACTTCATCAAGAGAAATGGATGCACATGTCCAGACCAAAAAAAAAAAAAAAATCCTGTAGGTGAATTTTTAGAGCAACTTTCTTCATAACCTCCAGATATGGGAAACAACACAAATGTTCGTGAAACAGTAACTGAATAAACAAATTCAAGAACATCCATACAACATGGAAAACTCCTCAGCAATAAAAAGGAACAAAACGATACATTCAATAACATGGAAGAGCCTGGAAAGCAGATTGTGCTCAGTGGAAGCTGTTACTCTCCAAAAGCATCCAGGAAAAGGAAAAACTGTGGTAACAGGGATCAGTAGTTGCCAGAGGCTGGAGTGAGGGGAGGAGACTGGTTGTAAAAGGGGCCCAGGAAATCTGAGGGTAGTGCAAATACTCTCCATCTTTACTGTGGTAACTACAGAACTGTATGCATTACTCAGAGCTCATAGAACAGAACCCTGAAAAGTGGAGATTTTATGCTACTTAAATTATACTTCAACAAACACCACTTAAAAATAGAAAAAAACCTCACTAGCTGGCAGACATCACAAGATTGGCAATTTGGTAGTAGGAGAAAAGGAAAAGCTCTTCAGCCTCAGGTGCCAGCCATTGGATTAATGTTGTTTTATGTTAATTAAATTTATTAATATAACTCTATGATAAGAGTACCTGTCTTCTAGTTTCAATATTCCCAAGAGTGATGAGAGCAAGGGAAATATGCCAACCTAGCTGTATTCTGTGAAACTAATTACCTCCGAAATTTGAGTAAGAATGAACCAACACAGGTGTTACACTCCAATAACAAATTGAAAATAACAGCCTACAGAGAGATTTTACAATATACCCACAAGAGTTCGTTGCTTTGCTTGAGCCTCAGAGGTAAATTAAGGTTTGGGGTTATTCTGAGGTTTTGCCACCTCTGTTCATTATCCAGTATGAAAACTGGAGCTCCTGTTATTGGCTGCATTTCCTTTTTTTGCTGCACCTTCCCTTGTTTCTTTTGATCCTCTGGCTAACTGCTGCAGCCCTGTAGTCTCTGAGTGGAGACTAGGGTGTCACCTCAGCAGAACTGACAATGCCCAAGACAGTCAGTCAGTCTAATCCAATGGAGCCCATCAAAACAGTCACTCAAACAGTGCAGACCTCAAGATCCTAGTTTGACATGGCAGGTGCCAGAGACTCACAAGCTTTGAGTCTTTTAATTCTGCCCCAGTCACAGAGACAATGACGTCTACCAGATCCAGACAATGTCAGAGCAGGTAGGATGTGCTGGCCTTATTTTTATTTTTTTATAAAGCTTTCTTTTTTAAAATCATATATTTTATTTACTGATTTTGGGGGCACATTGTACAGTGTGTGGAATCTTAGCTTCCTGACCAGGAATCAAAACTGTGCCCCTTGCAGGGGAGAGCAGAGTCTTAACTACTGGACTAACAGGGAAGTTCAAAGCTGGCCTTATTTTCTAATTGCCTTCACTCCCAGGCCTTATTTTCTAACATTATCTCCCGACTGACCCCCATTCCATCTCACTCACTCCACCCAATATTCTTCTTCTTAGCCCCTTGCAGGGGAGAGCAGAGTCTTAACTACTGGACTAACAGGGAAGTTCAAAGCTGGCCTTATTTTCTAATTGCCTTCACTCCCAGGCCTTATTTTCTAACATTATCTCCCGACTGACCCCCATTCCATCTCACTCACTCCACCCAATATTCTTCTTCTTCCACTGGAGACCACCAGTAGCCTCTCTTTAGACACAGCAGACACCCGCGCTGGCCATAGGCCCGCTAGGCACTTCCTCATTTTTGCTCTTTTATCCACATTTCTTCAGCACGAATGTCTTCCCATGAAAAATCACCATTTATGGAAGTCTTTCTTCAAGACCCAGCACAAAGGCTGCCTCCTCTATGAAACCCTCCTGGCTCCCCCAACCAAAACTATCCTCTGTGTCTTTATTTTCTCATAGAACCCCTCCTCCCTTGACATCCCTTCTCACCCTCAATACCTGTCACATGCCCTCCACAGAATAAGGGCACAGCCGATCTTTGATGAATTGGATGGGGCTTACTGCTATCACAGCCTTTGCTTAAACATGGCCTCAAATATTTCCAGATAGAATAACGCCTTAACTCTAGCTCTTTATAAGACAAAGTATCTGAAAGCAAATTTTCACTCTCATATTGAGATAGTGAACATAGACCCCCAAAATAAAGGGCAAAAGAAATTCACTCATCTGAATATTGTCTTATTGAGCAATAAAATAATTGCCTTGCTAAATTCAACTACTTAAAAAAAAAAAAAAAGCTATATTCAGTAGCCATGTGGACCTGTGTGTGTAGGCACAGTCTGTTGCCATTCAGCATTTCAAATGTTTTCCCATCTTAAATCCATCACGTCAATTTTGAGATTATTTCCTACAAAGGATTACTGTGCTTCCTAGAAAATCAACATGATATGAAAATATTAAGAGACTTTTTATCAGAGAAAATGTAGTGCCTTTATTTTGTCTATAATCTTGTCTTCCTCCAAACTTCCACCTGCTGGTTAGAGAAAAATAAATTAACTATATGTCCAACCTGGTTTAAATTTAGTTTGATCCAATAATTTAAGCAGCAGCTCTAGGGAATATCCAGTTTCTCCTGAATAAAATTGTTCCATTTTTCAAACAGCCTTCCTCTCCTGCTGCTTTTCTCCCTATGGTGGTGATGAGTGGGGTGGGAGAGTAAGGCAGCTTAAATGTCCCATACCTGCCACTTCAGCCCTTTTGGCTGTAGATTCAGCGTGATCATTAATAGGAAACAAGAGACCCTCAAGAATGCCAACTAGATCCTCCTTGCCCTTAATTATAGCCATCCCACGTTGGTGCTGGCCCCTCCCAGGGTCTGAAAACAAAACCCAAGTATTCTTACAAAGTATTCTATATGCCTTACTATTTCCAGGCCACAGAAGGAGAGAGAGAGAGGAAACGAAACACCTGACTAAGCACCTCACTTTTTTGTCTCCTCTGTTCTCCCTCTTCCCACTCTCTATAGGAACAGAAAGCCTAAGTGAATTGCTTACCAGCTCCCATCTTCAACCCCGCATCCAGACTACTATGCCTTTATTTAACTTTGATTCCTCGTGCTACTGATATATAAGCCATGTCACAAACCCATGAAAATCTGGAACTTCATGACCCCAGTAAGCCTGTGGCCCACAATTCAGATCTCTGAATAGTTCTTTCTTGGGGAAAAAAAAAAAACTTCTGCCAGCCTTGTTTTATTTTGCCGTTGGTTCAGGCTGATGATGGGCAAACACCTCAGTCATGTCTACTGAATATGAATGAATCGTGCGATGACAGAATTGCAATGCCTAGTGACAAGCTGTCAATTTTCCTAAGACAAGCATCAGGGTTATATGGACACTTTGTGAAAATGCATTTGAATCAAAATGCACATCTGACCTTTCCACATTTGTCTATCACAAGTTCTATCAGAATTCTCCCCATTTTCTCACCACCACCTGGCTTCATCTGAGCATGATCCTTCTTGACCTTCACCTCTACCCTCTGCACTACAGTACTACAGCCCTTACAGCGCTAGCTTTTAAAGACATTCCTCTCTTATGGTTCTGTTTTCCCCAAAAATGACAGTTCTCTTATACTACTTTGAGACTGGCTCTGTCATTGACATACATTCTAAACTCAGAAGTTCATCTCAACCTTCCCTTCTCAAGTCCCCTGTGTCTCTTCCCAAATCAGCTGGAAGACCTGCTCCATGACCATTTACTCTCCTGGAACCAGGAAGGCCCATTTGGATTGCCCCTTGCAACTCCCTGTGATGTTAATTCTTGCAGCCCAGAGAGGGAACTCTGAGCTGGCTTCCACTTCCTTAGGTCTCAGTGCAAGTCCTTCCATCTACTGCAACCTCTATTCAAATGCAGTTCTTGAAATGGGAATTCATCCCTTTTCTTCCAACTTTTAAAATTTGTACCTTAGTCTTTCATCTCTGACACACCTACGGGGACTACTCCCTAGCCAGACAGGCAGGAATCTTCTTCTGCTTGAGCACAAACCAGCCACATGATCTTGAAGGGGTTTTATGACCTTGAACAGGTCTTTTCACCTTCAGGAGCCCCAGTAGATTCATCTAGAAACTAAGAAGAGTTGGAGTGAGTGATTGCCAGGCTCATTTCTACTCTGTGGTGACATTAGTTTCAATCACTATCTATCTTCTTTAAGCATGATTCTTTGCATCCAGTTGCATCACATAACCATGAAAACTTTCCTCTTTGCATACCTGCTGCATCTTTAAATTAGAGTGAATAAAAAGCAAAGCTTCATACAATATAACTTTCTTTCCTTTCCAAATATTAATTGACTCTTTAATAGGTATGTTTTACCCTGCTTTCCACTCCAATATTTTAAAGTATAACATTTTTCATCACATTAGCCAGAGAATGCCAGCATTATTAAAAATGAAACAAAGCTAACAGAGATAAATGAATATAAGAAACTATTTTTATTCAGTGTTAAATTATATTAGGACAGTGTATACACGTCTGTATACTAGCCAAGAACACATATTTTTTTTTGAATCTCTTTTTTTTCCTTCCATGCCAGTTTACCAAATTCAACATTGACCATTCTAACTCTCAGAACTACTTCCAAATTCCTTATTTGCTCACTAGTTGCACTGTGAAACTTCCTTCCATTTTTGTGAGAGTTTTATTGTTATTTGTTGTCATTACTGTTGTCATTTTTCTCTCTCTTTGTTGTTGTTCAGTCGTTCAGTTGTGTCCAACTCTTTGTAACCCCATGAACTGCAGCACACCAGACTTCCCTATCTCTCACCATCTCCTGGAGCTTGCTCAAACTCGGTCCATTGAGTTGGTGATACCATACAACCATCTTGTCCTCTGTCATCCTTTCTGTCTTTCCCAGCATCAGGGTCTTTTCCAATGAGTCAGTTCTTCATATCAGGCAGCCAAAGTATTGGAGCTTCAGCTTTAGCATCAGTCATTCCAATGAACACTCGGGACTGATCTCCTTTAGGGTGGTTGGAACTCCTCGTTGTCCAAGGAACTCTCAAGAGTCTTCTTCAACACCACAGTTCAAAGGCATCAATTCTTTGGTGCTCAGCCATCTTTATGGTCCAACTCTCACATCCATAAATGACTACTGGAAAAGCCATAGCTTTAACTAGATGGACCTACTGATGCTGGGAGGGATTGGGGGCAGGAGGAGAAGGGGACGACCGAGGATGAGATGGCTGGATGGCATCACGGACTCAATGGACGTGAGTCTGAGTGAACTCCGGGAGATGATGATGAACAGGGAGGCCTGGCGTGCTGCGATTCATGGGGTCGCAGAGAGTCGGACACAACTGAGCGACTGAACTGAACTGAACTAGGTTTGTCATAGCCTTTCTTCCAAGGAGTAAGCATCTTTTAATTTCATGGCGGCAGTCACCATCTGCAATGATTCTGGAGACCAAGAAAATAAAGTCTTCCACTGTTCCCATTCTTTCACCATCTATTTGCCATGAACTGATGGGACCAGATGCCATGATCTTCGTTTTCTGAATGTTAAGTTTTAAGCCAGCTTTTTCACTGGCTTAAAACTCAACATTCAAAAAAACATTCTCTCTTTCTTTATGACATGTATCCTCTATGGTTATCTTATTCTAGTTGACTTCAGATCCCTTTGTGTTTGTGAATTTTTGAAAAAATAAAATTTTCTTTGCTTCTCATTATCTTAAAAGAACTATCTTTTTAACTATCTTAAAGAAAGTACATTTCAACACAATTAAATATTTTGTTAAAGGTAGTCAAAGTATGGAATAATTCTAATTTTCCTACATAGGCATTGTACATTGAAACCTTGCTTATATGTATTTTTAGGGATGGTAAAAAAGATGGATATAGACATGTTTTACAAACATCACATAAAGAGTTGGTCCACACTCCAGTTGTATCAAATAACTGGTTAATTCAATGAAGTTGCCAAAAAACAGCAATCAATTCAGTGAAAAGAAAATCAATCACAGAGGTTGTTTGGTTGTTTTGTAGACAAAACAGTCAGTGGAGTGATTGAATTTTTCACTTTTCAATGAGTTGTTCTGGCCTTGTGTGGATGCAGCCATTAACTCATTAATCACCCAGAACCCCTGAGTGGCTGAGAGAGGAAATCATTACTTTCCAAGCATAGATCGCATATTAACAATATGCAAAAGGCCTGGCAGGGTGAATGTGCTCAACGACCCCACTTGAGAAAAATGACTTTCACGGATATTTTATAGCATATGGAGGTAAACTGTACCTGATTTATCATTTCACTTTCCAATTGCAAAACTCTGTGTCCTTTAGCATAAGTTTACTGAGAATTTAATGCATTTGAAATATATTCATTTAATCCTTAAGTTAAAGTGAATTTTAATTCATAGAGCACTAAAAAAATAATCCTTAAAACATATTGGGTTTCCTCACATTGGTTTTATACAATATCAAAATGGAGGAATTCTGCACCCATCACGACTAGCTCCCATCTATGCAGTATACATATATATGCCATTCTGATAAATATGTATACTTTCCCATATGGTGTTGAATGTTAGCTTCTAATTTACCTCTTAATTTTTAATTAATTTTAAATTACATACTGAATGAAGCCGACAGGAGTCTAATTTGCATGCTTCTTTGCATATCTGTAAACACACTGCTTGCATTGTTCATCTAGTCCCTGTCCCTGTGACATACAGCAGTTTTTCTCACCCCATGCAGTGAACTGGAGCCACCAAAACATCAAGGTGCCCTCTAAGACTTACACCAAAGATTCCGATTCAGAATGGAGGATATTGGCCCTCTTTTTTCCACAGTGGCAACAGAGGATTCTCAGAGGCCAAGGTCAGTGATCATGGGTAAGCCCTCTGCTTTCTCAGAGGGCTAGCAGTATGGGAAATACATCTTGAGAAAATAAAACCATATACTTTTTGTACACTTTGGATTTTTAAAACATATACTGCCCAGATCTCCTGAATTCTTAACATCAAGTCAGAAGGAAAAAAAGTCACATCCTATCTATTTCACTGGATGAATGGGTTCCTAACCCACCCTGACCAGAAGACGGCAGCAGAGAGTGCAGGCTGTTGGCTCTTTGACAAGCAATGGATCATGATTCTCTTGGTCTGGAAAGGCTCTCCTCTGGCAGCATTTAGGGCAGCCGTGGTCTGTTGTGTTCACAAAACACCCTGTGCGCAAGCCCAGTCCAATCAATATGCAAGCCACCCTAAAGACCCTTCGGAGCCTGACAAACAGTTTGGGATTCCAAGAGATTTGTTGCCCTCCTACATACAAACTGTATGTAGTCCACCAGACAGGACTGCAGAGATACTTGTACCTCTTGGAAATACTGTGATTTCCCTCTTCATTAGTGGCTTCAGTAAGCTAATGATCACAGTTAACAACCTTGTCCTGTGATTAGAAAAGCAAGCACCCGACTGCATGCTGAGTTTGGTGATCACATTTAGGATCAAACTCACCCAGTTCCTACTTCTGGCCTTTTTACAGTCCAGCTATGTGTCCTTGGGTAAGGTCCTGAACTTCTCTACAGCTGTATTATCTCCACATGACAGATAAATATATTAGAAATGATCATCTGTTAGGGTTGCTGTAAAGACTAAAGAAGATGGAAATCTCCTGGAACATTTTTCCTTGTTTTCCTTTCCTCCCCAGCAGATTTAGACACCAAGTCCCATCCCTCACAGATGTTAAATGTGGTACCTCATGGCTCATAAAAGGAACAGACTAGACATGTGGGAATTGTATGCAGTTCTCTTGATCTTTACTCCACTAAGACCACCTGCTTTCTTGTTTCTATAAACTTCCACGGCTGCTCTATCAAGAGAGAGACTTTTCCTTTCAGCTATATGTTTATCAAAATCAAGCCAGCCCTCAGTGGACCAAATGTAATATTAAAAGTGTCAAGATGATGGTCTTTACATCTGGACTGTCATCATGCAATCAATCAATCAGTCATAAAATCAGCAACACTTCTCCTGCAAAAGAGCAGAAAGAATATTCTTCCTTCTGAAATAGCCAGGAGTCATTCAAATCAAACATTGACTGGGGCTCACGCTGTTGTACTTGGCCATTCTGTGTAGTGAACAGCGACTGCAGATGGGGGCCTGCTCAATGCCCCTTTAAGGAGGAATAACTCCACATTCACTGACTCTACCTCATGACCAAGGATTGGAACAAGCCAGTAAGAATGATTGCAATTAGATGTAGAAATGTAAATATTTAAAAGAAATCACAGCAACAATAAAAGAAAGGAGGTACATGAGATCAGATGGAAAACTAGCTCACTGGAATACACACCCTAAAGTTCACACGCAGTTATCAAAATTGGAACCCCAGTCTAGTCCTAAGCTTCTAAATATCCAAAAGAAAAGAGATAACTTTATCTACTAAAGAGATACACCTTGCATAAAACAAAGCAATATCTGTGTCCCTGAAAAGTAATGTTTCCAGGTACTAAAGTCTTAAGAACTAGCTCACTGGAATACACACCCTAAAGTTCACACGCAGTTATCAAAATTGGAACCCCAGTCTAGTCCTAGAGGTGAGGTGAGGTGAGGTGAGGTGAAGTCGCTCAGTCGTGTCCGACTCTTTGCGACCCCATGGACTGTAACCTACTAGGCTTCTCCGCCCATGGGATTCTCCAGGCAAGAATACTGGAGTGGATTGCCATTTCCTTCTCCAGGGATCTTCCCGACCCAGGGATCGAACCCGGGTCTCCCGCATCAGAGGCAGACGCTTTAACCTCTGAGCCAAGTCCTAAGCTTCTAAATATCCAAAAGAAAAGAGATAACTTTATTTACTAAAGAGATACACCTTGCATAAAACAAAGCAATATCTGTGTGCCTGAAAAGTAATGTTTCCAGATACTAAAGTCTTAAAAGACATGTCTCCCACTGGTCTGCATGAAAGACAAACTATGATATCTCTATGCCTTTTAAATAGACAAAAGACTCAAAATTAATCTCAGTCCTCTTTGCTCCTTTGACATTTTTTGCCCTCTACAATGGCACTTTGGTAGATCGCCTCGTTTCAGGGAAGGTGTCACATCCAGGGTCGCAGCGTGCAGCTGTGCAGGCTATGCACTGCATTCCGCTAGACTGTGGCAAATGGCACCCCCTACAGCTGTACGATGCAGCTTGCAGCACCCAGCACAGTGCCTCGACTATAGAAAGAACTCAATCAATGTTTTATTTATTATCTGAACATACTCAGCACAAAGAAGCAATGTTTTGGTTAAGCACAGGATCACTGCTGAGATGTGAGTTCTAACTCCCACTTGAGTTACCTCGCCTCTTGGCAGTTCTGCTGCTCTTCTATAAAATGGAGATAGTAAACATATACACCTAATAAGATTAAATATGTTTGCACATATGAAGAACTTAGAATAGTCTTTGGTACAAACATTTGGCACTAATAGTTTATTTCAGTGCTCTTAATAGGATATTCAAATAGTTACACTCTGCAATGACACAGTGCCCTTGGTAGTCTAAGACAATACAGTAAGGGTGAGGGAGGAGATTAACCATGCTGATCACCTGCTATGCTCCAGGCATAGAGCAAGTATTTCACACATGTGGTCTCATTCAGTCCTCACAATTGTCCTGAAAGACAGGAGTATTCTTCTTGTCTTAAAATAAGCTAACCCAGGCTGTGAGTGAATTGTGTCACATCCTCAGTGATCATCAGGCCACCATCAGTTAACCAGAATACAGCTCCCATGAAATTCCTCCATGTATCCCTCTCCGTCTCCAAGGGTGTCAGACATGGTTCATGCACAAAACTCATTGGTCCAATACCTCTTGATGACTCAGATATCACTGACCCTTCTGCCTGGCGTGGGTCACTAAGGAATGGCTCCCACTGGTAGGTGCCCTTGGCATCTCCCCTGGGCACCAATTGCCCACCCGCTGGCATTGCTGCTTCCCCTGCACTCCTGCACTGTTGCAGCTCCAGCAGGGGATGTAGGAAGAACATCCCTCTCTGTCTGGGGTCATTACTGTCCTTCAGAAAAACAGCCAAACAGGAATGCTTGTGCCTTAACATCTCCCATATCTTAAGAAAAACCCCGTTTAGATTCTTTACATTCAGCCTTCTTTGTTCACACAACCCAGATAAATGGGAGCTAGGTCAGGGATGGATGTAGGCTGTGGGCTGTCCAAAAACCTGCCCTTCCCTCTGGATGCTGGGGTTTACCACTGATCTAGCCTTCAAAGTACTCTACAATTTAAAAGATCTTTGAGGGCACCATGGTTGCTTTATTGATTTAAAAGAATATCATCTCCCTAATATATCTATGTTGATCATGGAGAAGGAAATGGCAACCCACTCCAGTGTTCTTGCCTGGAGAATCTCAGGGACGGGGAAGCCTGGTGGGCTGCCTTCTATTGGGTCGCACAGAGTCGGACACGACTGAAGTGACTTAGCTTAGCTTATAGGAAGGATAGAAAATATCCAAGTACATGCTATATTTTCCTTTCTGACACTTTATCCCACGTTGTAAAAAAAATAAGACCATCTTCAGAATCAGGGAAATGTAAAGACTGTATGATAAAGACAAAGCCTGGAATAATAGAATAAGTATCAACTCTGAAACCAAATATAGGTGGGTTTTATTTCAGCTCTGTGTGCCTTTGGGTGCATCACTTCTCCTAACCTTTATCACCTACAAAACTGAAATAATAATATCAACCTTGCAAAATCCAAGATATAGAACGATTGTGCCCCAAATGCCTGAACATACAGTAAGTGCTCAATAAACGGTCATTTTTTTCCCCCATTATCACCTCTTTGTAATTTTCTTTGGCTGTGGACTTTGAGAACTCTAGGTCATGAAACTGGCAGACAGATAAAGACAATGTTTACTCCATAATTATCTATGGAGTGTCTCCTATGTGTAACCCTGTGTTGGCTCATGGGGATACAATGGAGAAGAAAAACGGTAAGATTCCTGGTTCATAGAACCTCCCTTCTAGTTGGGAAGATAAAAATAAACATGTAAATAAAAGAGTAAGTGAATATTATTACAAATTGTTATTAGTGCTCTGAAGACAATGAATAAAGATGTTAGTAATAGAGAATGGGAAGTCTATGAAGAGTTTTAACCACAGGCGTGAAATTGCCTAATTGATATTTCTAACAGATCATTATGACAGTTTGGGGTGATTGAATTGGAAGCCTGCACATGTGAAAATGGGCAAATTAAAGTCACTCTGCTCTGCTACAAGAGGGCAACATATGATAGCCTTGACTTCAAAATGGTCTTCAAAATGATGAAATAACAATTTATTTGTGTAATGGCTGTGTTGTTCAGATTCTTTAGGGGTAAAAAAAAAGTTTATTATGGGAACTGGAAAGGAAATAACTGCGCGCGCACACCCACAAGTTAATAAAACAGTTTCCACCTCCAGCCTGAATCATAGGGTAATGCATCAGAAGACTCCAAAGTCGCAGATGAAGGAAGACTGTGCCAAATTTGTAGCAGAGATTTAGAAAGCTGCCAGCAGGCTCAGGGCACAAATTTCAGATGGCACAGGAGGGGAAGAGAGAGAGTAATGCCAGCTAGGTCTTTCTGTAAGGAAGGAGCCAAGACCAGCTCTTACCAGAAAGCTGAGCCTGGCCATCCGATTTCCATTAGAACCGTGTTAGTTTCTCCATCTCAGGAGCAATTTGCTACCATCTGAGAAGTCCCCTACTGTCTGTGAGTTGGGCCTTTGTAGGAGAGATGTGGCAGGGATCAAAACTATGTTATACCTGTGACTATGCATACACATATACACACATGTGATATATATGTGAGATAGATATAAGATCAACTTAGTTCATTAGTTTTATTCCTCCTCAGTTTTATTGAGATATAATTATCAACATTGCATAAGTTTCAAGTGTACAACATAATGATTCAGTATGCATATACTGCAAAACGATCACCACAGTAACCTTAGTTAACATCCATCATCTCACATGGTTACAAATTTCTTTTCCTTGTGATGAGAACTTCCAAGATCTACTGTCTTAGCAATTTTCAAATAAGTTCATTAGTTCCATAAACAATTTTTATAAAATACAAAGTTCTTGCAAAAATAATATCATAGCCCATTAGGAAAAATTAACAGAGTCTGCACAGAGAGCCTCATTTCTCAATTTCTGGGACTATCAGCTTTGAATAAAAATTAAATGTGTTTCTTTATGAGGAAATTATCTCTGCACATTAATCCATTAGCAGACTAGGTTTCAGTAAATCAGAAGGGCCAGAGTTAAGCTTTCATGAGGTAACAGTTGAAGCAGGGAAGCGTGGTTAAGAAAGAGGCCTGAACATCAGGAATCCGGGGGAGCCTAAGGTCATAGACAATAGGTCGAGGCAGAGTGGAAGGGCGCAGGGGGCAAAATTCACCTCCATAATACTGCGTTCAGAGGCAATCCCTCCAGCACTCTACCTCCAGCAGATGAACAGCCTCTTGTGTTCTGTGCTATTTGTTAATTGTCTATTTTCCATAGTTGATCTAGAGGGGCAGGAGAGACTCTCACTTCTCACTCTATCACCATCCTTCAGATGTAAGGAGCTATAGACAAAACATGTTCTTGAAAAGGTCAAATTTAGACTGGATGCTGATCAAAATTCCCTGCCTGCCTTGGGGGTAGCTGAACACTGGAACGGCAGGAGTGCTGCGCCATCTTGTGGGAAGATGCATAGCATCAGCATTCATTTGAGCTTTTTTTTTTTTTCACCATAGGCACACACACACATTTGCTTTTTACAAGGAAGATTTGAGAACAAAGCCTGAAGCTGAGTTGACAAAAGTACCATCAGTTAAAGATATTCTCTAGAAAGTTTCCCAATGAATTAATTTATAAATGAAAAGGATTAAAATGTAACACCTCATTAAATCCTTAGTTTTCCAGAAATAAGTATAATAATAATCTCTGATAGCTACTGAATGTGTAGTGGGTGCTAGATAAACACAGGTCTAGGTAATTTACATGCATTAATGTATGTCATTCTAACAACCACCCTATGAGATATGGCTAATACCCTCCCATTTTACAGGTGAGGGAACGCAAACAGAAGCGCAAAATAACCTGCCCAAAGCCACAGAGCTGGCAGGTGGCAGAGCAGGAATATAACCATGATCTTGAACTCGTAAACACTATTAGGCTGCTTCTCTGATATACATGATGTAGCTCAGTAAGATTGGATGTCATTAAGCCATTAAGCAAGGTCAGAGGACATAAGACTTTGAAAAGCATGTGCCTAGAACGTAAGACTCTGGTTTTAAATTACTTCCCTAAGTAGAATAATATCTCTCTGAGCCTTCTATGATTCAGAACCTTTACAAAAGACTTCCTTAAAATTGTTTTTTATGACATTCCCTTTCCAGAATCATAGAATTTGGAAACTAAGGAACTAAGGCAGAAACATGGAAAATCCCTTTATATTCATGATCATTACATCAACATCATCCTCACCATCATCATCGCTGCCATTGCTGAAATCATTCTTCTCACCATCACCAGCATTAACTCAGGGTTTACTCTGTGTCAAGCCCTGTGTTCAGTGCTCTGAGGCTATGTGGATACAAACTCTTGTTCAGTTCAGTCAAATGAAGCACAGTGACCTTGGGAGCCTTGCCTAAGACTCCAGAGTCATACTGCTGATTCTGTAATCAAGCACAGCCCAGTGTACTTCCCTCTAAACCAAGTCACATCCCCCACTAGACAGAGCAGTCATCAACAAAACACTGGGAGAATAGAGGCATGTTTTTCTAAACATCCTATTAACACTAATTTTCTCAAAAAAAAAAATGCTTTGTCATTCCTTTGAAAAACCATTATCTTCTTTCTTTTCCAGGATGACATGTTGTCATATCAGCTTGGTTACTTTTGATGCAATTTACTGATTTTGCTTAAAACCAGCTATTCTTCTTACATCTCTTTGATCATTCAACAACTAATAGGCATTTCCCACAACTGTTGATATGAGAAAGACAACAAAAAGTACAGCCCACCTTATATACCCTGATTCATCTGAGCTGGGCATGAGCCACATATCTTGAAATCTGGAAAATGTCTTCAGACTTCTCCCCTTTCTTTAGCAGGGAGAGGCTGGAAACTTGGGCACCAGTATGATAAGCCTGTGCACAAAGCTGCTTGATGGCATGGGAATAGGGAGGTGGGAGCATGTACCCTTCCCTCAGCTCCTAAGGAAAGAAAGCAGACTCTAAAGCTCAGTAAGCCAGCTGTTTTATTAAAATGCATGAAACACCTTAAACTGTGAAATTTAAGTCATGGTTTTCTTTGAGTAGAGGTAAAAATCATTTTATCCAGAGAGAAAATGAAAAACTTCCAAGATACATCTAGGTAATCTGTGCCCTTCCCATCCCTGAACCCCAACACGCTAATCAGACTGGCAGTTCCAGCATCAGGACCACTTGGCCTGTGGTGAGGTCACCTTGGACAGACTCCTTTCAAGAGATAAGCTATCTGGAATGAGAAGAGAACTTCCTGGAAATGGTCAGATAAATAAAAGTAGAGTGTAGCCTATTTGCCAGGAACCATGCTTTTTCCCGGCCATTTGCAGGAAGAGCTGGAGAAGTAGCATTACAGGTCATTTCTCTCCTGAGCTGCGCCAACCCACGATCCTTTTTCATTCCAATTGCTGTGTTTCTAGAGGATCATATTGCCATTTTTCTCCTCCCTGTCTAACACCAATTGCACTTCTGGGCTGTTGTTCTCACCGTTGATGGTGTTAATCTCCATAGGAACCAGTGTGACTCGGAGGGTCAGTGTGTGCTTGGCAAGTCTTGTTACAATGACTGCCAGCATGATACCAGCACTGGCATCATAATCCACTGTGCTCACATTTTTGTTTTGTGAATTTGCAGAGGAGTCATGCGGCTTAAAGGTGACAGGCTCAAAGGAAATCTTAGGTTAGCACTTTGGAGTAAAACCTATCATAACATCCCTCATTTCAGAAGTTGTGGAGTCCACTACTTGCTAAGGGATGAGGCTTTCTTGGGTTTTTCTGTATATCGGCTATCCTGGTTTGGAGTCATGCATTCTCTCTGGAGATAATAAGAGTTATTTAATGGGCATAGCGGTGGTGATGGAAATAACGCCTCTCCCTTTCATCAGAACAATCTCATTTTTCTGTTGTTGCTCCTATTGTTGTTTTCATTTGATAACACAAAATCTGCCCTGTGGTTTTCCTACAAGATGATTCCAATAAAAGAAAGCTGTTTGGTCTCACAACTATGAGGGATCTCCCAAAGTCTGAGTGGCTGAAGGCAATGTAGAGATTACTAACCCAGCCCCCACCTGGTGCAGATGTCCAGTAGATGTGTCAAGAATCTTTTGTATTAGCACAAAGCTGAGTCTTGCTCTCTTCCCTGGGGTGCACCGTCTGCTGGTAAATTGCTTTAAATATTAGAAAGCCCCTCCTTACATTGACCTGAATTGGCCCATGGTAACTTTCACCCCCCTGTTATTGTTCTGCTGTCTGGGGAAACACCAAAACATACCATTCTCTCTGTACTTTCATTTTATCTCTACCAGGATCCTCTAAGATCCAGCCCTTCCTGCCTCTGCATTAGGACTTGCCACAAGATTTTCATGTGTCTGTTTCCTCTACCAAGTAAGTTTCTGGAGGGAAAAAATAGGATGTTTTCTTCTTTGTGTAGTGAGTACCAACACTGATGACACCCATTCGAATACTTCTCACTGGCTTTTATTTATCCCAAGGTTATGCTGCTGCTGCTGCTGCTGCTAAGTCGCTTCAGTCTGTCTGACTCTGTGCGACCCCATAGATGGCAGCCCACCAGGCTCTCCGTCCCTGGGATTCTCCAAGCAAGAACCCTAGAGTGGGTTGCCATTTCCTTCTCCAATGCATGAAAGTGAAAAGTGAAAGTGAAGTCACTCAGTCGTGTCTGACTCTTTGCAACCCCATGGACTGCAGCCCACCAGGCTCCTCCGTCCATGGGATTTTCCAGGCAAGAGTACTGGAGTGGGTTGCCATTGCCTTCTCTGCAAGGTTATGCTGGTCCAGGCTAAATACTTCTGATTCCTTCAACTATCCCTCAAGTCAGCAAGGAGATACCGGCTTCTTCTTCCTTCCTCCCTCCAACAGGAGCACTAATGGGGTGAAAGAAGGCAAATTGGATCATATAATGTTTCTGTGACAAAAACTATACTTTCAAATATCATGCTGTGTGGTGAGGGTAATGAAGTAGTTCAAAAATTCTATAAAGGAGGCTCTTGGTCCTTCAAACAGCCTTGAAATTCTACAATAAATGAAAATTTTACAACAGGAGGAGACTGCAGACATCACCTCATCCAATCAGTACCAAGGAGGTTACGGGGATCCAAGAATCAAACTGAATTGCCCAAGGTCACAGAGCTTTTTACTGGCATAACTGAGACTAAAAACTCTCTTCTTTTTCTCTAAATTATCTTCTTTACAACACACCGTACTAATTCAAAGGGAATATTATACCAAACACTTTGTATGCACCTCAATAAGTTAACTGGTAATTTTAAACATGGAGAGTGCCTTCTTAAATCTTGGGAACTAAAGTTTAGTACTCTCCCCCGATAACATTTATATGAAGAGTGCTACTTCCTGTAGCATTGAAATATTCCTGCAGGGTTTTAAAGCTTACAACTACTGTCCCTGGCAATCTTAGTTTTGATCTCAAAGACAGAGATCCTGCCAATACAGAATCTCCAGAACGTGATGGAGTCTTTCTTCTTCACACTTATCATATATCAGCACTTAGCACGGTATCTGGCAAATGATAGACATTTAAACAATATTTGCTGACTGATTAATAACTTTGTAATTATTCATTGATGAATTCATGACAAAAGTTCAAACTAAGGCTAAATTCCACTACCATTCGACTTGCTTCCCATTTCTAGGCCGCGTGCCCAATAATCAATCAATTTATGTTCAGGGAACTTAAATACTAATGTTTATACTAATACTAATGTTTATCCATACATGACTATTCCAGTAGTCATGTGTGGATATGAGAGCTGGACTATAAAGAAAGCTGAGCACCGAAGAATTGATGCTTTTGAACTGTTGTGTTGGAGAAGACTCTTGGGAGTCCCTCGGACTGCAAGGAGATCAAACCAGTCAATCCTAAAAGAAATCAGTTCTGAATATTCATTGGAAGGACTGATGATATTCACTGAAGGACTGAAACTCCAATACTTTGGCCACCTGATGCAAAGAGCTGACTCATTGGAAAGACCCTGATGCTGGGAAAGATTGAAGGCAGGAGGAGAAGGGAATGACAGAGGATGAGATGGTTCGATGGCATCACCAACTCTATGGACATGAGTTTGAGCAAGCTCCAGGAGTTGGTGATGGACAGGGAGGCCTGGCATGCTGCAGTCCACAGAGTCACAAAGAGTTGGACATGACTAAGCAACTGAACTGAACTGATCCAAACAAAATATAATTCGAAACTTAAATATGCTAAAAAGTACACATACTATTCCAACTTGCAAATGTGTGATGTTATGAAAGACCATATGTAAACTAGGGATTAAACTCTGAAACATATATTTTCAAGAAGTGAAAGGAGAGAGAAAAGAAAAAGAAAATGCTGTTTCCACTACATGACTGGCATAATATTTCCTTTGTGTTGGTGAGGCCTGTTATAAAGAATATGATATTGAGTAAAAAGAACTATTTCCATTTTTGGTTCTACCAGTAATGGCTCTGTGACCTTGGGTTAAATAGATTCCCAGAGCTGAGAAATAAACACCATTTATGATACTGCTTACATAGGGAACATCAGTCCTACTTCAGAATGCAAGGAACCCCTGGGAACCCAAATCCCAGTTCCTAAAACAGTCACTTGCCAGGTGAGAAGGAAATGTGTGCCCACTCTCTGTGATTGAAAGAAAGCTTTCATTAACCCTGAAACCAGCACCTTCTAACATTCCTACCCAGTCACTTCACCAATGTACAACAGATACTTTCTCATTCAATGCAATCAGGAAAATTAAGTGCAAAAGTTGGTCCAAGCAGAAAACTATAAAAAATTACACATTTTAATTCAACTTCAAACATGCAAGTGTACATTAACGTGTCCAACTCTGGTATATAACCAAGCAGCCACTGCCTGCATTTCCTCAAAGTTCTTTTCATATAAACTACTCTCAAAATGCCTCCTTTTAAATTGGTAGTTTTGGTGTCTTTAATATCAAAACGTTAAGACACTTGAAAAGAAATCTGACTACATAGCCTTCTTGATTTTTACATTTTAATCATACTCCATTCTTTCCAAAACATATATTTATTTTTCAAAGAGACAATTCTCATAATCTATCCATAACATACATAATAATACTGCATAATTAAAAGCATAATAGACAGTAATGGATTTGGTAAGCATATAGCTCAACTCTTGAGATCAAAAGGACTTGAGCAAACTATAGATGAGCCTACTAACCAGAAGTGTCCAATCAAGCATCCTGTACAAAGGGCATATAGAATTTGGGTTCATCTGATAAGCCAGTTTCTAAAGTTCCTACCATATTTATATCAAGGATCCCTTCATAAGCCTCATAGGAGAGCACTATTGATTGCTAATCCCTTCTTCTCAACTCTCAATCAACTGGACTTTGGTAAGACCATCCAAATTAGTTTCCTAGGGCTGCCATAACAAATTATCACAAACTGGGCTACTTAAGCCAATAGAAATTTATTCCCTCACAGTTCTGGAGGCCTGAATTCCAAAATCAAGGTTTTAAGGGGGCCATGATCTCTCTGAAGGCTCTAGAAAAGGATCCTTCCTTGCCTCTTCTAACTGCTGGTCTCCCAGTGACCTCTAGAGTTCCTTAGCTTACGGCACCATAATTTCAACCTCTGCCTCTGTCTTCACGTGGCTATCTTCCCTCCAAGTTTGTCTTCACATGGCCTTCTTATAAGGACAACAGTCACTGAATTTAGGGCCTGCTCTAAGACCATGTGCTTCATTTTAACTTAACTAATTACATCTGCAAAGAAAAGTTAACATTCTTAGATTCCCAGTGGACATGAACTTTTCGTGAACACAATTCAATCTATTACACCACACTATGTCAAGTCCTCTCTAGGCTTCCAGGCCACAAATGTGCTGTTTTCTCTTTCAGAAATTCCCTTCTCCCATCCTTTGCTGCTGCTAAATCGCTTCAGTCGTGTCCAACTCTGTGCGACCCCATAGACGGCAGCCCACCAGGCTCCCCCATCCCTGGGATTCTCCAGGTAAGAACACTGGAGTGGGTTGCCATTTCTTTCTCCAATGCATGAAAGCAAAAAGTGAAAGTGAAGTCGCTCAGTCTTGTCCGACTCTTCACGACTCCATGGACTGCAGCCCACCAGGCTCCTCCATCCATGGGATTTTCCAGGCAAGAGTTCTGGAGTGGGGTACCATTGCCTTCTCCATCTCCCATCCTTTAACATAGTATAAATTCTCAGTCTTCAAAACTCAGCTCAGGTGTCATCGCCTCCTCACTGCCTTCCCCAGCTGGATTAGGTGCCCTCCTGGCTGCTCCACCAGAGACCAGTCACTGCCTCCCTAACATCACTCAGCCACTGTACCAGCCTGGCCGTTTTTCTTTTCTGTCTCCACCATTATACGCACTTATTCAACAACTATTTCCTGAACACTTCCTAAGTGCCTGCACTATGCTAGGGTTTGGGGAAATAACAAAGGCTAAGACAGAAGTCCCTGCTTTTTGAAGAGTAGAATGTCTTAAGGTTTTCAAGGTAAGGAACATACATTTGATTTTTAATATCCAAAGCCCAGCACACTATCAGATGTACTCAGTAAGCAAATCATCTGTCGAATGAATTAATGATTAAAAATTTCAGAGGGCAAAGCAAATACTAATGGGAAAGATGGAACGGTTGGAAGATATAAATTTTGTGCGGAATAAACATTTTCAGGTAACTCAAGACACAATAAAGAAATACACTGCCTCCCTTCTACTTAAAGCATTCAAGCAAAATTCCATTCATAGGAGGTTGGTCTACATGGTTACTAAGGTACCTTCAACTCTAAGATTTCTTTCATTTTCTGATAGATTAAATGATGGGAAGATGATTTATTTTTTCTTTTCTCAAAAACCTAAATGCTTATAATGTACTAGACGTGACATTAAGCACTTTAATTCTATTAAACATTAATTAAATCCTAACAACAATTCATTCAAAGCAAGTAAAATAGCAGAAGAGATGACTAGCTTTATCTCCAAGATCTGCTTCTATTTTTCCTGGACATATAGCTAGATTACATTTCTTAGTGTCCCTGTGGTTAGGAGTGACCATGTGATTGAGTTCTAGCCAATGAAATATAAATGGAAGTGAAGTGTGAAATTTCCAGGCCTGATCCATAAACCTCTCCCAGATATGCTCTTGCATTCTCCTTCCCCTTCTAGCACACTAAAATGAAGGTACTTCTAACACAAACATTCTCAGTGGGGGTAATATTGCTCCCAACAAGTGGAAATATTTGTTTGAGGGCACAAAAACCATCTTAGATATTACAATAGCTGATGGCTCTTCAAAACTCAACTCTGCCTGATAATATCTTATTTATTAATATTTAATTTCTCTCATTAGAAAGATTTTAAATTTGATTTAGTTACTTAATTTTAATTAATTGGGTTTAATTGATTTAATTTTTCTCCTTAAGAGGGAAAATGAAAAAAAAAAAAATTGAAAAATATTTGTTCTAAAGTAACCTTGGAAGCTGCATGCTGGAGATAGTAGAACTTCTGTCAGCCTGGATCTCTGAATGACTAACTGGAAGAGAGGCTCCTAGGTCACTACCCAATACCATTAGTGAAGAGAAATCAGATTTCTATTGTATTTGAGACATTATCAATTTGGGCTTTTATCAAGCTAACTGACATAGCAGTTAGCTTACCCTAAACATTATAACTACTATCTTACCCATTTTACACATGAGGAAAACTGAGCTCAGAGAGCATAGGCTTAAGGTCAGGACTACTAGCAAATGTTAGAGGAGAGATTTGAAACAAGTCTGATTCCAAAGTCTGAGCCATTGATCCTTAGGCTCTGTTGCTTCCCCAGCTGTCAAAAGCTACATATTTCTACTGAATGAGATGATCTCCAGTCTGAGCTACTGAAGAATACTGAATGCATTTGAGGATTAAACTTATATTGTTTTTAGTTTATACTTAGTTTAAACTAAAAACAATGCACTCAAAGTTTATAAACACTTCAGAAATCATCACTTTCACTCAGGGTGATGAAGTTGTCCTGGGGCAAGTCCCTTGAAATCAAATATGCACAGTAATAAGACATGAAAAGTAGCATGTGGAAATAAATTAATATCTCTTTTGAAAGACACAAAAATAAGTTGCATCAGTTCTGGGTGAAACCCATAAAAAACTCAAGTACAGATGAGCAGCTGTCAAAGAGCTGTAGAATTTGGTTTCACATGCACTAGAAAAAATCAGAGTTTTCCCAGCTGAAAATGAAAAGTTCAGGGTGAAGATTTTACAACAAATCTCATCAGAAATTATTTCAGAGATTTTGCTTTTCTAAGCATCTTAAAGTAGAAGATCATATTTCAGACAGTGATGGGCTTTGTTGTCAGTTTGTGACTCTATGGTTTTCCCAGAGAAATTACATATGATGTGTCCATGTGGAAACTATTTAATTTGCATTGTCTGCAAAAAAGTATTATCAGTTCATACAGAGGGCCTAAGGAGAGTTTCATTATCTGTGTAAGTTCAGGCATCTTTAATGCAGTATAAGTCTTAGAATTGCTGATTTTTTTCAAAAAGACAGTAAGAAAAAAAATGTTGGCTAACAAAGTCTACTGTGGTGATGAATGGGTAGAACATTGCTCAAACCTTCTAAATTCCTTATATGACTTTTATTGTGTGCCTGTTTCTGATGGTCTTTAGATACACAATTGAACAGTGCTCTTCAGAGAATTTTCCTCTTTTTTGCTTTATTTTACTCCATTGCTTCTTAAATAAGTTAATTTACTGCTCTGAGACTTATATGCATCGCATTCCAACCTGAAATGCCGTAAATTTTTTAAAAATGGAACTATTGAATAGCAGATAGAGATTACAGGCTCTTTTAGAAGAAGGCTGGAGAAGGAATTGTCTTTTATTCTTATATTTTTAAAAGGGTACTACAGCTTTGGAACACATTTCCAGATGCAAAATTAACATCATAGAGAAACGCCAGGTTCACACTTTTTATATTTAATGCCAACTCTTCTGTATGCTCTGAGTAGCCCTACCTTTTAGCATTTAAGAGATAAAGCTCTGCTTTAAATTTTCCAATTATTACCTGTCTGGTACAGTTGCAACAGGACCATATCAAGTATTTGAGTTTTACTAGGGAAACGTAATTACAGTTTGAAAAATAGTAGAAAATGCATTCCTATCACATCCTTAGTGGCAGTTTATATGCTAAAAAGAAAAACGCTTAGGGCCTAATTCATAAGAGCTTTATGCTTCATTTACATTTTTCTGTGCAGTTTACTTGGAAAAGAGCATAATGCATGTTTTTCAAGTAAAATATGCCATTTTGGGATTCATTCAACTTGCTTTCCATTGTCCTCACTGAGGGCCAACTGTTCTTTTTTACAGTCCTAAAGGGCACCAGTAAATGGAGTGGGTGGAAAGCCCTCAATATTAACTAGAAGAAATGCCTAAAACCGTTGTACAGATTATTTAGAAAATTTATAGCAGTCTCCAGCAGTCAAATCTTGGAAAGCCTATTGTGCTTTTACTATGCAGACTGTTTTCCAAGCCCTTTGTATAGGATATTGAACAAGTTACATGACAATACAGATATTTTTGAGGGCTGCTTAGAATTTGCAAAAAGACTGACCATTTCCTGGCTAATCTAGGTTCTTTTACTTAGTTCAGTGTTCCTCAAAACATGGCCTGTAGGCTAGCAAGTATGCAAATCTACTGAGAGTCTTTTGTTAAAAATATGATTTCTTAGTGATCCTAAATTTCTAAGGTGGAGACCTGGAATTTGAATTTTACAGGTTATTCAGATGATTCAGAGTTTCCTTTTAGGTAGGACCACACACTCTCATTTAGTGATCAACAATTTGCTAAACCAAATTTATTAGCAAGTATAAGATCACTGAACATGCAGGAGGCTAAAATCATGTATGAAAAAGACAGCAATTTGGTACCAAGCAGAAAATTATGACCCATGAGATCTAACGTATGAACCTCAGTCTTTCCTACATCTACTGTCTTCTAAGTTCTCCAAAACTGTACAAAGAAAAGTTCAGGCAAAAAGCATTTCTCACATTGTTCACTGACGCACTGTGAAATGAATGTTGCAGACAACCAACTGGTTGCTGCTGCTGCTGCTAAGTCACTTCAGTCGTGTCCGACTCTGTGTGACCCCATAGACGGCAGCCCACCAGGCTCCCCCGTCCCTGGGATTCTCCAGGCAAGAACACCGGAGTGGGTTGCCATTTCCTCCTCCAATGCATGAAAGTGAGAAGTGAAAGTGAAGTCGCTCAGTCGTGTCCGACTCAGCGACCCCATGGACTGCAGCCCACCAGGCTCCTCCGTCCATGGGATTTTCCAGGCAAGAGTACTGGAGTGGGGTGCCATTGCCTTCTCCGACCAACTGGTTACTTATTCTATAAATTATCAAAACCGCCAGGCCAACTTTCTTCCCTCACTGAATTCACTGAATTCACTGGGTGGTTCTGGCATCATGTTGCAACCACCATAGCCTGATATCAGAGAAAATTTGAGATCCAACACAGCTGTTCTAAAAATGAGTTGTCTCTGCCATTTTAGAGTAACAGTTTTAACATATTTAGTGGAAGAAAGCCACAGATCTTGACAGATTTAGCTAAGTCTACTCCAAGCTAAAGCTGAACACTTACTTCACACTTCCTCACTGGCTGATAAAAGAAAAACCTTACGTAGTAGGAATTCCTAAGTACCACCGCAACTGATTTTCCTCTCCTTTCTGGTACGTAGGAAGATGATGCTTCCCTGCCCAAGTAAGCAGAAATGATGTGTCACTTCCTGAACAAAACATTTAATTGCCAGTATGAACCTCCCAGCACAGTCCCTCCCTGCTACATACAGCAACCACGCAGGGACATGTTCCCAAGGCTGCAGTCACAGGGTGATGGGCATTCAAAATCCTGGACCACTGAGTTACCCCAGAGAGTCCCCTGGATTTGCCATCATCATTGTAAGAAAGAAGCAAACTTTTCTTCTGCTGAGCCACTGGGATATGTGGTTGTTTGCCACCACAACATAACTTATCCTACCCTGGTTAAAATAACACAGTGAGACATATTAAGCTACATGGTAATAACAGCTACATGTTAGCATTAGCAAAAAGAACACTCAAGACTGATACCTGGCAGAAAAGTCACGGTAACCAAACAGCTCTTTCTCAAAGAACATTTCATGTTCACTGGAATAGATGCAGTCTCTGGGTGGCAATGAAATGCTCTGAAACATTTTCTAGCTCTGAGAAGGCTTTAGGGATTCAACTCAGAAGAGATTATTTTGAGGACCAAATGAGATAATGTATGCCGAAGTGCTCTGTTTACTGCACAGAGCTATACAAATAGGAATCGGCTTGACAAAGAGCCCATTTAGATTGTACTTAATTTTCACACATTCCACAGTGAGTATTGCATCATTTTGCTTTCCATTGGAGAGTTTTTTTGTTCTGATGTTTAAAAAAGAATAAAATTTGTTGGATAAAAGGAGATTCACACGTTATGAATCTGAGTTACATTTTCTGTTTTGCCACTATTATCTACATTATAGTCATACTTTTTTTAAAAGATATGTCTATTAAGCACTTGCTGGGAGCACAATGGAAAATGCTGTGAGAGGTAGAAAAGTGGAGGAAGTATCCTTTAAGAGCCCCCAGTTTCATCATCGGTATAATACAATTAACAGCTTCTAATCTCCCTCATGTTTCCACCCTAATACTCTAAGTAAAAGTGCTCTCATTTCTAGTAAGTGCTATCTTTAGAAACCAGTCTCATAACAATGGGGTTTGGTCAGGATCTTTAAAATCCAATTTTTATCCATGCACATTTCTTTTGAATGATGTTTTTTTCTTTTGAAAAGTGGTTAGGACTAATTAAGCATAGATACCTGGATAAGAGCTGAGGGAGTTGGTAACGGACAGGGAAGCCCAGCGTGCTGCAGTCCATGGGGTCACAAAGAGTCAGACATGACCGAGAGACAGAACTGAACTGAACGTGGATAAGAAAAGGTTAACAGAAATATGGAAATCCTTGATTCACTACTACAGCTCTCAAAAGAAAAAGAGAAAAAAGACTTTTTTTAGGCTATTCTAAGAGAGACAGTCCATTATACCATTTTCTTCTATGTCAGTTTGCCCTAAAGGGATGCTGTTTCCTGAGTTTAATAAGGAGCCTATTTCTTCTGAGCCCTTACAGTCTATTAATTACTATGGTGGGTGCTTTGAGACATCACAGCAATCATTTGTAAGATGGTAAGAACTCTCCTCATTCTGAGAATTTAGCTATCTAAAATTACCCAGATGAAACAGGTGTTGCAAATATGAGTCCTTGTTAGAATGTTTTCTTCTCATTACCCAGCAGAAAGCCGTGTTCCTCACAATCCAGCCACACAGAGAGGGGCTGCCACAAAAGCTTTGACTGGGCCTGCTGTCTGTGACTCCTGCAACAGGAACTCTGCGCACCCAAAGACATCTGGTTTGAATCAGATATTGCATCTGACACAATACAAAAAGCCAAACCGGAAGAAGACAATGGAAACCCAAGAACAGTGTCACCCAGGTCCACTTCAAACCCAGTCCCCATTCCCACAACGTTATGCAAAGTAAATCTGCAACCTTTGCAATCAGGAGGCTAGTGACACACACAGCTGTTTAATGAAGAATTAGGGGAAACTGAAAAGGAGTACATCAAGGCTGTATATTGTCACCCTGCTTATTTCACTTATATGCAGAGTACATCATGAGAAACACTGGGCTGGAGGAAGCACAAGCTGGAATCAAGATTGCTGGGAGAAATATCAATAACCTCAGATATGCAGATGACACCACTCTTACGGCAGAAAGTGAAGAGGAACTAAAAAGCCTCTTGATGAAAGTGAAAGTGGAGAGTGAAAAAGTTGGCTTAAAGCTCAACATTCAGAAAACGAAGATCATGGCATCTGGTCCCATCACTTCATGGGAAATAGATGGGGAAACAGTGGAAACAGTGTCAGGCTTTATTTTTTGGGGCTCCAAAATCACTGCAGATGGTGACTAAGGATGAGATGGCTAGATGGCATCACCGACTCGATGGACATGAGTCTGAGTGAACTCCGGGAGACGGTGATGGACAGGGAGGCCTGGCATGCTGTGATTCACGAGGTCGCAAAGAGTCGGGCATGACTGAGCGACTGAACTGAACTGAGCTGACCCGTGAAGCATGCTGTTAGCACTGTATGATTGATGTCATACAGTGGAACTTTCTTCCGTCTGTGGTGAGTGTGTCTGTGGTAATGTTTTTATAACACAAAAAATGAGGAAAATAAAAGGGGAAAAAAGCTATCTGGAGACATATCCTCAAAAATAATCCATACTATTTAACTTCCTCCTTTCTCTATCCCCTGGCATGTCCATTGTCCACCAAAAGTTCAACAAAGACATCAGTTCTTGAGCCAGAACTGACCAACAAAGGAGTCTTGTGTCTACCAAGATGGGATCTGTTTTAGTGTCCCTGCCAAACTCTGGTGGGGAGCAGTGTGCAGCAAGCATCGACTCACTGCCGAGGCAGGATAGATTCCAGAGCTCAGCAGGTGGGGTCCTCAGTCAAGAACACCCTCTTTTGTAGGACTTCTGCCGGCATGTTCTCAAGGCCACCAAAAAAGGTTAATGGAGAAAATGAGAGGGTCAAGGAAGAACTTAATTTTTAGGATGGCAGATGATCCAGTAGAGATCATGGCATCTGGTCCCAACAGAAGCAGAAGACAGAAGAGCAAATGGGAGAAGCAGATCATGGAAAAGAGGCCAGGGAGGTGGAGTCAGCTGCATGAGTGGGAGTATGACATGAGCTGGGGCTGTGCCTCAAGAAGGGAAAGAGTACCCAGTAGAGATTCAGCAGTTTGGTAAAGGACTCAGTGAGAGAATGGGCGTGTCCTTTCCTGATTCCTAACGCTTTCCTGGGAACGTAGGAAGCAAGGCCATCAGCCAGAGTGCGGAGTAGAGCGGGAGTAATAAAAGCATGAGGATAAAGGAAACATCGTGAAGTCCTCATCAGGAGCTGTGGATGACTCAACTAGGAGAATGGGGTAGAATCGCATGCTTCACTGCCTGTACATGAATAGAAAATCACAAAAGTGTTTATTGCAGTATAAAAAAAGATGTTACCAAACAATAAAATGATTGTAGACTTATGAGTTACAATAGTTAGTGAACCACAGAACCACTGTGGCAAGAGCTTTTTGACTAATCTGCATAGGTTCTGCAGCAGGACTGTTCAGGCTTGATTTTTCACACACATGTCATATACAATCGTCCATAGTTTCATGTACATCGCAGTTCATGACATAAGCATGCTCACCTGGCTGGTGAAGCAGTGGCAGGTAGGGGCAGTTGCATGAAAGACTTCTCTCAATACCTCTACCCCAACCCCAGGCCCACAAGCCCTGTACCGGCCCAGCTCCAAGACCAAAGGGAGTCCAGAGTCAGCAACAGGGACTCGGTTTAATGCATGAGGGGGCTTAGAAGTCTGAAGCAAGGTCTTGGACCAACACCCCACCTGTGTGGTAGACTGCAGGCAGGGTCTGGTAGCAATCTTCAGTCCCAGGGGCAGGGGGAGGCTACCAGTTATTGGAGGGATTACATTAGGTTGATTCATCAGTTACCAGCAGAGGGGACCACCCCTCACTGTCCCCTGGATAAGAACAATCACTAGCTGGGGCATGGGGCCAGTATGTAGGAAGGTCAGTCCTGTGAGTCGTTTGTAGGTGAAGCAGGCACTGGCCAGCAGAGGATGTACACAGAGCAAGAAAATAGCTGCCTTGAGTGGCCTAAATATATAGCCACTTGACCCAAGGGAATGAGCTACCCTCACTCACTCTTCCAAACTCACTTTGAGAAAATCAGCAGGCACCTTCATGTTGCCCTTGAAAGGCGATATTACCTACATGTATCTGGAAAGGACTGGGTAAAGAGTAAAATGTCACTGGTGATCATTGTTCAAAATTAAAGTGAGAATCTGGTGCACAGAATGCATCAGTTTTCTTTTTTTAACTCTCCAGTGAGAATCAGGAGTGTCAAGATGTATAGTCAGGATCAAGAACCAGTGTGCTAAAAGAGTGAGGCAAAGAAACAATTCATTCCAAGTACAGAAGTGAGTCACATTTTTTGTGATACACTTGAGTTGGTTCCTAAAATAGGATTTCAGCCTAGAACATGGAGCAAAAATAAGTTCTAAGGCTGCAGTGAAAACATGAAGATTTAAAAACAAAAAGCAAAAAAAAAAAAAAATCACTCCAAGAGAGGGACAATGCTGAGTGTTCCTTGAGATTATGATGCCAAGCACAAAAAGAAATCTGCAGCAACATGCGTTGACCTAGAGATTATCATCCTAAGTGGGGTATGTCAGACAAAGACAAATATCATGATATCACTTATACGTGGAATCTTAAAAATGATACAAATGAACTTATTTATAAAACAGACTCAAAACAGACTTCAAAAACAAACTTAGGGTTACTAAAGGGAAAAAGTTGAGAGGAGAGAAAACAGGAGTTTGGAATTAACGTATACATACTACTATATAAAAAATAGATATACAACAGGGAACTCAATATACTGTAATAATCCAGAAAAACAATGGATTTATGTATGTGTATAACTGAATCACTTTGCTGTTTACCTAAAACACAATACTACAAATCAACTATATTCCAATATAAAATAAACATTAATTTTTATAAAAGGAGTATAATGATAGGCAAGAGCAGAGAAATGTCAGATTACCAATGAGAGGTCCCACTTATTTCAGGCAATGGGGAGCCACTGCAAGAATTTGAGGATAGGGATGACAGTTATAAGGCCATGTGATCTTTTATAAAGTCATAACGCTAAACACCAACTAGAATTCTGATCCTATAAAATCATGGGAAGTCTTCTCTAAGATAATTTTTCATCTAATAAAAACACATCTTGTCTCACTGTCCTACTAATTCAGCATGTGAAGAGATTTCTTAATAGCTCTTCACTTTGAATCATTTTCCTAAATATTCCTCATTGAAGTGAACTGGAGTAACACACTGGGAGTAAATGGGGCCAATAATCCTGTAGGAAAAGTGCCTGTAGGTACAACAGGCCTAATTACCTACTGTTAAAAGGCGTGTATCTGTATCTGGCCTAGCTTCACTGACTCTCTTCAGGTCATCAAGGAAAAAACATGAAACAATCAATTTTAAAATACACACAGTTCTGCGTCCTCATATGCTTTACAGATCCAACAAACAGTAAATCATGTTCAGGTAATACCAACCTTGGAAAATCTGTAATTTCTATACCTACTTTTAGAATTATTTTCAGTGTTCACATAGAATTTAGCTTCTTGCTTATAATTTTTTCTTCAATTACTATTAAAGGCAGCTTCCACTTTCCTTGAATATAAATCATAAGCGGTGTGGAGAATGGAGCCTGGCGATACCCCTAGAGCAAATGGAGGGCAGCTTTGCCATTCTCACTTCCCAGCGAATCTGCAAAGTGAGTATTTCACAGGTGGATAACATAGGAGCTGATCATATGTGATGACCTGAGGACTGTGTTCTGTCTTCATGATCCAGGATGAGAAGAAAAAGAAAGGGTTCAGATTTCTTTGCAAAAGATATAGATTCAAGAAAACAAATAGAACTTCTTTTAACAGTTTAATATGCAGTACTGACTAGGGAAGGTACTTTACATCTCCACAATAGAGCTCTGGGTAGAATGAAAAAGAGTTTCACTCTGAGTTCAGTTATTTGTGGATATTTTGAATGTAGGAGCTCAACTAATGAAGCCTACCTACTGTTAATATCCTGCTTTCACGATGTATCTAAAAGCTTTGTTATTGTTTTTAATATTATTCATTAACCAAGAGCACATGAGGAGTAATGTAAGGACCTGTCTTAGAAATGGACTTGCTGTCTGGGAGGGAATGGAAATGCACTCAGAACAGATGCTATTAGCCCAGGATTTGGTGGGAAGTAATAATGCCTGAAGAAAGAAAATCAGCTCCAGCTTTCAGGCTTTATTTTTGTCAAACAAGTTTTCAAGTTGGTGCTCCTAGACACTGGAGGACCCTTCCTTGCTGCTGCTTCCCACCTCCAGCCCCAAATACCTTCTGCCTCCTTCCCCTGGGTCTGAATCTGGCCTACCTAGCTGAGACCAGCGCCACTGGACAGGGAATGAACTAATTCTGCCTCAGTGTGCACCCAGAATAGTATTAACAACTCAACATGGGACAAAGCAGCAGGATTCCCAGAGAAGGAAGGCCTAGGGAGAGCAGACCTATGCAAGCAACTCTGAGAAAAGCATTTCTTTCTCTTTCCCGAAACTTTACACAACAGAAGCCATTTATTCTGCAATACTTGGAGCCAAGTCTTATCTTTTCTGTTGCTTGCGTTTCTCAAAAGGTGAATTTAGTCCTTTGTCTCTGGTTCCTTTCTACTCTCCTCTCCCAGATAAGATGAAGATCAAAGATCTCCCTTTCTCTCTTTCTTTCTTTTTTTCTTTTTTAAACACCGAAGGATGAATCCATCAGGGCTTAGAGGTCCGTTATAAACCCCAGTAGCCCACAGAGTTAATTAACATACAAAGCAACTTTAATTTATGTATGGCCCAAAATGTTTCATTGAGAAAACAATGTGTGTTTTCAAAATAAGCACATTTACAAAAATATATAATGACTGGTATACCTTAACCATCTTCATTGAGGTCTGTAATCAACACACATGCCAAAAGAGGCAGACAGTTTGAAAAGGCCAGCCAGTTGGGAACAACTGCTTTGCAGCCTGGAATAGACGAAGGATGTAGCAACCAAACATTATAATTTAGGCTTTATCAACATTCCCTGCTGCTGCTGCTGCTAAGTCGCTTCAGTCGTGTCCAACTCTGTGCGATCCCATAGACGCCAGCCCACCAGGCTCCCCCGAACCTGGGATTCTCCAAGCAAGAACACTGGAGTGGGTTGTCATTTCCTTCTCCAATGCATGAAAGTGAAAAGTGAAAGTGAAGTCGCTCAGTCGTGTCTGACTCTTAGATTAGAGCATTTTCATACTCAGATAAACAAATGCTTTGTCTCATACAAAACTTTTTATTAATTTGAAACCATGTTTCGAAAGCTTTGACCCTGTAAATTTCTCTTAGAAATTATCAGCCTTTCATTAACCCTGATCAAACTGTTTTTGTATATATTAGGCTATACAAGATGGCTTATTAGTTGTTCTAGGTCTCTTGGAACAAAAGAGGGTAGAAAGTGACAGGGACACTGTTGGGAGGGGGAGGGGGGGCATGCATGAAGTGCACTGGAATATCAGCTCACAGCACCCAGAAGACCTTAAAGAATACACCTTCCTACCAGAGAGCCTGCTGAATAACTCCCAAAGAGTTGCTCACATGCCCCAGGATTTTTTTAGAAGAATCCTACAGCCAAATTCCTTTTCTCACAGACTCCTATGAATCCATGGATGTTTTGGGGAAATCTTCATGTATTATGATTAGGAAGTACATGTTTTCATTTCAGTGATCTTTCAAAAACAGCGTAAGCACATTGTGGATTATCTGGGTACCCCCTTACTTTGAGTATTTCCAAGTGGGGATAACCAAAAGTGGCAGCAGTTAACTTTTAATACAGGGCTTCTCAAACCTGAGGTCCATGTGTGGATGGAACAAAGCGAGCTCAGGTATGGGCGCTACTGCTGTGGTCAAAAGCTAAGGACTGAATGACAGCTTTTATCTTATTCTTCACTTTTGGCCTGCTCCATACTAACGGGGCTCCTCTTTAAAACATTCTTTCAAGGCCTGTGGGAATATTTCTTATTTTCCATAGTCAAAAATCAAGGGAAATGTTCCTTAATGAATCTGCTTCCATATTTCACATTAAGCTCAGAGCAAGATCCCTTGGCATTTCACTACTGGTTCCTCATTTTATCCCCTGTTTCAGGTATCTCTATCACCTGTATTGACTAGATCAGAGCTCCCAAACTGATGTAACCATATCCTATGGCTCAGGAGGTATTGAGAAATCCAGGCTAGCCCCTACAACAAACTCAGAAGAGCCTCAGGCTCTCAGATAACATCCTAGTAACACTCACCGGTTATCAGCATTCAGAGACTGTGGAATGAAATTCCAAGCAGAAAAAATTCATCCTGACTTATGAATTTTCTGGAGTTTATTATGATGAACCAGACTTGGAAGATGTGATTGAAAAAAGCTCCTAATATCCCCCTACCAGAATAAAATGTGTAAGCCAGCTGAAAACAGGGAGTTGATTTCCCAGACGATTCCTTGGATTGATTTAGATGCAGCCATCTCAAATCTCATACAGTTCTGATTAATACCCACTTTATCCCCCTCTGTTGCTCACTTTCTTACAGATGAATTAAATAATGCCTACCTGTGCCACCCCAAGTCCTGCAGGAGCACAACCTGATTGCTCGGAAGTGGTCTATTATGGTGAGCATGAAAAGCAATCATAATAAATTACTACTTTTGACTCACTCTCTCTCTCTCTCTCTCACACACACACACACCCACACACACACACACACCACATCCTCCCCCTACCACTGCTGCCTCACAGCAGCCCTCATGCTTCAATAGACCAATTAAGTAACGTGAAATAAACATGCAGGTTGAAAATGAGCCATCTCTCTTCAGAGTCGCCTGCAAATCGAACAGAGCTTCGTTTCATTTGGTGTCAGGGGCAATTAACCCAGGTACTGTTGATATCTGACACTCCTTGTGACCTTCAAACGCTGCAGGTAAAGCTGCTCTTTCCTGACCCTTTTTGTTCCCTATCTCCCCTCTACCACCTCTCCCTGTCTTAGCTGTTGCACATTCCCGCTAAGTATTTCTCTTCAACCACATCAGCTCTTTGACACATGTCTCTCTCTGCTTTCTCTGTTTCTGACTTTCACGAAACATTCACAGGAAGAAGAGCTGAGGCAAATGCTGTTTCTAAGAAAGGAAGAAAGAGAGAGAAAAGAAGGTGCTGTATTGTCTTCTAATCACCAACTCAATCAGAAAATTGGCAGCCTGGAAATGTCATTCATAATATATAGAGCAAGTGCTTTTAAAACTGGATTGTGGGGACTTTTTTCCTGATATAAAGCCAAGCAATTTTTTGCTGATGCAGCTAAATAAAATAATCCTTTCTTTGGTCCTTCCCTGAGGGACATTTTCATATCATTTTATGTTATGTGTCTTTTTTATCTTCTTCGTGACTTTCTTTCCCCCATATTTATTAAAAATTACAAAGTCTTCAAAACTTTTCTTGTAATTTTTGGTACATTTTCCACCACGTTCATGAATACACTGAAAATTCTTTCATTTTCTTCCACTGGCTTCTGTTTTGGTAGACTAATAATGTTGCTATTAAAAAAACACTCTGGATCAAAGAAGATACACTGAGCCTTAGATGTCAAAAGAATAAAGTTTAACTGCGACTGATAAAATAGTTGAATGTTGTCTCAGGGAGCATGGAGTAAAATCACTGTTCTAGAGAAACAGACCTTAGATACCACTTAGTCCAACCCACGCCTTTGCACACAAATCTGCTAAGTTGTAAAGTCTCTGTATAATAGTCTAATATTCACCACATAGAAAATCTATCAACAAGGCCCCTCATGCTACCTTCAAAATATAACCCAAATCCAAATAAATTCTGACCACCTCCCTCGCTCCCACCCTACACAAGCCATCATTGCAATACCTTCATAATTAGTTTCTCTGCCTCCACATTTGCTCCCAAGTAAATATTCTATTACTGCAGCGATGTGTGGAGAAGGCAATGGCACCCCACTCCAGTACTCTTGCCTGGAAAATCCCATGGATGGAGGAGCCTGGTGGGCTGCAGTCCATGGGGTCGCTAAGAGTCGGACACGACTGAGCGACTTCACTTTGACTTTTCACTTTCATGCTTTGGAGGAGGAAATGGCAAGCCACTCCAGTATTCTTGCCTGGAGAATCCCAGGGCCGGGGGGGCCCGGTGGGCTGCCGTCTATGGGGTCACACAGAGTCGGACACGACTGAAGCGACTTAGCAGCAGCAGCAGCCATGTGAGGGCAGTAGGGGAATGGGGCACAGGGGGCTTTAAAACATGAGTCAGATTGTGTTATTCTCCTACTCAAAACCCTCCAAAGTCTTCCCATCTCAAATCCAGAGTCTTTCCATGAACCTGCATGACCTGGCCCTGGGTGCCCCTCAGGTTCCATCACCTTCCTCTCTGCACCTTTCTAACCTCCCTCCAATCAGGCTGTTCCTTACACACTCAGCGAATACTCCCGATTTGGCCTTTGACAGTTTTCACGTAGAATGTTCTTTCCACAGACAGTCTCATGTCTCATTCACTTATTTCATTCAAATCTCTGCTCAAATGTCACCTGCTCAAGAGAGGCCTTTTCTGATTCTCTTACATTAAGAGCCACCTCGCCAACATCTTCCATCTCTCTTCCTTTTCCCAGCTCAGTTGTTGTCACAGAACTTATATCTCTAACCCACATTCAACTAAATATCAGCACATTTACTTACTTACGTATTGACTGCACCCCTCACTCTAAAGCAGATGAGCAGAGTCTTTGCCTCTTCCACACAGTGCTGTATTTCCAGAAGAGCTGAATCAGGCAGGAAGTCCCAGTCCTCAGACCTGTGGTCCGGTTACAGTTCTCTCTGTATAAGGATCTAGGAAAGAAAAGCAAAGATTGCCTGTTCTTCCTTCTGTGGTTTATGAAATAACCAATTGGGAATGTTTGAGATTTGATATGAGGCAACCAAGGATCTAGTTTTGGCCCATCTGAAATATTAAAGGGCAAAACAAGATGTGGGAATAAGGTCAAATAATCTTAGTAGCAAACCCTCTCTTTGTAAGATCTCCCTAGCATGATATGTTGGTTGTCGGAAGAGGGTGGGTATTTGTGATTTTAAAAATTATATAAGCTTTGGTAAAGTCTGAAAGGGGCATTATTTGACTTTCATGTTGAATAGGTGACAGTAAGGAGTTCTAAGACCTTAGAGAGAGGTAAGTAAAGGCTAAAAGTATGTGCCTTGGAGCCAAGCTGCCTGGACCCAAATCCTGGCTCAGTCACTTACATGATACGATGGTTAATTTTATGTGTCAACCTGACTGGGCCATGGGATACCCAGATATTTGGTCAAATGTTATACCGGGTGTGTCTGTGAAGGGGTATTTACATAAAATTGCCATTAGAATTAGCAGACCAAGTAAAGCAGATTGCTCTCCTTACTGTGGTGGGCCTCATTCAATCAGTTAAAGACCTGAATAGAACAAAAAGACTGGCTCTCCCAAGAGTAAGAGAATTTCCCCAGCCTGGTGTTCTTCAAACTGGGATATTGAACTTGATGATACCACTCTAGTGGCAGAAAGTGAAGAGGAACTAAAGAGCCTCTTGATAAAGGTGAAAGAAGAGAGTGAAAAAGCTGGCTTGAAACTCAACATTCAAAAAACTAAGATCATGGCATCCAGTCCCCTCACTTCATGGCAAATAGAAGGGGAAAAGTAAAATCAGTGACAGATTTTATTTTATTGAGCTTCAAAATCACTGTGGACAATGACTGCAACCATGAAATTAAAAGATGCTTGCTCCTTGGAAGAAAAGCTATAACAAACCTAGACAGCATATTAAAAAGTAGAGACATCACTTTTACCAACAAAGGTCCATATAGTTAAAGCTATGGTTTTTCCACTGGTCTTGTACAAAATTGTTGTGAGGCATAAATAAGTTACTCTATATCAATTGTTTAAGCAGTCTCTAGCAAATAGTAAGCATTAATTATGATGTCAATGAGAGAATCGTGTCCGACTCTTTGCGACCCCATGGACTGTAGCCTACCAGGCTCCTCCCTCCATGGGATTCTCCAGGCAAGAGTACTGGAGTGGGTTGCCATTTCCTTCTCCAGGGGATCTTCTCGACCCAGGGATCGAACCCTGGTCTCCTGCATTCCAGGCAGACACTTTAACCTCTGAGCCAGCAGGGAAGTCCAGCAAATAGTAAGCATTATGATGTCAATGTTAGCCATTACAGGGGCACCTAAGGTAGCACCAGTGGTAAAGAACCTGCCTGCCAATGCAGAAGACGTAAGAGACATGGGTTCAGTCCCTGAGTCGGGAAAATCTCCCGGAGGAGGGTTTGGCAACCCACTCTGGTATCCTTGCCTGAAGAATCCCATGGACAAGAGAAGCCTGGAATTCTACAGTGTACAGGGTCACACAGAGTCGGACACAACTGAAGCCACTTAGCACCCAAGTATGCACAGCCATTACAATTATTCTGGCAGCTGAGATCTTCTTTTAACAATCGCAATTGTGTATGAGCAGTTTGCTCTAAGTAGAGTTTATGGAAGGGATATAGTAACTTCTGATTCAATGCAGTTTATTCCAAGATCTCAGAAGTTATGATGAAAATATGGAATACTCATTAACAAAATAATCCCTTTCACTTTCTATTTACTTTTGGCTGTGCTGGGTGTTCATTGCTGCATGGGCTTTTCTCTAGTCTGGGCAAGTAGGGGCTGCCCACTAATTGGAGTGCACAGGTTTCTCATTGCAGTGGCTTCTCTTGTTCTGGAGCACAGGACACTGGGCATGCAGGCTTCAGTAGTTGAAGCACATGGGCTTAATACTTGTGGCTACTGGGCTCTAGAGCACAGGCTCAGTAGTTGTGGTGCATGGGCTTAGTTATTCTGTGGCATGTGGGATCTTCCCAGATCAGGGATCAAATCCACGTCTCCTATACTGGCAGGCAGATTCTTTTTCACTAAGCCACCAGGGAATAATCATAATGATGTGATCACTAATCTAGAGCCAGACATCTTGGAATGTGAAGTCAAGTGGGCCTTAGAAAGCATCACTACAAACAAAGCTAGTGGAGGTGATGGAATTCCAGTTGAACTGTTTCAAATCCTGAAAGATGATGCTGTGAAAGTGCTGCACTCAATCTGCCAGCAAATTTGGAAAACTCAGCAGTGGCCACAGGACTGGAAAAGGTCAGTTTTCATTCCAATTCCAAAGAAAGGCAATGCAGAAGAATGCTCCAACTACTGCACAATTGCACTCATCTCACATGCTAGTAAAGTAATGCTCAAAATCCTCCAAGCCAGGCTTCAGCAATACGTGAACCGTGAACTCCCTGATGTTCAAGCTGGCTTTAGAAAAGGCAGAGGAACCAGAGATCAAATTGCCAACATCCGCTGGATCATGGAAAAAGCAAGAGAGTTCCAGAAAAACATCTACTTCTGCTTTATACGGGAATCCCATGTTCACTCCGAACAAATATTCATCTTGAGCTACTTCAGCCTCCCCAGGCCAGTCTGGGACTTAAGGTTTAATTAAATCCTGTGGAGCTGTATTTTTGAAGGAGCTATTATCTTTAAGTGATTCTGCTTTATGAGTGTCTAAGAAAAGAGGAAGGAGAGAGAAAGAAGACAGAGAGCAAGAGGTGACAGAGATGAGAAAGAAACAGTACAAATCAAATATCTTTGATCTAAGTTGATTAGTTATGCATTTTTGCCAGCGGTAATTGAAAGACACAAGGAGAATGCGAATTACCCACGGAAAGCAATAGCGTGTGGTAGATAGCCTGTCTCCATTACCTATGTCAATGGTAGAGCTGAAGTGCTGACATTGCATCATGGTTTTCAAAAGGCAATTTTGGACATCACATAAAACAGTTCTTCACTCTTACAATTTACATTTAGATGCTGCAGAAATAAGTTATGGAAGCAAATCTAAGTAGAGTTTACAGTTTCAATCAAAATTTCTCTTTTCTTGTGATGTTTATTATTCATCGTATACAATGCCATTACACAGTGAGGAGATTTTTCAAGAATAGGGTTTTGGCATTGCCCAGTTTGCCCTAGGCACGGCTAAAACAGGGGGACAGGTCCCTCTGCAAGGTAAAAATTAACTATTCTTTAGCTTTCAAAGAGTGATTTTGGATGAACAAATATTTAGGGGGTTCAGAAAATGGTCAGAGCTAACAAGTCTTCTCCTTCCCAGACATTTTTATTTCTGAAGCATAGAAACAAAGAAACAGCACTTTTCTGTGCAAATAGAATGCCCCCAGGCCTTTCTTTGCAATATTTATGATCAAATTATATTTTTTAATGTCTTTGGAACTCAAGAAACAATTGGAACTACATGATTAGCTGACAGTGCTATGTTTTTAGTACATGCAATAAATCTAGGTGTAAATCTCATTTCAAAATTGTATTCTCCGAGGTTGTTAGCCATTTGATCTTTAAATTTCTACATTTGGTGCAATCTAATTCAACAAAGGGTAATTGCTTGCTATAGATTGGGTACTGTGTTGGGCACTGTGGTGCTTAAAAATGAGAGCACAGGTTCCTATGCCTAATGAACTCACAATTTAGTAAAGAGATGGGGCTTTTAAAAGCGACAGAAAAAAAAAAAAAGGCCCAGACTAAAGCAAAATGTAGAATAAGACAGCATCATGAAGGTATATTTAAGGTACTACGCAAGGTTCAAATGTTTCTCCCACAGCGCTACGTATTTCAACTCCTTCAAAGTCATGCTACCAATCTTCTGTCATCTTGTTCATCCTACATGTTGTATTTACCTTGAGACTCACAGGTTAATTTCTTCATGTCTTAAAGACACAGCACCTGACTCACAGGGACTCTCCACCTCTGTTCTTGGTGATTTCAGTGTCTTCTTGGAATTCCTTCCAGTATCTTGGATTTTTAATTTCATTGCCTTCTCAGCTACTATGACCTGATCTTTCAGCCCACTTCAGCTTCCTTCTTTTCTATACATAGTCATTACAAATGACTACACTGCTTCCGTCGGCTCAGTTTCAAGTATTCCATTCTCTGAGTTCCATATATTATCCCTCTGGTTTATTCTTTCTGGTACTTCAGCTCCAGCAAGCTATTTGAACCCATCTATGTTTTCACTTTCCTGCCCCACTCTGACCTCGATTTCACAATCCATCATTATTATTACTATTTTGTACATACCCTAACCTCCCTGACCCCAACCCTGATCATTGCAAACCCACTCTGAATCTGCACCTGAATCTCAGGCATCAAAGCCACCGGGGAGGTGAACACATACTTATGCTGATTCATCTTGCTTCAAATTCATGATTACAAACTTTACTACTTCTTGATATGCATATTATTATATTTTATCCAATCCATTCTCAGTCTCCCACTCTCCAGAGGAATATTCCATATCTTTCTTTCTCTCTCAAACATCCAGTACCCCTTCTGTTATCCTTTCTCTGAGCTATGACCTGACTAGTTATTCACTGAGAAAATGGAGGTATTCAGAAGATCCACAACTTCCTACAGGCATAAACCCACCTGAATCTGTACCCATATATTCCTCCTTCCCTCCTGGTATTAATAAAACAGAGGAACCATTGACATCCCTTTCAAAGGCCAGTCCCTTGACATGTGCTTGGATTTCTTCTCTTGCCTAACTGAGAATTTTGTACCCCCTCTCTCCTATATCATTGAATTTTCCCTCTGGATTAGTCCTATCAGTAAACAAACTTAGCAAATCTCAATTTTTTAAAAAAGTTATTTAAACCAGCTGTGTCACATTCCTCTCTGCCAATGCTCTCTTGACACAGGCTTTTGTCACCATCATCTCATGGTACCTGCTCTTAATAGCCATCCCAACAATAATCATATCTCAACTCCCATCTAACCTCACATAGTGGCAGCATAAGACAAGGCCTATTATTCCTTCTTCATTGAAATACTTTCTTTACCTAGCCTCCAGGATGAGGATCTAACTATAAACTGACAATTTCATAGTCTATTTCAGGCCATAACCTCTCCCCAAGTTCTAACTTCGTGTCTTCAACTGCCAAGTAGACACTGCCACTTGGATAGTTAACAGTGTGTGCATGCTAAGTCATTTCAGTTGTGTCCAACTCTTTGGGACCCTAAGGACTGTAGCCCACCAGGCTCCTCTGTCCATGGGATTCTCAAGACAAGAATACTGGAGTGGGTTTCCATGCCCTTCTCCAGGGGATCTTACTGACCCAGGGATCGAACTTGCGGCTCCTGAGGCTCCTGCATTGCAGGCAGATTCTTTACTGCTGAGCCACCTAGGAAGTAGATAGCTAACAGGCATCTCAAATTTAACATATACAGGAGTTACACTACATCTTCCCCCTCTTAACTGTTTTTTCCTACAGTTAAGTCCCTCTCCAAAAAAAATCCATTCTATCGTCCAATTGCTCATGCCAAAAACTTTGAAATTATCTTTGACCCTATTGTTCTTTCCTCCTACATCCAAACTAAGAGCAAATTTATTGGTACCACCTTCAAATTATAGCCAAATCCACCACTTCCTATTACCTCCACTGTTACCCTACTCTAAGCCATCACCTAGATTTTTACAATCATCTTCTAATCAGACTGCCTATTTTTTACTCTTAACCCCTACATTTCTCTCCTCACAGATCCACCACGGTGATTTTTTTTAATGTAAGTCATTTGAGGTCTTTACTCAAAATATTCTGAGAGATCCATATTTCATTCAGAATAAAAACTACAGCTTTTCCAATACCCACCAGACCTACATGAACTGGTCCTCACAGTCTCTCTGAGACTACCTCCTACCACCTTTCCCTGACTCGCTCTTCTCCAGCCACACTGTCTTCCTTGCTATGCCCCATGCATGCTTGCCAAGCATAAGATTGCTTCAGGGCCTTTGCCCCTGCGGTTTCCTTGGCTGGGAACAGTCTTTCCCCAGGTTCACTCTCTCCCTCGCCTGACATCTCTGCTCAAATAGTTACTGTGTCAAATTTCCTTGAATACCTGTTGTTCAGTTCAGTTCAGTTCAGTCACTCAGTCATGTCCAACTGTTTGCAACCCCATGAACTGCAGCATGCCAGGCCTCCCTGGCCTCCCCAGTCCATCACCATCTCTCGGAGTTCACTCAGACTCACGTCCATCGAGTCCGTGATGCCATCTAGCTATCTCATCCTCGGTCGTCCCCTTCTCCTCCTGCCCCCAATCCCTCCCAGCATCAGAGTCTTTTCCAATGAGTCAACTCTTCGCATGAGGTGGCCAAAGTACTGGAGTTTCAGCTTTAGCATCATTTCTTCCAAAGAAATCCCAGGGTTGATCTCCTTTAGAATGGACTGGTTGGATCTCCTTGCAGTCCAAGGGACTCTCAAGAGTCGTCTCCAACACCACAGTTCAAAAGCATCAATTCTTTGGCGCTCAGCCTTCTTCACAGTCCAACTCTCACATCCATACATGACCACAGGAAAAACCATAGCCTTGACTAGACGGACCTTAGTCGGCAAAGTAATGTCTCTGCTTTTGAATATACTATCTAGGTTGTTCATAACTTTTCTTCCAAGGGGTAAGTGTCTTCTAATTTCATGGCTGCAGTCACCATCTGCAGTGATTTTGGAGCCCAAAAAATAAAGTCTGACACTGTCTCCACTGTTTCCCCATCACCTCTTGTCTTACCCTACTCTGTCACTTGATTGTGTTTCACTTCCCAAGTGAGCATTACCATCACCCAAAATGTTGTATATGTTTTTTTTCTGTCTGCAATGATGAGGAGTACCTAGACAACAAGGATTTTATTTAGCTCCTTGCTCTATGCCCCATGTCTAGAGGAATGCTTGGTACATAATAGGTACTGAATAAATATGTATAAAGGGAATGAAACTTCTTCATGGGAAATTTCTGCAATTCTTCCTTCATAATGTCTCCTGCACTTACCAGCAGCAACAAGAGAAGTGAGAGTGAGAGATAAGCCCTTCCCCATGATTTTCATCAATTCCCTCAACTTTGATTGACATACAAGGTCAATAAAAACACTATTTTCTCTGCATACACAATCAAGGTAAGACTTCCAGGCTCCCTTCCAACCAAATTGTGGCCCCTAAGCCTTGCTTACTAAGGAACTTGCGAACATCCACTACTTGAACCGCCCCTCGCTTTCCTGCTCTCCAAACCCATACCACTGTCTCTAATATTCCTGTTTGTCTTGGGCCACTCATTTTTTATCTTTTTTTGTGGGTTACTCTTTCTCATCTCTTCCCCTTAAATTTTACTTTTCCTGAGATTTTGTCCTTAGCCTTCATTGCTCACTCATCTGTTTCATCTCATTCATTCCCATTAGCTACTATATATTTGTGAATGGCTTATAATCCATTCCGGCCCTTCACTATACTCCAGCCCTATGTATCTTCCTATTGAGCACCTCCACCTGCTGATCCCACAGGCATATTAAACTCAAGATGCTTGTATTAGCCAGAATAAGCGAGTTTATATTGCAGTAAGAAGCCACCCCCAAACCTCAGTTATTTAACATGTAGAATTTTAGTTTTTGCTCACACAAGTTCCCCTCAAACCGAGGTCTCTCTCCAGAGTAACTATTTCTATAGCCAGAGACCCAGCCAGGGTGCTAGAATCTCTTAGTCCAGCCATCTGAACACAAAGCCTATGGTTCACACAACAAGGTTAAAGACTGAGTGAAAGACCTCACAATAACTATGAGCCTTAGCCAAAAGCTGTGTGTCACTTCCACTCACAGCCCATTGGCTAGAACTATTTCATAACTCCATGCAACCACATACAAAATTCAATCTTCCAAGTTACTGTAAAGAGAGGTGAACCATCCCCATAAGCACCGCCATGCTTTCCAATATGTCCAAGACTAACAAGCCAGCATGGGATCATATAGTATGTAACCAAGGGCCAGGAGGCAAGGCTTGGTCAGAGGCAGCTGCTGCCAATGCCATCACCATCACCACCTCAACTTTCACTGCTCACATCACATCCAATCATTCTTCAAGCCTTACAGGTTCTGCCTCCTTAAATGTTGGTATATTGGGGAATATTGGGCCTCTTTTCTCCATTACTACTACCACTACCTTACTTTAGCCTCTCGTTGCCTTCATTTGCAAATCTGTAGTTTTCCCACTGTTAGTCTCATAATATGAAAGTGAAAAGTGAAGTCACTCAGTCGTGTCTAACTCTTTGTGACCCCATGGACTATAGCCTGCCAAACTCCTCCACCCATGGGATTTTCCAGGCAAGAATACTGGAGTGGGTCGCCATTTCCTTCTCCAGGGGATCTTCCTGACCCAGGGATCGAACCCTGGTCTCCTGCAACACAGGAAGACTCTTTACTGTCTGAGCCACCAGAGAAGCCCTCAGTCTCCTAACATTTGTCCCATTTAAAGAGTGCCATCCATCATGATCATCCAACTTCAAAACTGCCTTTACCCCAGCCACTTTCTACTACCCTCTTCTATGTTTCCTTTTTTCAGATCCCTTGTCACTATCTGAAATTATAAGTGTATCTGTCTACTTTTCCCCACCTCTACTGCTGCCACCATACACATAAACATGCATTCGAACATAAGTTCCCTGAGATTAGGAAATTGACTAATCAGAGCTTTATCACAGAGCAAATCTTCAATGTGTATTTGTGGAATGAATAGACTTTCCATCATGAAGCCCAACTGATGTTTATAAAACAATGCTGACCATGTCGTTTCTCAACTTAAATGTTCCATGGATTCCTTATTGCATCTCCAGATAAAATTTCTGCTCCTTAGCAAATTTATGAGACCCTTCATGAAATATCTCTGCTTATTTCTCTGGAGTCACAGACTATAATCACCTCCTTCTCAAGGGATTTTCTCTCCCAATGGAGTCTGAAACTCATTTTCCATCTGAGTATAGTACTTTTCAAAGACAATCCCTCCCTTCACTTGGTTAACTCTGATTAGTTCTTCAGGATTCAAGTTAGACAGTGCCTCCTCTAATGGTCAGAGCCTCCCCTATATACTGTGATACGCAGAGCACTGTGATAGTTACTAGGTTAGAACTAGAAACTCGGATAGACAGCAGGTTAAAACCAGGCCCTGGGCTAGATACTAGCTTACCACTGTAAACATGACGTATCTATGTTGTGGCTGCACAACTAGTTGTAGAATCTAACTCTCAAACCTAGCTTAAAGCATTGTTCACGTAGAATATTATTGTTGCCTTTATTGTTACTCCTACTATAGTTATACTTTTTTTATCCAATGGCATTACCCATCCAGAATGACCTGAAACTCAGAAGTAAGCAAGCAAATGTTTTTGAGTAGCCAAATTGATATTACAAAGCTGATAGACTTTATAATCTGGTCCCCAGGTCCTCCCTCAGAACCTCATTATGGTAGAGTGTACTCATTTAAAATACATTTCAAACAACCTTCACTATTTGGTTCACCAGCCCACAAGATGATAGAATCCACCAATCAACAACTATCTTATTAATTGCTTACTACACACAACACACTGCGCTAAGTTGTGGGAATTAGAAGAAAGTATTAAAAAATGTCTTCATTCCAGGTGTTCATTGGCACACTCTATACTTTCTACTCAATCTTCCTGTGAACCTAAAACTGTTTTAAAAAGTAAAGCTTATTGGTTAAAAAATTTAAGTCCCCACTCCCATTCATTATAACCACCCACTTCATTGAAGAGGTAACAGAAATAAGAAGACAGGATAGAGGTTAAATACATCACAAAAGCAAGAAATTAAATCTGACTTTTTCAACTAGAGAGGGTACGGGAGTAGCAGGGGAGGGAATGGGAAAATCAGGAACAGCAACTTAATAAGCACAGTAGTTTAGAGCTACTTATTAAAGAGATGAAAAACCCTACGTACCTAAAGAACTTCTGATCTAGGACAATGAGAAGGGCACTCAGCTAAGCTTTGGGCTGAATTTCCATCTAGGTCTCTGTTTGCCCTGCTGCACAGTCTTCATAAAGTCACATTACCTCTCTGGACCTCACTCTCTTCTTGTCTTTTGTGAGGAAGCTGAACCAGATGGTCTTCACCAAGGCCCACCACACTTTAAAATCCTGATTCTATGTTCAAACTTCTGACCTTGAGCCATCAAAATAAAGGTAAAATACATTCAGTATACTCTGATTTAAAAGGCAGGAAGGAACGGATATCATATATTTTAGAAGTCTTTATAGAAATGGCAATTTTTTAAAGTTTGCAATTTAGCAGGAAAAGTTTCCATTATCTAAAAAATCCATTTAAGTGGAACACTGCTATTCCCCACCTAGTGCTAGATAAGTGAAAATTTCACAGTGTTATTTAAACAGCCCGTGCTGGGCTGACCAAAATAGTTTTAGGCCAAAGAAACAGAGAGAAACCTTCAAAGAATTCTCCTTTTCCTGCAGTTTCTAAAAAAACTGGCCAAAGAGGGTAAATCAGTCATTCCCAAAGAGAACCCCTTTAGGAAAGCAAGAGTTGCAAGAATGGAGAAGTCAACTTCTCTAGAAGATGGACAGGCACCAGTGCCCTCTACCTAACCACATCCCACCACATCTCGTATCACCTGAGCAAGGTACAGATGTGTGCTGCTGAACCCTGGGACTGTGCTTTCTTGCACTAAAAAGCTATCAGCCAGTGCAGGGTGTCCAGATGGGCTCCTGTCCAGATGGCTATGTTTTAATGTTTTAAAACTGAAATACCTCTTTCCTTTAGATGGATACATCACATCTGTGAACACCTTCACCTTTGTCCATGGAATTCTCCAAACAAGAATACTGGAGTGGGTTGCTGTTCCCTTCTCCAGGGGATCTTCCTGACCAAGGGATCAAATCCAGTCTCCTGCATCATAGGCAGATTCTTTACTATCTGAACCACAAGGCTGGTTCTATCTATGAGCTATTAAAGATTAATAATATTTTAGAAGACTTGGTGTCTAACAAGGGGGAATATAGGCTCTTCCCTGGTGGCTAAGAGGTTAAAGTATCTGCCTCTAATGCAGGAGATCTGGGTTCGATCCCTGGGTCGGGAAGATGCCCTGGAGAAGGAAATGGCAACCCACTCCAGTATTCTTGCCTGGAAAATCCCATGGATGGAGAAGCCTGGTGGGCTACAGACCATGGGGTCGCAAAGAGTCGAACACGACTGAGCGACTTCACTTCTCTGTAGCTCAGAAGGTAAAAAATCTGCCTGCAATGCAGGAGACCCAGGTTTGATCCCTGGGTCATGAAGACCCCCAGGAAAAGGGAATGGCAACCCACTCCAGTGTTCTTGCCTGGAGAATACAGGGGCAGAGGAGCTGGGTGGGCTTTAGTCTGTGGGATCACAAAGAGTCAGACACAACTGAGTGACTAACACTACTACTACTAAGGGGGAATATGGAAGATGGACTGACCTAGTTGTGAGGTTAAGGAGAAGCAAGGAAGCCTTTCTCTCGAAGAGGCAGCATTTGATCTAAGAACACAAGGTTGAGTTGGCATTAACTTCAAGCCCTCTATATAAGGCAGCCAATCAATTATTTGCCATCATGGATCAATGCTTGTTAGCCTAGTATGCACAAATTCACACACCCAGGTATACTAGGGAAATACAGTCACTAGATTACTTTGCACAGCTTTCTTTCTGCCAATTTTACTCAAATCTATTAGGGGAAAATTTTCTTATTATATTAAAACCATCACAAATTTATTATGATAGAAAAAACAATATTTGAAGGTTTTTTATTTATTTTTTTTTTACTTCTTTTTTTTTTAATTTTTACTTTATTTTACTTTACAATACCATATTGGTTTTGCCATACATTGACATGAATCCACCATGGGTGTATAAGAAAACAAAATTTTAAGATCATTCTAGTCTCCCCACTCCAGTACTCTTCCCTGGAAAACCCGATGGACAGAGGAGCCTGGTAGGCTGCAGTCCATGGGGTCAGACACGACTGAGCGACTTCACTTTCACTTCTCACTTTCATGCATTGGAGAAGGAAATGGGAACCCACTCCAATGTTCTTGCCTGGAGAATCCCAGAGACGGGGGAGCCTGGTGGGCTGCCGTCTATGGGGTCGCACAGAGTCGGACACGACTGAAGCGACTTAGCAGCAGCAGCAGCAGTCTTCTGTAGGATTGTTTTGGGCAATTCTCAACCCCTCTATTCACTTTCACTTATCATTAGGGCTACTTCAAGAGAAAAGTACTAGAAACTATTGATATCTCGTTACTAAAAGAGTCTCACATATGATTCAAGATTATTTCTAACACTGACCTTTAAATAACAATGGGTTCATTTCTAGTAGTAGCAAAAGTAGTAGCAGTAATAGTCATAGTCTCAGCAGTGTGGCTACTGATAGTAGTAGCTATTGTTATTGTAGTTATAGTTATTAGCAACAAGCAATAGTAGCAGTGATTGTTGTCACAGTCATAGAGGAAGTAGTAGTGCATGAAGTGAAGTTGCTCAGTCGTGTCCGACTCTTTGCAACCCCATGAACTGTAGCCTACCAGGCTCCTCAGTCCTGGAATTTTCCAGACAAGAATACTGGAGTGGGTTGCCATTTCCTTCTCCAGGGGATCTTCCCAACCCAGGGATCGAACCCTGGTCTTCTGCATTGTAAGCAGACGCTTTACCATCTGAGCCACCAGGGAAGCCCAAATATATATTTATTTGTCTGTGCCAAGTCTTAGTTGTGGCATATGGGATCTAGTTCCCCAACCAAGGATCGAACCTATGACCCCTGCATTTGGAGCACAGAGTCTTAGCCAGTGGACCACCCATATGCTAAGTTGCTCAGTCGCATCCAACTTTTTGCAACCCTATGGACCACAGCCTGCCAGGCTCCTCTGTCCGTGAGATTCTTTAGGCAAGAATACTGGAGTGCATTGCCATGCCCTCCTCAGGGGATCTTCCCAACCCAGGGATCAAACCCACATCTCTTATGTCTCCTGTATTGGCAGGTGGGCTCTTTACCACTAGCACCACCTGGGAAGCCCAGAAATGGTATGCTGCTACTGCTAAGTCACTTAAGTCGTGTCCAACTCTGTGTGACCCCATAGACGGCAGCCTACCAGGCTCCCCCGTCCCTGGGATTCTCCAGGCAAGACACTGGAGTGGGTTGCCATTTCCTTCTCCAATGCATGAAAGTGAAAAGTGAAAGTGAAGTCGCTCAGTCATGTCCGACTGTTCACGACCCCATGGACTGCAGCCTACCAGGCTCCCCCATCCATGGGATTTTCCAGGCAAGAGTACTGGAATGGGGTGCCATTGCCTTCTCCGCAGAAGTAGTATAAATAGTAGTTAAAAGTGGGTTGGATCTGAACACTACCATTTTAAGTTGAATGAGACTGGACAAATTATTTAAATTTCCTATACCTTTAGAATGGGGTTAATAAAACATCTATCTCCTAAGACTGTTGAGAGAAACTAAATATGTATAAATGAAGATATTGGTAAAAAACAAGCCTTCTATATGTAAAGGCTAATTTAAATGTATTATCTTATTATTAGTGTTATTGGTATTATATCTCAACATTCTGAGAGGAAGTTGGAGTAAAGGACAAAGCAAGTCAAAGTTAGTTTGGAGTTGAGGAACAGTAAGTTATAAAATAAACTAACATCAATCTGAATCAAACCCACAATCATCAATAATTTCATTTAGAAAAGAAACCCCCTCCATGTGAGGTTGCTGTCATAATCTCCCTTAAAGTTTTAAGATGTTAGAATCTCCCTATATGCACTAACTCAAGTTAAACTAATCCATGTCGCATTTCCCTAAAGAAAGGTTTATATTAAGCATCATTCATAATAGTATCAAAAACAATAAAACAGGAATAAATTCAACCAAGAAGTTGAAGAAGACACAAATGGAAAGACATATCCTATTCACGGACTGGAAGAATTAATATTTTCAAAATGACCATGCCACCCAAAGCCATCTACAAATTCAAAGCAATCCACATCAAAATACCAAAGATATTCCTCACAGAAATATAAAAAAAAAAAAAAGATAGTGGTTTATATACACAATGGAATACTATTCAGCCATGAGAAATGGGGATATCCTTCCATTTGCAACAACATGGATAGACCTTGAGCAGACTATACTAATCAAGATAGACAGAGAAAGACAAGTACTATGTGAGATCCCTTATATGTTGAAACTAAAAAAGTTAAACCCATAAAAAACAGAGAGTAAAAAATTATTCAATTTTTTCAAAAAGGAAGCAAAAGAAAAAATTATATCAAATGGTGGATGGAGTATTTGGTGTCTTTAAGGAGATTGGACCTGGCATAGCTTTTTTGTTTATAGTTTCCTACTTCTGGCTTCTTTCTTCTCTCTGAAGTAGATTGCCAGAAAGGTAATTACCCTCTGGTTTTCTACAAGTCATTCTTTTGAAGAAAAGCAAATCATCTTTAGCGCTTTAATCCTCACTACTGAATCCAATGAGTCAATGTGAGCCTTAGAGCTACTATCCCTTATAAGGTTTCCTATATCCTTACTAAGAGCCTTTCCTCTTCAAAGAGTAGTTAGAACCTCCTGTTCTGAAGTCCTGGGTAGCTGGACTCTTAATCATCTTAGCCAGGAGCACAATAGCTTGTTTGCAGACCTGGAAGGAAGTAATAAAAACATTTTGCCCTAAAGACAAACTTAGCATTTAGTCCAACTGCATGCAAATAATTTAATCCTTTTATTTTTTTTAGCTGCTCAAAAGCAAGCACTCTTTAGAGATTAGCCAGAATGTGATGACTTAATTCACGTTTACTACTTACATGCCTGGCTTAACTTTCTTGTGAATGTGCTTTGAATATTCTTCCTAAAAGCACTGCTGTCATTTTTGCTGAGAAAAGTACCTGCGTGTCCATTCATTACAGCAAGGGCCCAAAGTCCTGAAAAACGTGCAGGTAAGTGGCTGGGTTTCCCAGTTCCAACCAGACTCAGGGAGGCAGCAACAGAGGTCATTAGTGTGCCGGCTCTGGCGGTCACCATGAATCATAGTCCAGGGGCTTGTCAGCATTTTTCTGATGGATGGTGATACACTCCAGTAGAGAGTAGGGAAGCAAAACAGGTTCAGCAGCTACACTGGGGTCACTGTTTATAAGTTTGTGCAGGGAAGTTAGTTCCGCTGCTCTTTCTAGTGATCAAGGCCTGCCCTGAAAACAGAATTCAGTATAGCTTGTATTCCTTTCTTCATCTTTCCTTAATTTTTTTAACTCTTTTGTTGAGTACTTACCAGGCCCAAGCACTTTGTATGTATTAATAATAACATCCAACACTTGTTGAGTGCTACCATGAGCCAGGCACTATTTTAGATGTTTGGTGTAGATTATACTCTTAACAGCCCAGGGCCATAGGGATTGCTATTATCCCCTTTTACAGGTGAAACTTCAGCCCACATGGATTAAGTAACTTGTGTGTAAGTCACACAGCTACGAAGTACAGTCTGTGCAATTGGGGGAAATACTATCTTAGAGTGTCTATGGAACTTGTTTGAACATTAGCTGTGAACTGGAGGGACAAGCAAGATCTTCTAGGCCAAAATCCTCCAAAAGGTTCTGAGTGAAAAAGAGTATAAGCATCATCTGAAAGTTAATGGTCGATTAAGAGATAACATTACCAAGGGGAGGGGACAACGTTATTTTGGGACACGTGGGCCTGCTAGTGACCCTGCCCTTGACATCTTGTCTGATAGGTGGTCACAAATTTGGAGGTATAGTTCTTTAGTTTTCAGAAGATCTGAGTTTAGACTCAAAAGACCTGAACTCTATATCCAGACTCTATATCCAGTTATTAACCTTGAGTAAGTCACTTAACATTTTTAACATTCCATTTTCTCTCCAGTTAATGGGGCTATCATACTAACAACCATCATACCTATATAACTTGAATTGCTTGTCAGGCAGCTTAGAGATTCTATAAGAAAATGTTTCATAAACTGGAGTGTTATGCTAATGTGTTATAATTGTGTTGCACTGAAAGTCCTTATTCTATGGGAATATTTTCTATATACCTTCAGGGCTTGCTGCTGTCACTTCCTAAGAGAAGGGGGCTTTAGCTACTTCTGCATGCTGCCCTTGCTTTACCCTAAGATGCTGTTTTACCCAGTCCTTGACCAGAAACCTCCAGCAATTTTTATTTCTGATATTCCAAAGGAATCTTCAGTCTGCCTATCTAAGCCAGGACTTGGATAACTCTGTCTGGCCAAGATGGTTTGAGAGAGCCCACCTGTCACAGAAAAGTAAACAAGCTTCCAGTGATTGAAGTGACTAAGGTAAATAAACCTGGGAAGAAAGAAGAATAACATTTCCTCTAAATTTCATATGATTAAAAAATATATAATGTCCAAATCACAGATAATCAGGAAATAAAATTTGATTTGAAACAAGAGATATTATTGATGGTTTTGTAAATTAAAGAACACCTAACAGGGATTTTACAGAAAGCAAACCAAATCTGAAGTTTCCTTGGGAATCACTGGAATGCATAATAACCATAGAGGCCCAGCCATGTTTTTTCCTCAGATCAAAATTACTATATATCTATAGACTTAATGCACCAATGTCAAATGTAAAAAGCTTTGACAGTCCATGGAAAATGATAGAAAATGAATTAAGATACTAGCACTTGCTCAACTTTTGGATGATGATTTTAAAATATATCCTCTCTGTCATGTTAAGACTTCAGAGAATTTAAGGAGACAGTAATGGCCCAGAAAGTCTTGCTTATCCTCCCATAGGTCACCTTCAGAGATGAACTATATTCTAGTTTCTCAGAAACCACTTACTAATCTGACTTTCATAAATTTGGCCAACACATTTCAATTCATTTATAATTCCCAATAGGAATGCCCCTTTGTGAAATGAGTGCTATAAATATAGAAATCTCTAGAATAGCAGTAATGACAAATATAATCAACCTACTTGACTACTTTCACTCAATTTTCATATTTTCTGGATATAATTATGTAACCTTTGTTTCATACTTAGCTCATTTATTTTTGTTGTAATCATTATTACTTACTTTTATTGTCTGAACTACCATAAAAATGAAAAAAAAATTTTTTTAACATACACATGTAAGGAAAATACACAAGAATAGCCAAGAAAAAAATTGGCAAAGAAGGATGATAGGAGGTAACACTAGCAGATGTTATAAAAAGCCAGAGGCACAGAAATTTAAAAATCTCCCTGTAAACTTACTTAAGCCTCTCCTGCTCTCAGAGAAAATGAGAACTCAACAGCTATCTTGTTAAAAACCCTCAGACAAGTCGCTTTGCACAGGAAGATGTTATTGTTGACCTTCTAAGTCGTGTCCCATTCTTTCGGACCTCCATAGACAGCAGCACGCCAGGCTTCCTTGTGCTTCACTACCTCCCAGAGTTTGCTCAAGCCCATGTCCATTGATTTGGTGATACCATCCAACCATCTAATCCTCTGTACCGTCTTCTCCTCCTACCCTCAATCTTTCCCAACCCCAGGGTCTTTTTCAATGAATTGGCTCTTCACATCAGATGGCCAAAGGATTGGAGCTTCAGCTTCAGCATCAGTCCTTCCAATGAATATTCAGGATTGATTTCCTTTAGGATTAACTGGTTTGATCTCCTTGCAGTCTAAAGGACTCTCAAGAGTCTTCTCCTACACCACAGTTCAAAAGCATCAGTTCTTCAGTGCTCAGCCTTCTTTATGGTCCAACTGTCACATCTATACATGACCAGTGGAAAAATCATAGCTTTGACTAAATGGACCTTTGTTGGCAAAGTGATGCCTCTGTTTTTTAATATGCTGTCTAGGTTTGTCATACCTTTTCTTCCAAAAAGAAAGAGCCTTTTAATTTAGTGGCTGCAGTCACCACCCTCAGTGATTTTGGAGTCCAAGAAAACAAAGTTTATCACTGTTTTCACTTTTTCCTCTACTATTTGCCATGAAATGATGGGACTGGATGCCTTGATCTTAGCTTTGTAAATGTTGAGTTTCAAACCAGCTTTTTCACTCTCTATTTTCACCTTCATCAAGAGACTCTTTAGTTCCTCTTCACTTTCTGCTATTAGAGTGGTATTATCTGCATATTTGAGGTTGTTGATATTTCTCCTGCAGGCTTGACTCTAGCTTGTGAGTCATCCAGCCCAGCATTTTGAATGATGTACTCTGCATAGAAGTTAAATAAGCAGGGTGACAAACATACAGCCTTGATGTATTCCTTTCCAAATTTTAAACCAGTCCATTTTTCCATGTCAAGTTCTAACAGTTGCTTCTTGACCCACATACAGGTTTCTCAGGAGATAGGTCAGGTGCTCTGATGTTCCCATCTCTTTCAGAATTTTCCACAGTTTCTTGTGATCCACACAGTGAAAAAAGGCTTCAGCATAGTCAATGAAGCAGATGTAGATATTTTTCTGGAATTCCTTTTTCTGTGATCCAATGTATGTTGGTGATTTGGTCTCTGGTTCCTCTGCCTTTTCTAAATCCAGCTTGTACATATGGAATTTCTCAGTTCATGTATTGCCAAAGCCAAGTTTGAGGAATTTTGAGCATTACTTTGCTAGCATGTGAAATGAGCGCAATTATATGGTAGTTTGAACATTCTTAGCTTTACCTTCCTTTGGGATTGGAATGAAAACTGACCTTTTCCAGTCCTGTGGCCACTGCTGAGTTTTCCAAATTTGCTGGCATACTGAGTGCAGCACTTTAATAGCATCATCTTTTAGGATTTTAAATAGTTCAGCTGGAATTCTATCAGCTCCACTAGCCTTGTTCATAGTAATGCTTCCTAAGGCCCACTTGACTTCATGCTCCAGGCTGTCTGGATCTAAGTGAATGACCACACCATCATGGTTATACAAGTCATTAAGACCTTTTTTGTATACTTCTGTGTATTCTTGCCACCTCTTCTTATTCTCTTCTGCCTCTATTATGTCCTTGCTGTTTCTGTCCTTTATTGTGCCCATCTTTGCATGAAAATTTTGGAGACATCCTTGATGTCTCCAGTTTTCTTGAAAAGATCTCTAGTCTTTCCCATTCTGTTGTTTTATTTCTTTGCATTTTTCATTTAAGAAGGCCTTCTTATCATCCTTTGCTATTCTCTGGAACTCTGCATTCAGTTGGGCGTATCTTTCTCTTTCTCCCTTGCCCTTTACTTCTCTTTTCTCAGCTATTTGTAAGGCCTCCTCAGACAACCCATTTCTTGCATTTCTTTTTCATTGTACCACCTCCTACACAATGTTATGAACCTCCACCGTAGTTCTTCAGGCACTCTACCAGATCTAATCCCTTGAGTTCTTTCATCACCTCCACTGTATAATCATAATGTATTTGATTTAGGTCATACTTGAATGGCTTAGTGAATTTCCCTACTTTCTTCAACTTAAGTTTGAATTTTGCAATAAGGTGCTTACGATCTGAGCCACAGTCAGCTTCAGGTCTTGTTTTTGCTGACTGTATAGAACTTCTCCATTTTTGGATGCAAATAAAATAATCAATCTGATTTTGATATTGACCATCTGGTGATGTCCATGTGTAGTCTTCTCTTGTGCTATTGGAAGAGGGTATTTGCTATGACCAGTGTGTCCTCTTGGAAAAACTCTCTTACCCTTGCCCTGCTTCATTCTGAACTCCAAGATCATAAAGTGACTTCCATTCACTCCAAGGTAAACTCCAGGCAAATCTGCCTGTCACTCCAGGTATTTCTTGACTACATATTTTTGCATTCCAATCCCCTGTGATTAAAAAAAAAAATCTTTTTTTATGTACGTTCTAGAAGGACTTGTAGGTCTTCATAGAACCATTCAACTTCAGCTTCTTTGGCATTAGTGGTTTAGTCATATACTTGAATTATCATGATGTTGCATGGTTTGCCTTGGAAGCCAACTGAGATCATTCTGTCATCTTTGAGACTGCACCCAGGTACTGCATTTTGGACTCTTCTGTTGACTATGAGAGCTACTCCAGTTCTTCTAAGGGATTTTTGCCCACAGTAGTAGATATAATGGTCATCTGAATTAAATTCAATCATTCCTGTCCATTTCTAAAATGTTGATGTCTCTATTGACCATCTGGTGATGTCCATGTGTAGTCTTCTCTTGTGCTATTGGAAGAGGGTATTTGCTATGACCAGTGTGTCCTCTTGGAAAAACTCTCTTACCCTTGCCCTGCTTCATTCTGAACTCCAAGATCATAAAGTGACTTCCATTCACTCCAAGGTAAACTCCAGGCAAATTTGCCTGTCACTCCAGGTATTTCTTGACTACATATTTTTGCATTCCAATCCCCTGTGATTAAAAAAAAAAATCTTTTTTTATGTACATTCTAGAAGGACTTGTAGGTCTTCATAGAACCATTCAACTTCAGCTTCTTTGGCATTAGTGGTTTAGTCATATACTTGAATTATCATGATGTTGCATGGTTTGCCTTGGAAGCCAACTGAGATCATTCTGTCATCTTTGAGACTGCACCCAGGTACTGCATTTTGGACTCTTCTGTTGACTATGAGAGCTACTCCAGTTCTTCTAAGGGATTTTTGCCCACAGTAGTAGATATAATGGTCATCTGAATTAAATTCAATCATTCCTGTCCATTTCTAAAATGTTGATGTCTCTTGCCATCTCCTGTTTGACCAATTCTAATTTACTTTGATTCATGGATCTAACATTCCAGGATCCTATGCAATATTGTTCTTTATAGCATCTGACTTTATTTTCACCACCAGACACATCCAGAACTGAGTGTCGTTTCCACTTTGGCCCAGCCTCTTCATTCTTTCTAGAGCTACTAGTAACTGCCCTCTGCCCTTCCCCAGTAGCTTTTTGGACACTCACCAACTTGGGGGGGCTAATCTTCTGCTGTGTTATCTTTTTGCCTTTCCCTGCTGTTCATGGGATTCTCGAGGCAAGAAACCTAGAATGGGTTGCCATTCCCCTCTCAACGTTTTGTCAGAGGAAGATGATTTGCCTTAAAAGATTAAATATAATTGCTGTCCCTTGTAATACAGAGGGAAAGCAAGCCAGAGAAGACACAAAAATCTCTTCTTATAAATTAGTCTCCAAAAAATTTATTATTCAATCAAAAATGTCATGCATCTCATGACCAGCACAGATATTTGGATATATGTTGCAATATTGAAATTTAAACCAAATTATTGATCCCTGTCAAATATACTTCCCATTTAATCTCCTCCCACAGAATCAAGAGCATCTGGATACTCCGACAGGAGAGATGTAACTCTTGGAATAATCACTACCCTTATGTGTAGTTTCAGATAATATTTCACATGGTAGATTTGTACTTCCTGAGCAGGTGAGGTCCTGTGACTCTCTTTGGACACTCAGTTAAAGTGGAAGTTATAAGTGCAAATTCCAGTCTGGACATTTAGTTGCGAGTGTGGTAAGAAATGCTTGGGCACCCTTTTCTCTCAGCAGCTTCTGAGGCTGCAGAAGCTCTATCTCTCTAGGTCTTTGTGGGATTCCATAACTCTGATTAGTATAAACTCTCTGTCAACCCACAGTGATATGTATCATTTTCTTCTTTGATCTCTAATCTCCCTTACTAGCCCCTAAACTCTTTGAGATTAAGATATAGCTCCTATAGACAGCAGAAGCTCAATGCTATCTGTTGAATAACTAAATGTATTTGTAAAAGATTCCAACCCTACAAAGTAATTAGATAAATTTTCATATCCTACAAAATACTAGTATGTTATTATTAAACTATTACCTTTATGTAAGATAATCATTGAATTTGGCATTCTGTACAAGCAAAATATTTTCATCTTGCACATAAAGTATGTGTGTTTTCCAATTATAACAAAGACAAAGCTGAAAAAAAAAATTTTTTTTTATCACATCGGCAAGGGGATTTCACATATTACAGCAGGCACATTGACTCCCTATGATACAAAATATTATATATTCCGATATTAGTGAAAGGCCTAAACTCAGTCTAGCCTTTTGTGATTATGCTAATATATGCTCATTCTGACAAAGAATAAGCTGCCTAGCCAAAATGATAATATCAAATAATGACCTGGATTAAAACAATTATATCCCACATTTATTGGTTCATTTTTCTCTAGTGGCTATTTTTGTTTTGACCAATGATATCTCTTCACATTGTGATAAGAAACTTTTAAGCATGAATGTGGCTTACAAATAAACGCAAACACAACAGCTTTATTCCCTAGTCTACTTGTGTTTATTGTTTTATAATGTATCCAGAAACTTCTCGGGGTTAAATCTCTTCTAAACAGTTGGCTCTTTAAAGTGTATTCCTTGCATTCTTAGTTGAGCATTAGACTAAAATATCATCAGTTAAGATACCCCTTCCAAGTAATTTGTTGATGTATTTGATCAACAAATACATAGAAGTCCTAAGGCAATAAGCACAGATGTAGGAGTCATTTCATTTACCCAAACATTGTTGTAATAATTTCAGTATGATTAGTCAACCACTTAAAGGGAAAAAAAAAAAAAAGCTTCTAAAGCATTCTTGTGCCTTTATTTCTCTTAAAGAGATGAGAATACCAGATTATCCTACCTGCCTCCTGAGAAGCAACAGTTAGAACTAGACATGGAAAAATGGACTGGTTCAAAATTGGGAAAGGAGTATGCTGAGGCTATGTATCATCACCCTGCTTATTTAACTTCTATGTAAAGTACATCATGTGAAATGCCAGGCTGAATGAATCACAAGCTGGAATCAAGATTGCTGGGAGAAATATTAATAACTTCAGATATGCAGATGATACCAATCTAATAGCAGAAAGTGAAAAGGAACTAACGAGTCTCTTGATGAAGGTGAAAGTTGGAAGTGGAAAAGCTGGCTTGAAACTCAACATTCAAAAAACTACAGTCGTGGCATCTCACTTCACACCAAATATGGGAAAAAAGTGGAAACAGTGACAGATCTTCTTTTCAGTTAAGTTCAGTAGCTCAGTCGTGTCCGACTCTTTGCGACCCCGTGAATCACAGCACGCCAGGCCTCCCTGTTCATCACCATCTCTCGGAGGTCACTCAGACTCACATCCATCGAGTCAGTGATGCCATCCAGTCATCTCATCCTCGGTATTCAAAAGCATCAATTCTTCGGCGCTCAGCCTTCTTCACAGTCCAACTCTCACATCCATATATGACCACTGGAAAAACCATAGCCTTGACTAGACAGACCTTAGTCGGCAAAGTAATGTCTCTGCTTTTGAAAATGTTCCCTGCGGACAGTGACTACAGCCATGAAATTAAAAGATACTTGCTCCTTGGAAGAAAAGCTATGACAAATCTAGATAGCATATTAAAAAGCAGAGACATCACTTTGCCGACAAAGGTTCATATATTCAAAGCTATGATTTTTCCAGTAGTCATATACGGATATGAGAGTTGGACCATAAAGAAGGCTGAGCACCAAAGAATTAATGCTTTTGAATTGTGGTGCTGGCGTAGACTCTTGAGAGTCCCTTGGACTATAAGGAGATCAAACCAGTCAATCCTACAGGAAATTATCCCTAAATATTCATTGGAAGGACTGATGCTGACTCTGAAGCTCCAATCATTTGGCACCTGATGCAAAGAGCTGAATCATTGAAAAAGATGCTGATGCTGAAAAGATTGAAGGCAGGAGTAGAAGGAGATGATATAGGACAAGACAGTGGATGGTATCACTGACTCAATGGACATGAGTTTTAGGAAACTCCAAGATATTGAAGGACAGGGAAGCCTAGCATACTACAGTCCATGGGGTCGCAGAGAGTCAGACATGACTTAGCGACTGAATAACGATCATCTAAATTATTCATGATTAATGATTTTTATTATTATTTTGTTATACTGAGTTGGCCAAAAAGTTTGTAAACTCTTACAAAAGCACAAGCAAACTTTCTGGACAACCCAATATTTAGTTTATACAAATTTGTATAATAAAACGGAGGAGGAAATGGCTACCCACTCCTGTATTCTTGCCTGGAAAATCCCACGGTCTGAGGAGCCTAGTAGGCTACAGTTTATGGGGTCACACATGACTAAAGCGACTTAGCATGCATGCATGCACCTATAATAAAAACCAGGCAAAACTAATTTTAAATCTGAATGATTCCTCAAAGTTTTTTAAATATTGCTTACAATGATGGTTAAAACAACTGAATGCAACTTATCCTAGGCTCAAGTTCTCCTCTTTGTACTTATATTCATAACAAGCAAATGCTACTTCATCATCCACCTTTTTCCTCTTCCTGAAAGGAAAGAGAAACCTATCTCCCTATTTTATAATAAATTTTGATTTAACTTGGTTACATAAAATAAGAGTGCTAAGAAACTTTTCTTCTCCTTACATTTTAAAACTTTAATTAAAATGTCTCAGCTGATCTATCTGCTAATGATTATTTGGACAGTGATGCAGAGAATCCTTTTTCTCAAAGGAATGAACACCTTCTAAGCCATGAACAGCTTTGGGTCCAGATGTTACTGTTGTTCATTCTCACCATTAATCACCAAACATTGCAGTAGGACCCACCATGGATATTATTCAAACAGAGACTCAATTAAATTCAGAGGCAGTCCATTTAATCTTCATCAGCTCAAACAATGGCAACTTCATTTTTCTCAAACAAATGTTGAGTCAGAGAAGAGAAAACTTCAGAGATTTTCATTTCATTCAATATTGTTATAAAGTAACTGGATTTACACTTCGACTTTGTACAAATAAATAAATAAATAAAGACAGCCACACCACTTTGCTGTAAGGCAATGCTACAGAGAAGATGGAGCAGCCTGCAGCAGAAGGCACAAGTGGTAAGTTTGTGATTAAAAAGTAAAAGATTCATTTGCTCCCTTAAAAGCTATGATAACTGAAGAAAGAAATAAAATATTCTGTTTGGACTCGGCAGTGTGAAGATGGATGTGGGGCAGGGAACGAGAGTGGGAGGAAGAAAGGGGGACATGTCTGATTCTTACATTATTCACTTCATCTAGACCAAGGAGGAAAATAGCTCCTCGGAGAGGTCCAGTTAGAAAGTGGCCTGTGGGCATGATGAATGAGGCATCTATAATTAAGGGCAGGATATAACTACAAGAGACTTTTCTTCCTATGAGTATGACATTGACTTTTTTTTAAGTAGGGTAAAGGCAAGGGGGAGTGCTAACTGGTATCTTCAGCCATTAGTTTGAATCACAACTGCTTACTCCAAGGGCCTCCACTGGGATAATAAAACCTTCTTTGGGGACCCTTTCTTCATCTTATCTGTGTTAATCTGGTTTCTAGAAGAAACAAAACACATAAGCAAGATCACTAAGGCAAGAAAGGTATGGCATATATAAGATATGGTAAATAATGCAAGACAGTAGGCTAGAACTAAAATGGCTAGACATAGGCTAGAAACAGAGATAGGACTAAAAACAGTGCTCATGGCCAAACCATATAGGGCTAGGAATACTAAGGACTACTAGCTTTCAATTCTACAGGCAGCAGGGAGCCATTGAAAAATTCTTGAACAAGAGACAAAAGAATTAGATATGATCAGACAAAGATTTCAGACATGGCTACACTTTGGATTCACCTGGGGAGTTATAAAAAATGAGGATGCCAGGATCCAGCCTCAAGGGATTCTATCTATAATTTAATTGGTATGGTGTATGCTCCAGACATCAATTTTAAAAGCTCCCAGATGACTCAGATGTGCAGCAAAGTTTGAGAACCACCACTTTAGAAAAATCAGTCTGGAATCTCTGTTTTTGTTCCGTTGGAATGGGCCATGGTGATGGCAGAGAAACTAATTACTAAGATCTCCTAAGGCAAGCAACTTGTGATGAGAATCTGATCCAGGGCAGATCTCAATAATGGAAGGGATGGTCTCTTCTGAGAAAAACTGTCACAAGGGTCAAATGTGTGGCTGAAATGACTAATTGGACATGGGAAATAAGGAAAAAGAACTGGAAAATGATTCCAGGGTTCCCAGCTCAGACAGAAGCATTGATGGTGCCGGGCAAATTAACCAATTTAACAGAAAAGAGGAACACGAGACGATGAGCCAAAATGGGAGAGGAAAAGAAGAGAGGACGCTGAGAACATCCTTCATTCACTCTAACCTTCACCTCCTCCCCTCACCCAGGAGTCGTCACCACTAAATTAAAGCAGCATTAGTGCCCGACAGCTCTGCCAGGGGCCAGTGAAAGTTGACAGACTGAAGCTGCCCCAGGATAACAGGACATCTATCCTGCCTCAGATGGCCCTCTCCCGGGACCTCCCTGCCTGAAGAGTCCCAATATAGAATTCCTCCCAAGAGGACTTCAGCATGTCAGCTGTCAGCAGCACCTGCCAAGAAAGAGAGGCACAGTGCAGGAGTGAGGATCCAATCACCACGAGCCCATAGATCACAATCGCCACCTCCTCGACTCCTTGAATCGCACCCGCAAGCAGATGGGAAGCCAGCGCGGAACCCAGAGCACAGATGCCGCAAGTTCACACAGAGCATGAGTGAACTGTGTGGTTCTTCTCTTTAATTTCTTATCTGATAACAAGTTTCCAGTCCCCAGATCAATACTGCCAACACGCTGCTGTGCACCCCACCGGCCACACGTTGTTGTCTCTATTACTCTTTTTAGGGGAATCATTATCTGTGCACACTCCCATGTAAAAATTATAGTTTATTCTTTCTCTCCCCAAATGAAACAATTAAAAAGCATATTTTTTAAGAGGCTTGCCTCTGCCTTTCACAGTAGAAGCTTGTTGAAAAAAGCTGCGATTTTGTAAAAGTAAGGTTTGATCCCCTAGGATCTGTAAACAAAGGCTGTGAAAGTAGAAAAGATGTGGCAGAGACGGTGTAAGTCAGTCATTTGCACCCACAACATAATGACCTAAGGACAAAATACATCATCACACGTCCAAACAACCTTCAGAATGGCCGCTTTAGCAAAAGCACAGCTTGATCTGCCTCTTGGCTACCAGAAGAGGCAGAATCAAGAGGAACGCCAGAGCACTTGACAGTCCTCTCGGAGTGTAAGCTGTAAAGTGGCTCCTTGACATGCTTTCCCACGCGGATGGGGGGCTGACTATTCCGGTGCTGGCCACCAGTAAGTCAGGGACTGTCTCCCCTGCTATGCAACACTTGCAGTGTCTCTGAGGGGTGCGTGTGAGCGATTCTTTGCAGTATCCTTGCCTGCCTCTTCTTTCTACAAGGTTCAGCAATGGCCCCCTGGAACCACAGAGTGGAATCTGCTCTCCCATTGCCAGTCTTGTCACCCAAACATTCTTCCTCATTCAAGTTAGAGAACTGGGATAATTCTTTTACAAAGAACTGGGCACTGGCTCTGCCACTGAGTAAGCTGGTGGCCTTAGGCAAGTATTTAACCTCTCTATACTCTGGTTTTATCATTTGTAAAATGGATTAATAATGCTTCCTAGTATAGGGACCGATATGAAGATTAAATACTAACATAAGTAAGTGTGATGTCTGACACACAGTGATTGTCCCAAATATATTAGTTGCTGTCACAATTTTTCTAAGATGCAATATAGCTTAGTGACTAAGAACATGAACTCCATAGCCAGTTTGCTTGGGTTCAAATTTTGACATCACCACTTTTCAGCTGTGTGATTTAGGACAAACTATTAGCTTCCCTGTGCCTTTATGCTATTTAACCTATAAAAGAGGAATAATACAGTATCTATCATAAATGTTATTGTGAAGATTAATCCTCATATATACATATATATATACACATATATATATATCCATATATATATGGATATAGACTGAATACTTGTGTCCCCCCCAAAATTCTTCTGTTAAAACCTGTTCCCATACTGACACTTTCTAGGGGCCACTATAATTACCTCATTAGCATAAACTCAGCTGGGATCCCTGGGACCCACAGTGAATAACAAAGACACTTTTTATCACTTGGGAAATCCCAAGGATTTAGAAGCTCCCCCTCAAGAACTCAGGACAAAGATCAGATAAACTCTTTATTATACAATGGATGAGAAGCTTATAAAATTGAATTTCATTCATCTACCCTTCTTGATTAGACAAACTCAAAAAGGAACTACACTGAAATCTTTTTCCCTAGTCATAATCATATTAAACAAAAATATATACCATTGCAGACATATGCATCTCCACTTTCTAAAGTTAATAATAATTATAATAACTATAATTTACTGAACACTTACTCTATGCCAAGCACTTTACCTCACTGAAATAGACAACAAACCAACCGAAAAGAAAAGAAACCGAGAGTTGGAGAGATGAAGTGTTGACCTAAGATGAGAACTGGCATACTATGGCTCACAGTCCAAATCTAGCTCATCTGCAAGCTAAGAACATGGCTGCATGCTAAAAATGATTTCTGTATTTTTTAATGATTGAAAAAAGAGAAAAGAATAATATTTTGCAACATGTTAAAATTACATCCAATTCAAATTTCAAGTCTATAAATAGTCTTATTAGAACACAATCATGTCCATTTGTTTCCACCTAGACTATAGCTATGTTCACTACAATGACAGAATCAAATAGCTGCAACAAAGCCTATGTCCTGCAGGGCCTACAATATTGATTATCTGGCCCTTTACGGGAAACCTGCTGACCCCTAACAGGAGGTCATGGCTAGTGAGTGGCAGAAGTGGAATATAAAACTAGGTTTCTCTGGTTCCAAAGTACATAATCATAGTGACAATATCTCCTCATTATTCTGAGCCTACTGTATGTTCCAACAGTCAGATCATGTTCAGACATCCCAGTTCAGCCTCAGTAATTACTGATGTTCTTTCTACATAAGAGAACTGAACTCAGAGACCTTAAGTCATTCGCCTAAGGCCACTGACAGGCCCTGCATGGCTCCGTGCTCTTGTTCTTATGATGCCCATGCCTGAACTCCACTCTCTTCCAGAATAGAACAGAGAGATTCCTAAATTTTACGTTTTTGCACTGCCCAAGAAAAAAAATAAAAAGACAGTTCCCTTTCCTTAGGTGCCACCACTTTGCTATCTTTGGAGCGGGAAGAATAGGAAAATTTGAACCGAGGTTCAGACCCAGAGAAGCGACACAGGGATGGGTTCAGGCAGAAGGAATTCAGCCTATGGCTGCAAGCCCCAAGGCCATGTGCCCAAAGGCTTTTACTTTCTTATTCCACTCTGGGAGCCAGACTCTAGAAACCTACGGCTGTCATACATTTGGGAAAGAACTCAGAACAGCAAAACCAATGTGATTGAAGGTCTAAAGATAAATACCCCAGGTTCACAACAAGAAAGGCAGGGGGAAAGCATCTATGAATATTTGAAAGATCATACATCAAAGGAGGAATGAAATGAGAAATTGCTTGCTGTTATCCGAGGAAAATTGTAAGCTGATAAAATGGAGCATCAAGAAGTGTAACCTATTCAGAAGCATAGAGAATGTGTGGGCACTGGGCCCAAAGCAAGTTTTGTTTAGCCAGTCCCTTCTGGAAGACGTGGGGTTCAGGAAACAATGTACCTTTACATTTCCAGCTGGGGTTTACCCCGTTGTTCCATTACAATGCAGATTCTTTTGAAAACTTTATGAAAGTGACATTGAAAATGGCTGCCTCTTACAGTGGAGTGAATGAACCCTGGTCTAGGAGTTAACTTAAGTGGGTATAGGCTTAGATAGGTAAGCATTTGGCTATGGATGACACTCCTGCTCACATGCAGGGGTATCTTACAAAGCTCTCATACAGTATCATAAGTCTCCTGTGGGGCCACTTTGGGATAAGATGGTGGTAGAGACTGTTATACTTAGGAGAAGAGGGAGAATGTTTTGATGAAGTGAGGAAACTGTAAAGAAAGACATTGATCAGAGCAGGGTTATTGTCCACTGGGATCCCTTGGACAAGTTTTGGATTCACTGGTCACAAGTAGACCTACTTTAGGGACCCAGAAGGGTATGGCTGGGAATGAGGAGGCCCTTTGTCCAGCCTCTGCTGGGATCCAGCTCTGTTCTGGTGCCTCAGAGACGGCACTTCCACGTGGACATGGGACTCTCATGATGTCAGTGCCAGCAAGCCAGCACCTCTCCAAAGGGTCTGGAGGTACCAGCTGTGGACAGGTGGGAGCCAGCACCAGAAAGGAAAAAGCTGAAGGAGAGATGTTAATGCTAGTGATTTCAGTCAACTGACTATCATTCTGCAAAGAATCCCAGAAATGTGAGAGAAGATGCGCCTTGGATGAGGGAGTCCTAAAGTCTTGTTACTTCTCAGGCAGAATAATACTGAGCTAGCCAAGACAGGGGCTACACATATACAGACTAAACAATAAGCATTTTGGTGCACTGTCAATTCTGATTGTTTATCACTACACAAGTAGAAAAGCCTCTCCTGGCAGAGGCTGCCTGTTGCTTGTCTGACTTGCTCTTGTATGAGACTCCTTATTCTGTCCAAGCTCCTCCACAACCACTCGCATTGGCTGCTTATGGTATCAGATCCTTTCTCTCAGTTTCTCTCTGTCCTCAGTTGCTCAGTGTTCACATGTTAAGTGCAGCAGCTTCATCAAATGCAGTTCTCAAACTATAACGAGACTCATTCTTGACTTGCCGTTACTGCAGATAGCTATGTAATAGACTAGGTTCTCCTCCTTTATCTATTCCCCGTTATCCAGGAAATGGATTTTGTCTTTTTGTATGATGCCTCTTTCTATCTCCTATTTAATCTCTCTCACTCTGTTCTGCATGAATTTTATGTTTCATGATGCAAAATTCAGTATGGATTTTTGGTGGGGAAAAAAAAATGTTCCAAGATGCCTCTTACCTGACAAAAATATTTCCTGCTATATAGAAACAGGTAATATCCCGAGTCACACCGTCAAACATCTCATAGCACAAAGTAGCCTAGGACTTTCTGGTACTCTAAATTTGGCATTACAAAATACACATTGTGAAATTCTGTGTTTGAAATTATAGAAAATAGTCTAAAAACAATAGAATAGCCACCACCTATTAAGAAACTACTTTTTTCCTAGAAGCATTACTAGTTTCATTGCTAAGTCACTTCAGTCGTGTCCGACTCTGTGCAACCCCATGGACGGCAGCCCACCAGGCTACCCCGTCCCTGGGATTCTCCAGGCAAGAATACTGGAGTGGGTTGCCATTTACTAGTTTCATTACCTCTTCACAATAACTGTAAATTAACCATTATCTCCATCTTACAGAAGAGAAATCAGAAGCTCAAAAGGTTTAAGAAACTGGCAGTCTTTTCAAGGCCAAACTGTAGATAGGAATGCTGAGAATCCAACCTGCAGCATCTGATTCCAAAGATGGGTCTCAGGTTCACTGCTGCACTGCCCAGGAAGAAAACGGTAGCAGGCTATAATGGAAGACATTCTAAAATCTCATGGCCATCCTGAAAGAGCAAGGGCAGCCATTGTATTAAATAAATGATTAACAACTAAATATCACCTTTTTACATCTCCACCAATTTGATCAAGAGGAATGATGTTTGATTTTAGCTCATATATCTCTGATTACTAATGAAATTTGAGGGGTTTTTTCCATTCTTATTGGCCATTAATTTTCTTCCTTTATGAACTGCCTATTCATTTACTTTGTTCTTTTTTCTATTGTGATTTGAAAGTTTTTCTTATCAATTTTTAAGACCTCCTTATCTTTAAGGCCATTAATCACTTAACCATTGTATTTGTCACAAATATTTTATCCCAATTTATCATTTTCCTTTAAATTTTTATTATGCTGATCATTTAGGTAAGAAAGTTCAGAATACTTTTACAATTAAATGTAAGTCTTTAGATTTAGCTTTACATGCAATGTTCCTTTATCTTTGTGCCAAATTTTCCCATGAGTAGTCAGGTCCAAGTAGGATTATGTTGCATTAACCACAGTTTCATCAATGCATTGATAATTTAAAATACTGACATATTAATTTACAGTACACACCGGTAACCCAAATACCATATAGACAGTGTACAAATCAAATCACTTTGCTCCATTCGTCTAGATCTTGGGAGTCCATATTATAGCAAGACCTACAGAACTTGGTATTATTACTGCTTTATAACAGAGAAAGCAGACTCAGAAATGACTCATGTCTTGAGCAGTATAAGTAGAATAAGCATCCAAGTCTCTTCTTCACTGTGTAGTTAAAAAAAATGTGAAATGTACGTTTTGATAAGAACACGGTCCTTAATTGTACCAACCATGAAAAAACAACACAAGGATTTTACTTTGCTAAACATATAGATCATTTAAAAACGAGGAAAATAGATGCAAAATTGTCTAGGAAAATGGACAACTTTATGATTTGTTTGTTATCATCTCCCTCCTCGCCTTAACATAATATGTAGCGCATTCCCCTGGCAGCTCATAAAGAGCTCCACCACCACCACCAAATCACTAGCTTTTATGGAGACAGTAATGAACCTAAGATACCTCAGTAAGAGTTATAAAAATGTAGACACTTCTCACATTAAAAAAACAAGTGGAAGTATTTTGTAAACCAAAAATATTCAAATGTCTTGAGAAACGGGGATGCTAGAACCAAAACTACTGCATAAATATTTGCAGTTTCACCCACATGCTATTTCCCCGGGATTTACAACTGTTCACCATTTTTAATGCTCCAGCTCTGACCTGCTTAAAAATAGTTTGCAAGTGCTCGTAAGTCCCAATTGATTTTGAAGGGGAAAAGTGTTGGGGGGCACTGAAGAAATCTGTACAGGCAAATAAACAAGTTTGCCCCCACCCAGTAAACTGTCTGCCAGCTCAGTTCCTTTTGCTCCAAGACCCGGCCTGCCCTTGGACAGACGAGTTTTTCTTAAGTAAAAATGATCTCTCCTTCTTCCTCTTCCACATGTGAAGGATTAAGACATTTCAGTCTCCTCTGAGTTCCACAACTGTGAAAGCTCTCTGGCATCTCAGATATTAATATGGCTTGCACTGATGCAACCTAAAGAGCCTTTTTAAAATCTAATCTACACTACTATGCTTATTTACTGTTCCTTGACAGGTTCCAGATCTGATTGAGAGTTTCTCCAAACACTAAGTATTGGGAACAGTCAGGTAAAGATAAGAGGAATGTATTAAAGGATTAAGTGCAAACAGAAAATGAAGAGGAGGGCAGGCCTGAGAAAATTAAAATAGCAATGAAGAGTGAGATTTGAAAAATGGCATTTATGAGGTCAAATGAAATTAGCCAAACTTAACTCTATCACACAGCAGCACATTGTTGGCAGTGTTTAAAACATGTTCTCCTGCTTCACAGAAACAAGTTTTGCCCAAGTGTTTCTCATCCCGGGTGCTGCTAATTAGCTCTTTTATTTCTATGCTATTTGCCCGTGCTCTTCGTTGCTGTCCAGGACAGCCATGTGAAATCTGTGTACATCCTTTTCCTAAGGAAGGAATGGCAGGTAATGTTGGACTATGTTTCACAGCAAAAAATACAGATTCCACATGATAAACAGTACTTACCCTTCAATTCCTCATTCCCTGTTCACCACAAATGGAAACATCTTCAAAAGGTACTTATTTCCAAAAGCCTCTGTCCTTCTCTTTCAAAAGAAAATATATTTTCAAATCCTTGGAAAGGTTTTACAGAGAACCCTGTGACCTCCTCAGTTAAAGGGTCCATTCAGCCCACATGGCAGCCATCAGCGGTTCCTGGACTTGAGCCACAAGCCTCTTACTCTGCCACTCTTTGAGATCAGCAGGGAAATAGCAGGCATATTGTCAGATGGAATATTACACCATTTTGGCCCCCAAAAGAGATGTTAAGAGCTGTTGAGCTGTAGCATGTTGCTCACGAAAGAAGTCAGCTTTAGTAACACTACCGAAATGCAAAGAAACCTGTTTTTCTTTTCAACAAAGAAATCCAAAGCAGAGACCATTACCACTACCTCTTCAAGGACATTACCCACTTCCTGAAAATCAAAGCTTCTCCAATAACCTGCCTACTGAATACCTACAGAGCTTACCTATACTTTACACCAATGACGCTCAAAATGGTAACCATAACCAGCAGCAGGGCTTCACAGGTGGCACTAGAAAAAGACCCTCCCGCCAATGCAGGAGATGCAAGAGACTCGGGTGGGTTGAGAAGACTCCCTGGAGTAGTAAACAGCAACCCACTCCAGTATTCTTGCCTGGAGAATTCCTTGGACAGAGGAAGGAGCCTGGCGGGCTCTAGTCCATAGGGCCACAAAGAGTCCGACGTGACTGAGCAGGCACGCACAGACCAGCAGCAGCAGCAGCACCTGGGGACTTGTTAGAAATGCCGATCTCCACCTCAGACCTACTGAATTAAAAACGCCTGGGGTTGGGCCCAGAAATCTAACAAGTCTTCCAGGTGGTTCTGATACACACTAAAGCACTACTCTTTGCAATGCTATTTTTAACCCTCATCTAAGCACAGAAAACATCACTGTAATTTTTAGGGTTAGCACACCTGGCCAGAGTAAATAATTTCAATGGTCTCTGTATTGGGTTTCCCAGGTGGCACCGGTGGTGAAGAACTCACCTACCAAAGCAGGAGGCATAAGCAATATAGGTTCAATCCCTGGGTGGGGAGGATCCCCTGGAGGAGGGCATGGCAACCCACTCTAGTATTCTTGCTTGGAGAATCCCATGGACAGAGGAGCCTGGTGGGCTACCATCTACAGGGCCACAAAGAGTCAGACACGACTGAAGAGACTACACACATACACACACACTTCTCTGTTATTATTGCTTTTCAGCAATGTTGTCACAAAACCCTGTAAGAATCTAAGGACAAACCTCTGAGAATCTAGGGATAAAATGCAAAAAGGCATAAAGGCAAATTTCACATTCAACTTCAGGAGGTTCTTTAATACACATGAGGCCTGTCCACTCTACCCCAGCAAAGGAGCATCTATTTTATCTTTCTCCAATCATTTCATCTGCTCTTCACAGTAATCTGCAAAATCAACAAGACAGGTATTAGTATAATTTGTAGAAGAGACCTTTGAAGCTCAGAGACAGAAGGGTCTTGCCCCAAATCACAGAGCTGGTGACAAGCAGAGGAAGCTTGTATTTGTGACTCTGCTCCATCTGCAAACTCTCTACTTTACATTTCAGTCTTCTCTCTGCTCCCTCCCATTGAAGTTGTTGGAAATAATAATAGAAATAGCAGTGACTGGCCTGCTTTGCTAGAATAAAATAGAAATATTCTGTCAGTAATAAAAGTACATTATTTTCAGTGAAACAAAGAAGCTGGAGAGACAGCCTCCAAATATCCTTTGGTAAATGGTTGGGAAACCTGGAAGAGGTCATTCAATGCACAGCTATCCATGAAGTCTCATTTTTATCTCTAGATAAACTAGTTAGTATAGTCAAATTTAGTTCATTGAAAAATAGTCATATAGGTTGTTGATGAAACTAAAATGCTCGGTTTTCCATTTTTCAATTTGTCGATTTGGCCCAATATAAACCTACTTTCAGTTCTGAGGCGTGTCTTCAATTTTACACCTCTTCAGTAGCCACTGTGTACCGGGCACTGTAGTAGCTAAAGGAGGATATAAAGAGATATAAAGTCTTGGCCCTGCTCTCAGGAAATTTACAATTAAGTAAAATGGCACCCCACTCCAGTACTCTTGCCTGGAAAATCCCATGGATGGGGGAGCCTGGTAGGCTGCCGTCCATGGGGTCGTTAAGAGTCGGACACAACTGAGCGACTTCACTTTGACTTCTCACTTTCATGCACTGGAGAAGGCAATGGCAACCCACTCCAGTGTTCTTGCCTGGAGAATCCCAGGGACGGGGGAGCCTGGTGGGCTGCCGTCTATGGGGTCGCACAGAGTCAGACACAGCTGAAGCGACTTAGCAGCAGTAGCAGCAGCAATGAATTCTAAGAGTGAAAAAAAGATGCCATCTGACCACCTGCACTGTTATTATGAAAACAAGAATCTAGGAAACACCTAACTTCTTCCCCATGTCTTTCTGATGATAATCAGATATTCCATCTGACTTTGTCTCATTGACCTCCCAATTTGCTGTATTCCACAGGAGCTTCTGCATCAAAGGCAGGAAGCTGCCCCAGCTATTGTGGTCTCGATTCTGGCTCTGTGGTTGTGTATCTTTACTCACATGACATTTTTAATGGAAGCCTGATTTCTGCAACCTGATTAGCTCCCTGAGCTGTCTGTGTGTCTATCTCAGGCTATCCTCTCTCACCTAGTCAGGAACATCATGCAATTGTGTTTCTCTCCCTCTCTCATCAGTTCAATTCAGTTCAGTTGCTCAGTCGTGTCCGACTCTTTGTGACCCCATGAACCGCAGCACGCCAGGCCTCCCTGTCTGTCACCAACTCCCAGAATCCACCCAAACCCATGTCCATCAAGTTGGTGATGCCATCAAACCATCCCATCCTCTGTCATCCCCTTCTCCTCCTGGAATCTTTTAGAGGTCAGCTCTTCACATCAGGTTCCCAAAGTATTGGAGTTTCAGCTTCAACACCAGTCCTTCCAATGAACACTCAGGACTGATCTCTTTTAGGATGGACTGGTTGGATCTCCTTGCAGTTCAAGGGACTCTCATCAGCACCACTAATTTTTCACTCTATCACCCCATCACCATGCAACAGACTATAAATGTTTAAATATCTTCTTGTGACCTCATATGTCCCCTCCAGCTACCCTGCCCCCAATATATTCCTTATCAGAGCAAAACTATTCAAAAAAAGTTTTAAACAGTCTGTTTCTTGTCATTCTTTCTTGAATCTGCTCCAGTCAGGATTTAAACCTGAATACTCCACTGCAGCTAAAGCTCTCAACCACTGGGATGTAAAAATACAGTGGTAATTTCCCAATCCTTATGTCACTCAATCCTCATGATAATACATCTTCTCCCTGAAACACTTTCGCTGCTTGGTTTCCAAGTCAGCCTCTCTCAGATCTCCTCCTACTTCACTGCCTTCTTCTTCTCAGTCTCCCTTAGTCTGTTCCTTCTCATCTTCCCAAATCCAAGCATCAGCAAGCCTCAGGGCTCAGTCTTTGAACTCCTCTGTTGACACTCACTTGCTGAGTGATCTCATTCAGTTCTGTGTTCTCTAAATACCATCTGTGTGCTGATATCTCCCAAATATTTATCTCTACACCATCCTTCCCTGCTGAGCTCTAGACCATTTATTCACCTTCTCACTGGTGTCTCCATTTGGATTATCTAGTAAGCTTCTCAAGCTTACCATATTCAAAGCTGAATTACTGGGTTTTAACTTACCACCACCACTAAAATTAATACTCCCATTGTGTCCTCCTTCTTAGCTGTTCTCCTTCTCACTTCTCTGGTGGTCCAGTGGCTAAGACTCCATGCTCCCAGTGCAGGGAGCTCTCTCATTAGATCCCACATCATGGAACTAGATCTACATGGTGCAAATTAAAATCCACATTCCACAAATACAAAGACAGATCCCGCATGCTATAACTGAAAGATACCTCAGGCGGCAACCAAGACCTGGAGCAGCCAAATAAATATTAAAAACAATATTTTTATTTTTAAAAAACTATTCCCCTTCTCAATAAATATCCAGTTCACTTCAGTTCAGTTCAGTCGCTCAGTCATGTCCGACTCTTTG
>SJYT01069457.1:161313-177906 GCA_006410635.1 Cephalophus harveyi
GGTTGGATCTCCTTGCAGTCCAAGGGACTCTCAAGAGTCTTCTCCAACACCACAGTTCAAAAGCATCAATTCTTCGAAGCTCAGCCTTCTTCACAGTCCAACTTTCAATATCCAGTTCCATCCTTTCAATTGCTCAAGCCAAAAACCTTAGTGTCATCCTTGCTTCCTCATCTGCTCTCGTATATGAATACTAATTTATGAGCAAATCACCTCAGCTGCACCTTGGAAAGTCATCCAAGCTCCAACAACTTCTTATCACTTCCACTGCTACTATCTTGTTAAAACCATCTGGATTGTTACAACATTATTGTAAAATTGTAACATTTATTTCAATAGTCCCCTAACTTGTCTCCTTTCTTCCACTCTTGCCTACTATCTATCTGCAATACCACTGCCAAAGTAACCTTTTAGTTATGTCAGAGAATGTCACTTCTCTGCATAAATCTTTCTGATGATTTCTGGTCTCACTAGAGGAAAAGCCAAGAAACCTTATAATAGCCTATACGACCCAATATCATGGACTCTCACTATCACTCTGGTATCACTTCTTTTCTCGGCTCACTCTGCTCCAGATACACTGGCTTTCTTGCTCTTCCTTAAGCACTGAAGAACGTTTCCACCTCAGAGTCTTAGCACATGCTGTTGCCTTTGCCTAGAATGTTCCTCAGATGTCCACACTGCTTGTTCCTTCATTTCCTTTTAAAAATGTCTTCACTGAAAGTATTCACTCCAACCACTGTATAAACAAAAAGATTCCTTAGACAGAAACCCACTCCCTCTCCACTTCCTCTGCTCTATAGTTCATCATTACCCTCATCTCTATTGACATAATTTATATTTATTTCTGTCATTCCCACTGAAATGTTATTCTGTGACCATAGGAACTTTGTTTTGTTTCCTGGTAAAGCTGTGGTTTAAAATAGTAACATACCCATGAGTAGCTGTTCAATTAATATTGTTTCATAAATGAGTAAATATTATTATAGTCAACTATTTATGGTCTATCTCTCAGTTCTAACCCAGTTTTTTGAGTGTGAATCAATTCTCCAATTCAGACCATTTTTTAAGTAGCTATCAAAAGGAACCATAGGAAGTTCCCCTTTTTCTATCCTTAATGGTGTGAGTTTTGATAATGACAGTGGTGTGTAATCATACTGTCAATGATAATAATAAAAATGATATTAATGATAATATTTACTTGCATCAACCAAAAATCTAAACCTTAAACTTTAGTTTTCATGAAACCCTGCAAGTTGTGTATTATCATCCTAGTTTTCCAGATAAGCAGACTGAAATTCAGAAATGTTATTTGACCCATCTACTGAGTGTCAGACCTAGGACTGGCATCCAGCTACTTCAGGCAAAAAAAGGTCTGCCCTTTTTAAAATCCCTATCCTTTTCATTCATTATTGGCCTATCTAGAAACTTTGATTCCTTTTTACTTCCTATAAAGAAAATGTAGTATAAACCAAGAATAAAATGATGACTTTATCAAATAATTCTACCGATCATAACTGGCAGTGTCTAAAAGGAAGACCCCTTTACAGAATGTCCAAGCTAGAATGTTTAGAAATAATTGAGCTTAACTTTTTTATCTAGTCCAAATTCTATACTGTATAGAAAACTGATACCCACAGAGGTTGATTTGCCTAAAATTGGCTTGTTGATGTGGGAGGGGCTGAGTGACACGGTTCGAAGTCAGACAGCCTGGTTCAAAGCCAGGTTTTACCTCTTGTGTGTGCCCAGGGACAAGATTCTTAACCTTTTGAGCCCTTGATTTCCTCACTTTGAAATGGGGAAAATACCTACTTGATCGAGTTGTTTTGCAAATTATGATATACCTATGCATATATACATATATCCATATACATATATATAACTAAGTGTGTGCACATGCTAAGTCACCTCAGTTGTGTCCAACTCTTGCAACCCTATGGACTGTAGCCCATCAGGCTCCTCAGTCCATGGGATTCTCCAGGCAAGAATACTGGAGTCGATTGCCATGCCCTCCTCCAGAGGATCTTCCCAACCCAGGGATCGGACCCACGTCTTTATGTCTCTTGCATTGGCAGGCAGGTTCTTTACCACTAGTGCCACCTGGGAAGCCGCCGTGTATAACTATATATATATATATATATATATATAACCTAGCAGAATAAATTGCAACTATTCTTATGTAGTAAAGCCATTAAAAGACACAAGTCCTCTAACACTCAATCAAGTATACCTTATAAATCAGTCTTTTCTTTAAACAGAACAAAAATTAATCTCTGCAGGAAGGTACCTACAACTGAGTCAGTGTTCAATCCCCAAATCCAATTTTTCAATCTTTTTTAAGACTCTAGTTTAAAACAGTGTGATCCCAAATGATAATACTGAGAATAGTTTTGCTGCTTTCTAATCTGGTACAGCACTGACTTTAATTGCAGCTTTCTAAGGAGATGAGAGAACAAAAAGAGGAGAAAACAGAGTCTGCTAAGATGATGGAATGAACAACTCTCAAACACATGAATGCAGATGCACTACATTTCTAAGTAGTTGAAATGTACACTTGAAAATATGAATATATATTTTTCAAGACTTCTCAAATTCTTCCAGTAATGGTATAAACTGTGCTTAGAAGGAAAAGGAAGAATTGTTTTGGTCATGTCTATTAATATGTTTCAGGATTGAGTATAAAATTCCCTCCTACATCGTAAATACAGCCAACTTCTGATGAAATTTATATATGACAAGAAGTTTAAAAAGAAAATGACAATTGGAAAATAATCAAAGAAACTAAGTGAATTTGCCCATACCCTGCTTAAAGCCTTTACATGGCTTCCATCATCCAAGAGGAGAGCTCATACCCACTGGCATGGCATCAGCGCTCCCTGAGATTGGGCCTCACTGCACGCTGGTCAGTCTTCATCATTTGTCACTCTACTTCTTACTCTTCAGGTACCAGCCTCCAGGGCTTCGTGTATGCTGTTACCTCTGCTAGGGACACGACTTCTTAAAAAAGCTTTCTTGAATAAAACAAAAATGAAGATGCAACTGCTTCAGATTCTGGCAGAAACAAGATGAGTTTTTTGAGGTGAAGGGTTTGTTCTAATAAGTAGAAATTGTACTAACAGTTTGGAACAAGAAAATCTGCACTTAACAATTGAACCATTTAGCAAATTATGGCATGTAGAGTTAATTTAAAATGCACAAAGGTAGAAAGTGATTAGCACTATGCCAAAAAGAATTGTGGTCTTTTAAAATTCCATTACTCATCAACCAAATTATAGAAACCTGTGCTTTGCAAGTAAGTTATGTCAAGAACCTCATTTTGTAGTCCTCTTCCTCATTAGCAGTGAGGAAATGAAGAATCGCATTGAAGCTGACATCATATCCTCTAACCATGACATATTAGATTATTGGAATAAACTAGACTGCAGGACTAACATATACCTTGTGACATGAAGGGTTGTTGTTGTTGAGTCGCTAAGTCACATCTGACGCTTTTGTGATCCCATGGACTGCAGCCTGCCGTGTGACATGAGGGGTACACCTTGAATATTTGTAAATTATAAAAATGACCATCACAGTTCCTTTATAAGTTGGTTTTGACTGAATGTTAATGTACAATCTAGTTACTGAGTAATACATTTTTGAAAGAATTCAATTTTTTTTTGAATCAGTACACATACACCTCATGTTCTCTGGCAAACACACATATACACACACACAGACTGAAAGGAGGTTATGCAAAAATAATGCTTTTGAAGTAGCAGTATTTGGGGTTTTATTTAAATCCTCTAGTTTTCCATGTAAAGTAAAAGTGCTGCTGCTGCTAAGTCACATCAGTCGTGTCCGACTCTGTGTGACCCCACAGACGGCAGCCCACCAGGCTCCCCTGTCTCTGGGATTCTCCAGGCAAGAACACTGGAGTGGCTTGCCATTTCCTTCTCCAATTCACGAAAGTGAAAAGTCAAAGTGAAGTCACTCAGTTGTGTCCAACTCTTCGCAACCCCATGGACTGCAGCCTACCAGGCTCCTCCATCCATGGGATTTTCCAGGCAAGAGTACTGGAGTGGGGTGCCATTGCCTTCTCCAAAAGTAAAAGTACCTATGTAATAAACGGCATGAACCTAAGTCGTGCCACACACTGGCTGTATAATTTGTGCCAAGTCATCTTAAGCTTTATTAGCTTCATTTAGAAAATTGAGATCATAATTCTGATCTCACAAGACTGATATGTGGACTAAAAGATGTATTTTATTTGAAAGTGCCCTGTAAACTCTAAAGTATGATCCAAAAATAAATTATTATTTTAATGGCATTAACATGCAAGTATTCTCTTTTCAAATGTCCCCTCCTTAAAGACAGACCTTCCCTGAGGTCCCTATCAGGGAAAAATCCCACCAAAAACAAACAATTCACCCCAATAATATTATCATCTTTTTCTCTTAGCACTTCTTGTTCTCTGAAATTATCATTATAACTAATATAGATGTTTACTGCTTCCCACTAGAATATAAGCTTCATGAAAGCAGAAGCTTTGTCTGTTAACTCCTGAATCACCAGCTCCAGCTGGTGAAGTATCCAGCTCAAAATGGTCACTCAGGAAATATCTAGGAAAGCATATACAAATGTAATTTCCTCATCTCTTCAAGAAGGTTTCAACAAAATGGCCAAAGGAAAGCAAACATATAGTGGGTAAACTAGCAAGAATCAACTCTCTGAGTGACTCCTAGTTTATCCCCAATCCTCAGAATTCAGTGCGGTATCCAAGAGAATATAGTCTATTCAAGAGACATAATTTTTAGTGCTATCTCCTAGAGCACAAATCTATTCTCACATCGAAATAAGGTGAACTGTAAACTCTACTCTTAAGATGCTGCTTTGTACAATCGTCTGATCCTGATATTCTTTTCTATTGGTCTAAGTGTTTGTGTTTGCTCATTCCTCTCTAGCGGATTTTAAAATCCAAATCACTGCAGTAATTCATTTTTTATTGTTCTCTTGCTCAGCTTCAACACATGTACAGTAGTAGTGTTCACTCTTCAGGGGGATAATGGCATTTTTGGAGATTTTACTGTAGTCATTACTCTTACTTCTTTATTAAGAGACTTGACTTTAATCTTCTGCTTTAGCTATGTGGTTTATCTTATGAATATTAATATACAACCCAAAGGGATCTATCCAGTGAATGTGAATTAGAAAGGGCTTTTTTATATTGAAGAAACAGAAAGCCATTTTCTGGTGTGCACATCTTTCCAGGGTGTACGAGCTCTAATTTAATCAGCATGTAGTCATCATGTATGCCACCAGCACTCCAGGCCACGAAGTAATTGAAATGATTCAAGCTTGTTTAATAAAGTAATTTCAATTATGGCAGGAGTTGAGTCAGAAAATGTCAGCTGTACAAAGTTTATGCTGCCTGGAATCAGCAATAGGGCACCCACCGCTCATAGAGCAAGCACCATTGCAGAAATGAGCTGTCCTTCTTGAGGCCATGAAATACCTTTGTTCACAAGAGATCAGCTTCTCATGGGTGATCTGTTACTCACAGAAGCCACATTTAATTTTGTCTTTAAAACAGTGTAAAGAAATTTACTTATAGTCAGGAACTTAGGACTGAAAGGGTCAGGAAGTTCATCCTCTTCTCTCTGAACATAACTGGTGGCTGACACTTCATCACAGTCTCTGCCACTCCTTAATGGCTCAAGACAAGTTATCATTTACATTTGCAGCCACTGATGACAACCATGCTACCTTCTCTCCTTCAGTATATTGAAAAGGAGATTCCACAACTTTTTATTATAAAATGTGATTGTGTAAAATACACATTTAGTGTCATTTTTCTATCACCAAATAATACAAAGATATTATAGAAGAATCTGCCTGTGATGCAGGAGACCCAGTTTCAATCCCTGGGTTGGGAAGATCTCTTGGAGAAGGGCATGGCAATCCACTCCAGTATTCTTGCCTGGAAAATCCCCATGGACAGAAGAGCCTGGCAGGCTACAATCTGTGGGGTCGCCAAGAGTCAGACATGACTTAGAGATTAACACTTCTATTTACATAAATTCACAAAATAGTATTCTCAGTAGTTAATAAATGATAAACACTAAAAGATGCTTGCTCCTTGGAAGAAAAGCTATGACCAACCTAGGCAACATATCAAAAAGCAGAGACATTACTTTGCCAACAAAGGTCCATCTAGTCAAGGCTATGGTTTTCCCAGTTGTCATGTATGAATGTGAGAGTTGGACTATAAAGAAGGCTGAGCGCCGAAGAATTGATGCTTTTGAACTGTGGTGTTGGAGAAGACTCTTGAGAGTCCCTTGGACTGCAAGGAAATCCAACCAGTCCATCCTAAAGGAAATCAGTCCTGAATATTCATTGGAGGGATTGATGCTGAAGCTGAAACTCCAACACTTTGGCCACCTGATGTGAAGAACTGACCCATTTGAAAAGACCCTTATGCTGGGAAAGATTTAAGGCAGGAGGAGAAGAGGATGACAAAGGATGAGACGGTTGGATGGCATCACTGACTCAATGGACATGAGTTTGAGCAAGCTCTGGGAGTTGGTGATGGACAGGGAGGCCTGGTGTGCTGCAATCCATGGGGTCCCAAGAAGTTGGACCCGACTGAACAACTGAACTGAACTGAAACTCCAACAGGTTTTCCATTCTCTTTCTTCCACTTGCTCTTTTCCATAATTTTGTTTATTCTTCTAAGCTAGTTCTTCTAGCATATTTTACCCATTTAAAGGGCTGAGTAGTTCTACTACCCTCAAGATCTTTAATTCCTGAATTATAATGTTATTGTTGTTATTCTTTTCTTTACACTTTTCTTTGATTAAGGGACATATTGGTATATAGAAATGATTTGCATTTTACTTACCATCTTGCAGCTTCCAGTGCTGCTACTTACCCATAACTGTTAAGTAGTTAAATGGTTGGAACATCTGTTTGCAATTCAACATTGTATAAGCCAGAAGACCTTATTCAGTTCTTTTTACTTAGGTTTATCTGTTCTTCTCCAAAAAACAATTCTTTCCCACCTGAATCACATTTGTTTAGATTAATTTTGTTAATGCTGCTAATGTAAACAATGATCTATTTTAGATACGAAGTCATAGTTGCCTCCAAAGACAATAGGCCTCTTGCAGGTTTCATCAGCACTGCCACTGTAGAATCCTCTTTTGGTCTAGTTCTGGGAATCAGGACCAAGGGACATTAGAAGTTTGTTATTATTCTAAATGAAGACAACATCTATTCTGAAAATGCACCTTTCTAAGGTTCCTCCTACTAAACACATCTCCTAAACAACTACAGCTGTCTCATAGCTCAAACAATCCAACTTCAGTTGAGACAGTGAAGATATACACTCAGATAGCAATTAGAATAATTAGTGTCCAGTATATTTTTAAAATACTGTATATGCATGATCATACAGAAAGGTCACCTAATATCCCACCCAAATAAGTAGGAGGATTAAATTGAAGCAGATTATATTTTTAACAAAGACCAAACAATCCCTGAAGTTGAGTATCAGGATTCTCAAGTGAAATTTCCTCTTATGAGTTGGAGGTAGATGATTTTTACTATGGAAACATTCCAAACACGCTGCTGCTAAGTCACTTCAGTCATGTCTGACTCTGTGCGACCCCATAGCCGGCAGCCTACCAGGCTCCCCCATCCCTGGGATTCTCCAGGCAAGAACACTGGAGTGAGTTGCCATTTCCTTCTCCAAGGAAACATTCCAAACATATTTGAAGCCAATGGGATTACATAAGTTAATATATAAATATTTGTTCTCTGCACAACTTTTAGATTAAACTTTCTTTAAAACTCCTACTTCCTAGCTCCTCATTGATGTGTTCTGAACCCTAGGTAAGTAATACTCTCAGTTGAAAACTATAAAGAATAAAAAGTTCCTGGTTTATATGGTGCCTTGCCTTTATAATCCTCAAAGGATTATATAAATGCAAGATCATTATAAGTCCAACCTTATACATGGGGAACTTGAGGCTCAGAGAGAATAAATAACATTATCAAGGTCAAGTAGTAGTTGAGTTTGAAAAGACCCAGTCCTCCTAAATTTTAATTTGCCTCACTTACCCAGAAGTGGCTTCCCTGGTAGCTCAGAGGTTAAAGCGTCTGCCTGCAGTGCAGGAGACCTGGATTCGATCCCTGGGTCAGGAAGATGCCCTGGAGAAGGAAATGGCAACCCACTCCAGTATTCTTGCCTGGAGAATCCCATGGATGGAGGAGCCTGATGGGCTACAGTCCACGGGGTCGCAAAGAGTTGGACAGGACTGAGCAACTTCACTTTCACTTTCACTTTCACCCAGAAGATCATGGTAAGGAAAATGTGCTTTTATAAGTATTGACACTAAACTTCCCCTGCTTAGTACTTCAGAAAAAAAGAAGTGAGAAATGAAAGGTTAGAATTCTTTGGGAAGATGAATTGCTTATGACAATGGTATTCTTTGCTAAATAATTTTTATGTCATTTCAGAAGAAATCCTCCTATATTCAGAGGATTTCTGATGTACTAAGCTAATTATACTCACTTCTTACTGAATAGCAATATCTACTTCTACTCTTCTTATGGCTGCAAAAAGAAGTGTTTTCCTTCCTTAACATGACATGAAAATCTTCGAAAAGGTAATATAGTTGAATTCGGAGTAGAAATGCAGACAAACTGCTAAAACTGTGAAGCTATATACAGAGTTCTTTCAATGTAAATCTTTCCAAGGAAGAAAATACAACAAAATTAAAAAGTAAAAAAGAACAAAACAAAGTTTCATACTGATGCAATCATCCATAAAGTCCTATGAAGTACTTAGAAACAGTGCCCTTCCCAATTCCTTAGAGGGCTTCCCAGGTGGTGCCAGCATAAGGAACCAACCTGCCAATGTAGGTAGACATAAGAGACACGGGTTCAATCCCTAAGTCAAGAAGATCCCCCAGAAGGAGAGCATGGCAACCCACTCCAGTATTCTTACCTGGAGAATTCCATAGACAGAGGAGCCTGGTGGGCTGCAGTTCATAGTGTCACACAGAGTTGGACACAACTGAAGCAACTTAGCATGCATGCACCAATTCTTATGGAGCAACTGGACAAAAAAGAATAATGTGTAACACCCACAGAGGTGCAGTAGATGGTATCAACCTCTCCTGTCTTCCATCTGGCTTCTGAGTTAATGAGAATTTACCAAAACTCAGGAGATCTTTGTCCCCAACTTTACAACTATAGGCAATATTAGAGCCTGTGTGTCCCAGTGCTACATTATTGTTGCCTTCGAAATAACATCTCAATTCAGAGAGTACACCATAATTCTATAAGCATACATGCTGTCTGATGAAGTCAAAGACCTAGAGGATTTATCATGATAATAATGATGGAGAATAAAATTAAATTCTTTAACTTACTGAAATTTACAATTGTGATTTGAAGACACATCTGATAACCTACAGCCTAGTGTGAATAATAACCACACTCTTTAAGCTCCTTTTTTGCCCACTCTCAGTAGAAAACTTTAACTTCTACTTTAGAGACAATAATGTCAATGTCATTCAGCTAAAGTTATTTTCTGCTCACCCTCTCCCACATACCCTTGCATGCAACCACGACACACATACCTGCATCCACACCCAGTCATACCTCCTCCTCTCACTTGGGGTGGAAAACTTTCCCTTCCTCTGACCAGAGGAATTGATGTCATCAAAATCTGTCTTTCTGAGAGAAGTGCTAAACATAGATGATCGTCAAGCAATCATTTTGATATAGTTCAACACTGAATTTGTACAACCAATGCTGTTCTTGCCTCTCCTTCATGGTAACTATGAAAGTTGCATGAATACTCCCAGTGTCAGAACCTCTATTATTGTAACTATTATTACTTTGCAGAATGCGTTGTTGATAGAAGTTTGTGGATAATGATGATGGCAAGTACTCTTTGAGAGTGAAAACTGGGATAGCTTTTCTGTTTTGAAGTATTCATTCCTGAAAATTTGGAGAGGGTAGGTCTTTTGGGGCCACTAGGAAAGAAACTATATACTTTTACAGAAGTAAAATGAGATTTGAATTAACATCAGGGAACCTCTGTAGAGAAAATTAAATAACCAGAAGCAAAAACTGGATATGAGAAGAAAAATTCATTCTTGGTCTTTTCACCGGCTATAGAGAGAAGGGCATGTTTTAGACTAGATGTATAAAACACACTTTGGAGAATATTCAGCACCATCATGTGGAATAGTTTTCTTCCCCTCCAGCTGTCTCCCTGAGTCACTCCCCATACTTAGTCGCTCAGCCATGTCTGACTTTGCAACCCCTTGGATTGTAGCCAACCGTGCTCCTCCATCCATGGAATTTTTCAGGCAAGGATACTGGAATGGGTTGCCATTTTCTTCTTCCAGAGGATCTTCCTAACCCAGGGATCAAACCCAGGTCTTTTGTGTCTCCTGCATTGCAGTCAGATTCTGTATCCACTGAGCCATCAGGGACTTCCCAAGTTCTTCCAAATAAAGATGACAGAGGATAAGATGGTTGGATGGCATCACCAACTCAATGGACATGAGTTTGAGCAAGCTCTGGCAGTTGGTGATGGACAGGGAAGCCTGGTGTGCTACAGTTCATGGGGTCACAAAGAGTTGGACACAACTGAGCGACTAAACTCACTGTCCCAACTCAGGCAGCAACCACCCTGATCACTAAATCCTTTCTCAGCATTGAAGACATGTTCATTTTTTAAATCCATTCCTGGTATAAATACCAAAAGCTATCAAACTCCATAAAACACGGGAATGAATCCCTTCTCCCAGAGAATGCATGTGACCATAAATGACATACCCAACATTAGGGACTCTAGATCAGCGTGACCTTCAGCAGTTATTCTGCCCCATCCCAGAAGAGACTTCAAGGCAGAAGAGCCCCTCATACCCTCCATCTGGCAGCAAATGGGATCTGCTTGTGTATTAGAATTGAGGTTACAAGGCCCATATTGGTGCAGCTAAAGGTATTTTTCTAGCATCTATCACTTTAAGAAAAGGGCCTTCATAAAAATTGCTCACTCTTATACAATCCACTACAAAATCCACTAATTTCCTCTATCCATTCATCTTCCAGATATCCTATATCCAAGACAAATGGGATTTAGTATAGCATGCTTTCAATGAGCGAGACTATTTTAAGAACTCTATTCATCAGTTCTCAATAAATATTATGATACTAGCACTTAGGCATTCTAAAGTGACTTTCCTGAGCAGATCTCAAGCTCTTTAGCAACACAAATGCATTAAACTTCCTCATTCCCTTGCAAAAACAAGCTAAGAAGTCAGAGCTAAAACATGATTTTATAATGCAACTTCATGGCAGGTTACCTGGAAATAGCCCCTCTTTTAAAAGAAAAAAGGGTAGGGAGGGGGTTATGGCAACTGCAAAAAGATTAGAGTACTAGCACTCTCTCATCCATTTCCAAGTCCAGTTTACCAGGAAATGTTGGGTAACTGTAAAGTATTCACTTGCTTGTCATTCAGTTATTTAAGAACTGTTTATTAAAGCTATAGTGTGCTGGGCATTGGATTAGACCCTGGGGATATAATAAAAAAAAAGCCATTTCCTTCTAAAGTATGCAGTACGTAGAGCAAAAATAGCTATTAAAAAAAAAAAAAAAGACCATGTAATAAGTAAAGTATATCGAGAATGTAGAGATAACACATAGGCAACAATGGATAACTTCCTTTTTGTAAGGGAATGAGAAGATATTCCAGAAAAAATTGCCCTAAGATGCAATATCCAACATGGAAGATTGAGTAGGAGTCTGACAGTATAGTGAATATTCTCTTTCCAAAGAAAAGATATCCTTGTTGATAGTAATGAATTTGTTGCATTGCAACAAATGTTTGTGGCTTCCCTGACGATAGACTGAAAGATCTGTGTCTGTTACAAGACAATGGCCCTTCCTGCCTCCATCTGCTACTTCAACTGTAGTCTTACGAGGACCTAACCAGGAAATCACATAAAAGTACCTATTTTATAAAGATAGAACATCTTTATAATCTCCATTTCTTCTCCTCTCACAGCTGCTTACAAAAGAAAGATGGAATTAAAGCAGGAAAAACATGCAGCCCTCTCCTTTTACAAATGAGAAAATTACATCGCCAGGAAGTTGAAAGTTTTCCCTCAAACTTGCAAATTGTTAAAGTCCAAAACCCAGAGAAACCAGTCATTTTGAACTCTTATTATACTGAGAACCTAAAGTTTATAGGTCACTGTATTTAACAGTCACATGCTCAAAAGTGAATCATACCTGTCCTTACTTTGCATAGACTATGAGATGTTTAAGGGCAAGATAGACTACGTTTTGCAGTAGAAAAAAGTAAACCTGGAAATCATAATTATTAAAGGCAAGAAAAGTTTATTTTTCACTCACACAGTCTAGTGTACATGGTGGGAAATTTCATCTCACTTCCACTGACTGGGGTATTGAGACTGCATCTTCTGATGCCATCATCTCAGTATTGACTTCCAAGGTTGCCATAACAGAGTGAGAGAGAGAGATGGTGGTAGCAATATCAACTCTGTCTCAGCCCAGTTAAACATTCACAGTTTGTTGGTCAGAACAAGTCATATGGCCTCAACCCAACTGCAAGTGAAATGAAAATAAACAGAATTATGAATGCACAATGACTCTCTAGAACTAGCACAGTGTATGGTACAGAATGTGTGCCTATTTGTACACTGGATGAATAAACAAATGAAGACCCCACTGTAGTCAAGGTACTTTTTCAGCACTATCCAGAGATACAAAGATATGCAAGCAATACTTACTGTGTTCACTGAGCTGAGAACCTAACAGTGAAATTAATAACAAATATACACCCTAACCAAATAAATTATCCATCCATAGCAAAGGGGACTAAATAACAAGTGAGTAAACTTCAACATAAAAGAAAAGGAGGGAAAGGGGAGAAGTCAAATTTTAGGATGGTCTAGAAATCCAGTCCTCTATTTATTTATATCCTAAACTAACACATTTCTCTCAAAAGATAAGAAAATTACTAGAGCTAATCAATGAATATAGCAAAGTTGCAGGATATAAAATCAACACACAGAAATCCCTTGCATCCCTATACACTAATAATGAGAAAGTAGAAAAAGAAATTTAGGAAACAATTCCATTCACCATTGCAACGAAAAGAATAAAATACTTAGGAATATATCTACCTAAAGAAACTAAAGACCTATATATGGAAAACTATAAAACACTGATGAAAGAAATCAAAGAGGACACTAATAGATGGAGAAATATACCATGTTCATGGATCGGAAGAATCAATATAGTGAAAATGAGTATACTACCCAAAGCAAAGCATTCCTATACACTAATAATGAGAAAGTAGAAAAAGAAATTAAGGAAACAATTCCATTCACCATTGCAACGAAAAGAATAAAATACTTAGGTATATATCTACCTAAAGAAACTAAAGACCTATATATGGAAAACTATAAAACACTGATGAAAGAAATCAAAGAGGACACTAATAGATGGAGAAATATACCATGCTCATGGATTGGAAGAATCAATATAGTGAAAATGAGTATACTACCCAAAGCAATCTACAGATTCAATGCAATCCCTATCAAGCTACCAGCAGTATTTTTCACAGAACTAGAACAAATAATTTCAAGATTTGTATGGAAATACAAAAAACCTCAAATAGCCAAAGCAATCTTGAGAAAGAAGAATGGAACTGGAGGAATCAACTTGCCGGACTTCAGGCTCTACTACAAAGCCACAGTCATCAAGACAGTGTGATTAGTTTTTATAGTTTGATTAGTATATGTCTTGGCATATTTCTCCTTGGGTTTATCCTGAATAGGACTTTCTGAGCTTCCTGGACTTGGGTGGCTATTTCCTTTCCCATGTTAGGGAAGTTTTCAACTATAATCCCCTCAAATGTTTTCTCATGTCCTTTACTTTTGACTTCTTCCCCTGAGACGCCTATGATTCTAATGTTACACTTAATGTTGTCCCAGAGGTCTCTGAGACTGCTCTCATTTCTTTTTATTCTGCTCTCTTTCAGTTATTTCCACCATTCTATCTGTCAGCACACTTATCCATTTTTCTGCTTCAGTTACTATGAATTTTCCCTCTAGTGTATTCCTAATTTCAGTTTTTGTGTTGTTCATTGCTAATTGTTTATTCTTTAATTCTTCTGTCATTGCTAAACATTTAATGATGCTTATTGTTAAACATCTTTTTGACCCATGCCTCCAGTCTATTTATCTGTACCTCCATTTTATTTTCAAGATTTTGGATTATCTTTACTATCATTATTCTGAATTCTCTTTCAGGTAGACTGCCTATTTCTTCTTCGTTTATTTAGTCTTATGGGTTTTTACCATGTTTCTGCATCTGGTTCAGGTTTCTCTGTCTTTTCATTTTATTAATTTACTGTGTTTGGGGCCCCCTTTATGCAGGCTGGAAGGTCATAGTTCCTCTTAACTCTTAAGTTGACTCCACATGAGTGGGATTGTACCAGTGCTTTGTGAAGGTTTCCTGTCTGGGGGGACTTGTGCCTGTGTTCTGGTGGATGGAACTGAATTTTGTCTCTCTCAAAGGCAATGTCATATTCAGTAATGTGTTTGGGGGTGTCTATGGGTTTGGTATGGCTTAGGCAGGTTGCTAATGTGCAGATTTGTGCTCTTAATTTTTTAAAGAATTAGCACGGGATATCTGGCACTGGAGCTTGTTTGCCTATGCATGGGACCTGGTTTTGGTGTTGAGATGGAGGCCTTTTGGAGAGTTTTTGTCAATTAATGTTCCGTGGGATTGGGAGTTCTCTGGTGATTCAAAGTGCTTGACTTTGGTCTCCCACTTCAGGGGCTTAGCCCAACTACATACTGTAGCACCAAGACCTCAGAAGCCACTCAGCACAGAAAACAAAACCCCAAGATTATTGATGAAAGCAACACTCAACAACTTAGAACACCCAAAGAAACTCACAACAAAGTTCTCCAACATTTCTAGGAAGGTCTCTGGACCTGTTATGCATAGTGTGAGGTCTTCTCAGTCTCAGATCTTATGCCAGCTTGTACTCACTCCAACTTGTACTTGCTCCCAAAGTCTACAGTTGCTCCAAAATCCTCCATCTCAGGCTAATTGTGGATATTTAATCTACTGTACCTAAAGTTTCTGGAGCTATTCCCTCTTCTTTGGTGACATATCCCCTGGTGTTCTGCTTTAATTTGGGACCTGGCTCTGCTTTTAGGTCCCCTTCTTATGACTGTTTTTCACCCAGACATGACAGAATGAAGGCAGAGGCTTATTAGGGCTCACTTGCTCAGTACAGATACAGAGAAGGAGGGTGTGGCAGCCACAGTTGAGGTGTACCAGGGAGTGCCTGTGTAGGTAGAGACCTGCCAGATGTTACAGTCTGAGCTGTGTCATGCACTCTCCCAGAGGAATTGACCCCAAATTGTGCAGCTTGTGGGTCACTAGGAAGAGCCTGTTCCAAGCGAGGTGTGGACAGTCCCTGCTCAGAGCCTGGTGGTAGTTGCCACCTCTGGTCTGGACTGAATCAGTAGTGTTTTTCCCACTGCCTCAGGCACTTTTGTTTGCTTCAAAAGTGGCTGTGGCTCATGTGGCTTATGTTTCCCCTTCTGGGATTCTAAACTACAGTTGCATTTTAAATTCTTTGCACTGTGGTTCCAACCAGTTTTGCTGGCTTTTATGGAGGCCACAGGTGGGCACTCAACCACTGTCTGTGAACACATGGTATTAGAGTGTCCTGGGTGACAATGACTTCTTGTTTCTCTGGACACATAGTTTTTTCCCTGGACTCCCCCATCTCTTACACTAGCTTCCTAAGAGCATCCTCAAGGCAGCCAAAATAAGTCCCCTCCCTGAGGTCAGACATCCTTGCCTGAACCTCAGCACTCCACCTCCATCCTCTATTGCTGATGGAGGTGTGTGAACCACTTCCTGTCTGGGAAGTGCTATTTGGTAATGATTGCATGGTGACTTTTCTCTGTTTTGCCTTCTGAGCACCTGCCATTGAGCTACCTTCTGATGTTCCAAAGATCCTCCCCCAGTCCAGCCTGTGAGGTACTTTCTGAGTGTGTGGAAACTTTTCCCCCTTCACAAAGTCCTCCCTGGGGCACATGTCCCTGTTCTGAAATCCTTTGTCTCTCTTTTTCTTTTTTATCTTTATCTTTAACCCTACCTAGTTTTAAGGAGATTGGCTTTCCTTTTTGGAAGCTTCAAGTCTTTTGTTAGCATTCAGAAATTGTTCTTTAGGAGTGGTTCCATATTCAGATGAAACTATGATATATTTGTGAAGAGGGAGGTGATCTGCCCTCTTAATATGCTGCCATCTTCTTCCATCTCCATTTTTTTTTTTTAATTTAAGATCTAGAAACATATATAATAATTCAGATAATTTTAATAAGTTATTAATCTAATTTTATTACTGATTAGCAATCTCTTCTATGATATATGTTAAGTCATACAAACTTCTACTTCAAACTTTGGGAAAATGTCATATTATTTTAGAAGTTTTGATTTCTTTTCATTAATTAATTTGAAATCTGCATTGCTGACTCAAT
>SJYT01069457.1:181157-194568 GCA_006410635.1 Cephalophus harveyi
GTCTTGGGTTGCCCTGCAGGCATGGCTTGGTTTCATTGAGTTAGACAAGGCTGTGGTCCTAGTGTGATTAGATTGACTAGTTTTCTGTGAGTATGGTTTCAGTGTGTCTGCCCTCTGATGCCCTCTTGCAACACCTACCATCTTACTTGGGTTTCTCTTACCTTGGGCATGGGGTATCTCTTCCTGGCTGCTCCTGCAAAGCGCAGCCGCTGCTCCTTACCTTGGACGAGGGATATCTCCTTATTGCTGCCCTTCCTGACCTTCAACGTGGGATAGCTCCTCTAGGCCCTCCTGTGCCCGCACAGCCACCACTCCTTGAATGTCAGGTTGCTCCTCCCGGCTGCCGCCCCTGGCCTCAGGCACTGGGTGGCTCCTCTTGGCCGCCGCACTTCGGGCATTGGGTCCTCCCAGCTTCTGCCCCTGACCTCGGACTTGGGTAGTTCCTCTCTGCCATTCCTGCACCATTGCAGCCTGGCACTCTCAGCCGCTTCCCCTGACCTCGGACGTGGGGTAGCTCCTCTTGGCCATGCTTAGTGTGCCGGTCACAGCCGCCCACGCACTAAGGGCATTATACTGGTTTAAAAAATTACTATACTCTGAAAATGTCCAGCTAAGAACAACAGCAATCACAATGGTAACTATTATTTATTAAGTACTCACGGGGTATCAGGCACTATGGAAAGCATTTCACAGGCACTCTCATTTTCATCTTCATGACACCTCTATGGAGGTATTCATAGTTTAAAGATAAAGAAACTAAGGCACTGAGACATTAAGAAACTTGCTCAAAATCACCGAGGTAGTAAACAGCAGAGTTAAAATTCCCTTTTTTTGCTGATATTAAGGACCATCTTTTCAACCCTTGTCCCTTGCTATCCACTTTAGCAGTAAGTCATAATGTAGCCATGGGAGAACCTTAGCACCTTAGAACATCAACAAGATAATTCTAAGCTTAGGCCACTGACTTGTAAAGCAACAGGTTAGAGATGTATCCTGAAGGTTCACCTCACCAAAGGTAATTGCACAGTTTGTCCAACCCTATCATTGTAAAGAATTATTTGTGGAATAGATGAGATTTGTGTTTAGAAACAGTAGGTCACTACCTGCATCATTTGTATTTACAAAAAGGACAAGTACACAACCTTTGCTTCAAGTCAGTCCTCTAAAGGTGTGTGATAACTAAGGGAAGGTCACAGAACAGAGACCCTTTGTACTATCTAGGGAATAAGCCTGTAGAGATGGTGTGAGACTCTCAGAATGGAAAAGCTGAGTGAGTTCCCTGTCTGTGTGAAGAGCACATGTGAGCTGTCAGGGCACTATTTATCATTTCTACCTCAGTTACCGTCTTCCAGAACACCACAGCTGTAGAGTAAGGGGCAGATCCAATGTGTAAGATTAGATATTACTATTGCCTTGCAAAAGAAAATTCACCCCATATTTAAAAAATAGCCTAGAGAGTGCTGGGTAACATTTACCATGCATCCATAAGACTTCATAGGCCTTTTTATGTGGGGAATGTAATGTTTAATTTGGATAAATAACCATAATAAAACCAAAAGGTCTTTTTGTTTTGCCCACCACTGACTATCACTTTTTATCAAACACGGAGATATCATTTTATCCTGGTTGTGATGAGTGATACTAATGAGATTTTATATATATATATAGAGAGAGAGAGAGACAGAGAGACAGAGAGAGACAGAGAGAGATGTGTGCTTCTCAAGAAAAGAGCCTGTAGCCCTCCTAACAACTACTCCCATGGAGGAATCAGGAGACAGGCCTACTCTCTTGCAACTGGAAAATTTTACCAAAAATATGTATAAAATGGACAACTAAGTGGATACCTGGATTCTTGCTCCTCTATGTCATCATTGTTATGACTCCATTGTTATTTTGTCACTTTTGCAGGAAAAGAAACCACATGACATAGTAAGATTATCTGTGTCCTTCAGAAATTTAAGTAAATATTTCAGTAAGGTTTGAGTTCTTTAAGATATATTTTATACGCATACAAACTAATACAGCCACTATGGAGAACAGTGTGGAGATTCCTTAAAAAACTGCAAATAGAATTGCCTTATGACCCAGCAATCCCACTGCTGGGCATACACACCAAGGAAACCAGAATTGAAAGAGCCACATGTACCCCAATGTTCATTGCAGCACTGTTTATAATAGCCAGGACATGGAAACAACCTAGATGTCCATCAGCAGATGAATGGATAAGAAAGCTGTGGTACATATACACAATGGAGTATTACTCAGCCATCAAAAAGAATTCATTTGAATCTGTTCTAATGAGATGGATGAAACTGGAACCTATTATACAGAGTGAAGTAAGCCAGAAAGAAAAACACCAATACAGTATACTGACACATATATATGGAATTTAAAAAGATGGCAATGATGACCCTGTATGCGAGACAGCAAAAGAGACACNAAAAAAAAAAAAAAGATCTTCATGACCAACATAACCACAATGGTGTGATTACCCACCTGGAGCAGACATCCTGGAGTGCAAAGTCAAGTGGGCTTTAGGAAGCATCATTATTAGAAAAGCTCATGGAGGTGGTGGGATTCCAGTTGAGCTATTTCAAATCCTAAAAGATGATGCTGTGAAAGTGCTGCACTCAACATGTCAGCAAATCTGGAAAACTCAACAGTGTCCACAGGATTGGAGAGTCAGTTCTCATTCCAATCTCAAAGAAGGGCAATGCCAAAGAATGGTCAAACTATTGCACAATTGCACTTGTCTCATGTTCTAGCAAAGTAGTGCTCAAAATTCTCCAAGGAAGGCTTAAACAGTACGTGAACCTTGAACTTCCAGATGTTCAAGCTGGATTTAGAAAAGGCAGAGGAACCAGAGATCAAATTGCCAATATCTGTTGGATCATCAAAAAAACTAGAAGGTTCCAGAAAAATATCTACTTCTGCTTCATTAACTATGCCAAAGCCTTTGACAGTGTGGATGATAACAAAGTGGAAAATTCTTAAAGAGACGGGAATATCACAACACCTGCCCTTTCTCCTGAGAAATCTGTATGTAGATCAAGGAGCAACAGTTAGAACTGGATATGGAACTACAGACTGGTTCCAAATCGGGAAAGGAATATGTCAAGGCTGTATATTGTCATCCTGCTTATTTAACTTATATGCAGAGTACATCATGTGAAATGATGGACTGGATGAAGCCCAAACTGGAATCAAGATTATCAGGAGAAATATCAATAACCTCTGATATACTGATGACACCACCCTTATGACAGAAAGCAAATAAGAATTAAAAAGTCTCTTGATGAAAGTGAAACAGGAGAGTTAAAAAGTGTTAAAACTCAACATTCAGAAAACTAAGATCATGGCATCTGGTTGCATAACTTCATGGCAAATAGATGGGGAAACAGTGGAAACAGTGGCAGACTTTATATTTTTGGGCTCTTAAATCACTGCAGATGATGACTGCACCCTTGAAATTGAAACATACTTGCTTCTTGGAAGAAAAGCTATGGCCATCCTAGATAGCATATTGAAAAGCAGAGTCATCACTTTGCTGACAAATGTGTGTATATTCCAAGCTATGTTTTTTTCCAGTAGCCATGTATGGATGTGATAGTTGGACTATTAAGAATGCTGAGTGCTGAAGAATTGATGCTCTTGTACTGTCCTGTTGGAAGAGACTCTTGGGAGTCCCTTGGACTGCAAGGAAATCAAACCAGTCTATAAAGGAAATGAGTCCTGAATATTCATTGGGAGGACTGATACTGAAACTGAAACTCCAATACTTTGGCCACCTGATGCGAAGAACTGTCTCATTGGAAAAGACCTTGATAATGAGAAACATTGAAGGCAGGAGTTGAAGGGGACAAAGAGAGGATGAGGTGGTTGGATTTCATTCCAACTCAATGGACATGAATTTGAGCAAGCTCTGGGAGTTAGTGAAGGAGAGGAAAACCTGACATGCTGCTCTTCATGGGATCTCAAAGAGTCAGACAAGACTGAGAGACTGAAATGACTGATTGCTCTATAAATAATATTTGAGTGTTCCTCAGCACACTGTTCTATACATTCTCTTCTACTAGTGATTTCTGAATGTGTTTCTGGGAAAGGAGATATTATTAAATATATAAAGGAGATACTACATTAATAGATTTCTATAAAATAGATGTTATTAAAAAAAAAAACTACTACTTACCTATGAAATAGCTAAATAACTCACATAAAGATAAGGTAGAACAATGGTTACCAAGGCCTAGGTGGAGAGTGGGAAAAAAGGAGGTTGTTTCATTTTGCAAGTAGAAAAGAATACTGGAGACCTGTTTCAGAATAATACGAACATACTTAACACTACTGAACAGTACACATCAAAACGGTAAAGGCAATAAATTTTGTATTATATATTGTTTACCACAATAAAAATTCTGTTGTGCAATGTGTAAAAGTTTTCTCACATACTTGGTGTGAAACATTGCCCAAACAAATTTGATCATATTTAAATTTGATCATATTGGTTTCTTTGTTGTTTTTGTTTTCCTGAGATATGCATATTTATAACTTAGAGCAATATAATGTGCAAGATATTTTGATGAAATACTTTTGTATTTTTATTGACAAGATTGTAAGGCTTTAAATGTATTCTTGTGAAAGTCAAATTCCTAAATTTCTAACATTTCATTCCTTTATGGAAAGATGATTTTCAACTTCATTCTTCGCTTAAGAACTCATTTGAAAGTGAAAGTGAAGTCGCTCAATTGTGTCTGACTCTTTGCGACCCCATGCACTTTAGCCTACCAGGCTTCTTTGTCCATGGGTTTTTCCAGGCAAGAGTACTGGAGTAGGTTGCCAACTCATTTCGCTTTGTGCTATTAGAAAAATATGAGGACTTCCCTGCTATAACTTCCTCCAAACATTTAATAATATCTAGATAAAAAGAGAATTCTGTGCCTCTTACTCAAGAATTTCTCCTTGATTTCTTCTATTTTATTAAATCATATTATGTTGCTTCCTTTTTCAAGAAGATACTTAAGTCTTTCAGACTATATAAGATACTTAAGTTTCATTCAGACTGTATAAGCCCATATATACTAAAATTTTATAAAATAATGACTATGTCAAATGCTGTGTTAACATCATCTTGCTATGACCAGTGCATTCTCTTGGTAAAACTCTGTTAGTCTTTGACCTGTTTTGTGTTGTACTACAAGGATAAATTTGCCTGTTATTCCAGGTATCTCTTGACTTCCTGCTTTTGCATTCCAGACCACTATAATGAAAAGGACATCTTTTTTGGGTGTTAGTTCTATAAGGTCTTGTAGGTCATTATAGAACCATTCAACTTCAGCTTTGTCAGTATCACTAGTCAGGACATAGTCTTGGATTACTATTATATTAAATGGTCTGCCTTGGAAACAGATCATTCTGTTGCATCCAAGTACTGCTTTTCAGACTCTTTTGTTTACTATGATGGCTACTCTATTTCTTCCTGTCTCTTATACACATCTTCCAAAACTTTGTAAATTCTTTAAAGGTTAATAAATAATTCCAGAATAGTTATTGTAATGACTATAAATAAAACCTCAATTTCTTGGGAAGAATGATTATTTTAAAAATAATAAAATGAAATAAATAAATGAAAAAGAAATAAACATATTCAATTGAATATTACATAATAAGGCTGACCTATTCAAGAAATTTAATTCCATATTATACGATACCACTACTATAGCTAGCACTTGTATGGCATAGGCTAGAACTTTTATATTATAAATAATGTTGAGTGTCCATAATTGATCCCTGGTACAGAAACCAATTTAAATTTATATTGTTATTACAAATTTTATGTCTCTGGCATGACCTGTCTCGAAATATGATTTAAATACATATTAACACAGAAAGATTAACAACATTACTTCAGTTCAGCTCAGTTCAGTCGCTCAGTTGTGTCCGACACTTGGTGACCGCATGAATCGCAGCTCGCCAGGCCTCCCTGTCAATCACCAACTTCCGGAGTTTACACGAACTCATGTCCATGGAGTCGGTGATGCAATCCAGCCATCTCATCCTCTGTCATCCCATTCTCCTCCTGCCCCCAAACCCTCCCAGCATTAGAGTCTTTTCCAATGAGTCAACATTTCGCATGAGGTGGCAAAAGTATTGGAGTTTCAGCTTCAGCATCAGTCTTTCAATGAACACCCAGGACTGGTAATGAACAGGGAGGCCTGGCGTGCTGTGATTCATGGGGTCGCAGGGAGTCGGACACGACTGAGGAACTGAACTGAACTGAACTGAACTGAACTGAGCGACTGAACTCAACTGAACTGATGACCTAAATCAAATACCTGATGTTTATACAGTGGAAGTAGCAAATAGATTCAAGAGATTAGATCTAATAGACAGAGTGCATGAAGAACTGTGGAAGGACATTTCTATTGTACAGAAGGCAGTGATCAAGATCATCTTCAAGAAAAAGAAATGCAAAAAGGAAAAACGGTTGTCTGAAGATGGCTTACAAGTAGCTATGAAAAGAAGAGAAGCAAAAGGCAAAGGAGAAAAGGAAAATATATACCCATTTGAATCCATATTTCCAAAGAAGAACAAGGAGAGATAAGAAAGATTTCTTCAATTATCAATGTAAAGAGATAAAGGAAAACAATAGAATTGGAAAGATAGAGATCTCTTCAAGAAAATTAGAGGTACCAAGGGAACATCTCATGTAAAGATGGACACAATAAAGGACAGAAATGTTATGGACCTAACAGAAGCAGAAGATATTAAGAAGAGGTGGCAAGAATACACAGAAGAACTATACAAAAAAGATAATGATCCAGATAATCATAATGGTGTGATCATCATCCTAGAGCCAGACATCCTGGAGTGTGAAGTCAAGTGGGCTGTAGGAAGCTTCACTATATACAAAGCTACTGGGGGTGATAGAATTCCAGTTGAGCTATTTCAAATCCTAAAAGATGATGGTGTGAAAGTATTGCACTCAATATGCCAGCAAATTTGGAAACCTCAGCAGTGGCCACAGGACTGGCAAAGTCAATTTTCACTCCAATCTCAAATTAAGACAATGCCAAAGAATGCTCAAACTACCACACAATTGCATTCATCTCACATCCTAGCAAAGTAATGCTCAAAATTCTCCAAGCCAGACTTCAGCAATATGTGAATCATGAACTTTCAGATGTTCAAGCTGGTTTTAGAAAAAGCAGGAGAACCAGAGATCAAATTGCCAACATCCGTTTGATCATTGAAAAAATGAGAGAGTTCCAGAAAAAACATTTATTTCTGCTTCATTGACTATGCCAAAACCTTTGTTGTGGATCACAACAAACTGTGAAAATTTCTTAAAGAGTTGGGAATACCAGACCACTTACCTGCCCCTGAGAAATCTGTATGCAGGTCAAGAAGCAACAGTTAGAACTGGACCTGGAACTACAGGCTGGTTCCAAATAGGGAAAGGAGTACATTGAGACTGTATATTGTCACCCTGCTTATTTAACTTATATGCAGAGTACATCCTGATAAATGCTAGGTTGGATGAAGCACAAGCTAGAATCATGATTGCCAATAGAAATATCAATAACCTCAGATATGCAGATGACACCATCGTCACAGCTGAAAGTGAAGAAGAACTAAAAAGTCTCTTAATGAAAGTGTAAGAGGAGAGTGAAAATGTTGGGTTAAGACTCAACATTCATAAAACTAAGATCATGGCATCTGGTCCCATCACTTCAAGGCAAATAGATGGGGAAACAATGGAAACAGTGGGAGGTTTTATTTTGGGGGGCTCCAAAAATCACTGTAGATGGTGACTGCAGCCATGACATTAAAAGACGCTTGCTCCTGGGAAGAAAAGTTATGACTAGCGTTACAGCATGTTAAAAAGCAGAGGCATTACTTTGCCAACTAAGGTCCATCTAATCAAAGCTATGGTTTTCCAGTAGTCGTGTATGGTTGTGAGAGTTGGACTCTAAAGAAAGCTGAGCACTGAAGAATTGATGCTTTTGAACTGTGGTGTTGGAGAAAACTTCAACTCCCTTGGCCTGCAAGGAGATCCAACCAGTCCATCCTAGAGAAAATCAGTCCTGAATATTCTTTGAAGAACTGATGTTGAAGCTGAAACTCCAGTACTTTGGCCACCTGATATGAAGAAGTGACTCATTTGAAAAGACCCTGATGCTAGGAAATATTGAAAGTGGGAGGAGAAGGGGATGACAGAGGATGAGATGGTTGTATGGTATCACAGACTCAATGGACATGAATTTGAGTATGCTCCTGGTGTTGGTGATGGACAGGGAAGCCTGTCAGACCATGGGGCCAAAAGAGTTGGATACTACTGAGCAACTGAACTGTACTGAACTGAACTGAAAGAGCTATAGAATTTCCTTCTTGCTGTTCACCTGTAATGGCAACCATTTCATACACCAAACTCCTCCTACCTCCCCCTACCAATGTTTATCATCATTCTTCAGTTTTCCTTAGTTACCTGTTTTAAAGACTGGATTTAAGGACCTGTTTTAAGACTATTTTAAAGACCTGATTTAAGACTGGATTTCTTTTCTATTTTTGCTCCATGTGCTTGAAGTGTGCTCTCACTTTTACTGGTTAAAAGCCACAAATGCACAAGCTACCTGTGTAATTAATCAATCTGTCAACCTATAAAGATACAGTAAATGATTGTTTCAGTTTCAAAACTTTGCTAAAAATATAATCAAAGACATCCTCTGTATCAATAATCATTAATAATATTTATCATCTAAAAGACACAACTAAGCATCTTCTGTTACCAGTGGGCATGCCCCAAAACATAACTGAGAAAAATCACCATTTTTGCATTCTTATTTGCATTTTTTGAGATCCTTGTTGAAAAAAAAAATTTTTACTTTATCAAACAACTAAATTCATATGAATATTTGTAGCATGCCAGAGTAGAAGTGATTGTGTACTTGAATAAAGTAAAATCAATGTATAAATGATAATTAAATGCAAATAAATTATTAATTAATAACTGAGCATAGAATATTGAAAGGAAAATGCCATTTCCTTAAGATCTGGTCATTAACTGGCCTGGGGTTTCACCTGTGCTTTATTCTATTGGTTACAAAGTCCATATTCAAGGGGCAGGAGAATAGATATCACTAACCAAGAGCTGGGCATGAAAAAAAATATTGGGATGGGGTGGTTCATGGTTTAAAACATCCACATTATTTTTGTCATCAACAAACATCTAACAACCACATTAAATTCTAATATAACAGTGACTATCCTTTATTAGCAAATATATTATAAAAGATACTGCTGAGATAGTCTCTAATCAAATAGGGATATATCCCCAATAATCAAGTTAGTGACATATGATTTTGCTTACTTGGCCATCTACCTTGTCAGTGAATAAACACTAACCCAAAATAATTTATCAGAAATTCTTCTAGAAATTTGGAATTAGGTCTGAGAGATGGTCAGTTATCTTAGAAAGTGGATTGATTTCAGATTATGTAAAATCAGGGATTTTGCATAAACTATTTCAGGCTATGTGCACACAGAAAAAGTGAGATTGGCTTAAAGAGAAAGAAAGCAATGAATCAAATAGAATCTAAGAGACAAAGAGTAAGTGAGAAACAGCTTTCCAAATATTCAATTTCTAATCATTTGCAGATTCTATTGCATTAGTCATTTATCCATTAATTCGTATTTAGTTATTTTTTCCTGGGCTTGACACTGGAAATATGGGTACCAAGTCCAAGATCACTCTGCTAGCTGCATGATATGCCATTAAATCTGAGAAGAGGTGTTGAGGCAAGGAAGATGACTTTATTCGGAAAACCAGCTGACCTAGAAGATAGTGGGCTAGAGCCTCAAAATAACCATATTGTCGGGGCCTCAATGCCAGGTTCTTTTATGGATCCAAGATGGGGAGAGATGAGAAAACAAAGTAACAAGACCATTTAATTCTTGCTAATATCTCCTAGAATGGGCAGCTTCAGGGAAGGGGATGTGTTATTTTCACATGCTTACAGTCCCTCCACAGATGGACAGGGTCAGGCTATCTCCTTATGAGCCAAACAAAGGGAACCTAACCCAAGGGTCAGGCAGAGGGGAGTAGTTAGGGCTTCCTAAGGGAGGCCATTATGTATGCCTATAGTAACAAAAGCAGCAGTATAGATTTAAAATTAACCATTAAGGTTATAATCCTATGGTAAACAAAAAAGAAAATGTCTCTACCTCCAGGGAATCTGCATGACAATGAGTGAGATAAACAGAAATATGAATATATAAACAAGCATGATATTTTCTGATTGAGACAAACAGATAATTGAGAATTGCTTTTTTTTTTTTAGAATGTTTTGGAGTGACTGCTGATTTCATGGTTAGCAATATATTCTATGTGATGTCCTGCTTCCTAAATAATTATCATTATTATTATAACTTCTTGATAAAATTGACCATAGCTTTATGAAATACAAATCAGAAGTAATTGCACTAATTCAAGTATAATGTTCAAGCAAAGAGCTGATAAGATTAAAATGAGATTTATTCCCAAAGGCCCCCTACTACATATGGCATAGGAATGTAATTTTTCTTTCTGTTTCATGGAAAACATACTGTAATGTGAAGAACAAATTTGACTCTGTATTAAAGAATAAAATAAAGATTAAAATGCATAGAAGAACTGTTTCTTTTATTTTAACCTTTGTATTCTATTGCTTTAGCTATGAGATAAGAATGTTGCCTAAAACTGAAAACATATAGGATAGCCCATTCTCAAGACTCTGATCTTTAAAGATAGAACACTTTTCCTTCTATATGGAGACAAAAGCTGCAGAGCAGATGAGAAATGGAGCATTTCCTGCCATATCAGTAAACAAGGATGTCACAGGCATTTGCAGTTCCAGCTTTCCAATGCAAGTTTGTAAGGGTACTTAGGAAGAAGAAGAAGATCTGAAATCTAGCAGCCATTAGGACTGCAGCCACTCCTACAGTGAGGCCCAAGGGACCTCAGGATGCAAAAAGCAAAACAAAACAAAACATAGAAATGTAGCCCAGGATACCTAAGATGCATATGAAAGGAATGATTTCAGTGAGCCCAGACCCTTGGATCAACCCATAAGTATAAAAGTACTAAATACCTTAACAAAGGATACCTGGTTAACTTTAATTAACAATCATCTTTAGATGTCCAGACTACCTTCACTTGTTCTATAGTTGAGTCATTCAGTTGTGAACAACTCTTTGCAACCCCATGGACTAAAGCACACAGGCTTCCCTGTCCATTATCAACTCCCAGAGGTCACTTAAACTCATGTCCATTGAGTTGGTGATGCCATCCAACCATCTCATCCTCTGTCATCCCCTTCTCCTCATGCCTTCAATCTTTTTCTGATTGAAGGGTCTTTTCCAATGAGTCAGTTCTTAGAATCAGGTGGCCAAGGTATTGGAGTTTCAGCTTCAACATCAGTCCTTCCAATGAACACCCAGGACTGATCTCTTTCAGGATGAACTGGTTGGATAACCCTGCAGTCCAAGGGACTCTCAAGAGTCTTCTCCAACATCACAGTTTAAAAGCATCAATTCTTTGGCACTCAGGTTTCTTTATAGTCCAACTCTCATATCCATACATGAATACTGGAAAAACTGTAGCTTTGACTAGATGGACTTTTGTTGACAAAGTAATGTCTCTGCTTTTTAATATGCTGTAAAGGTTGGTAATAGCTTTCCTTCCAAGGAGAAAGTGTCTTTTAATTTCATGGTGGAAGTCATCATCTGCAGTGATTTTGAGTCCCCCCAAAAGTAAAGCTTGTCATTGTTTCTATTATTTCCCCATCTAATTATGATGAAGTGATGGGAATGGATGACATGATCTTATTTTGAATGTTGAGTTTTAAGCCAACTTTTTCACTCTCCTCTTTCACTTTCATCAAGAGGCTTTTTAGTTCTTCTTATCTTTCTGCCATAAGGGTCATGTCATCTGCATATCTGAGGTTATTGATATTTCTTCTGGCAATCTGGACTTCAGCTTGTGCTTCACTCAGCCTGGCATTTCTCATGACAAACTCTGAATAAAAGTTAAATAAGCAGGGTGAAAATATATAGCCTTGACATAATCCTTTCCCGATTTATTACCAGTCTATTGTTCCATGTCCAAGTTCTAACTGTTGCTTCTTGACTTGCATACAGATTTCTCAGGAGGCAGGTCAGGTGGTCTGATATTCCCAACTCTTTAGGAATTTTCCACTACTTATTGTCATCCACACAGTCAAAGGCTTTGGCATAATCAATGAATCAGAAGTAGATGTTTTTCTGGAATGCTCATGCTTTTCTGATGATCCATTGGATGTTGGCAATTTGATCTCTGGGTCCTCTACATTTTGGAAATCCAGCTTGAACATCTGGAAGTTCATTGTTCATGTATTGTTGGAGCCTTCCTTGGGGAATTTTGAACATTACTTTGCTAGCATGTGAGATGAATGCAGTTGTGCAAAGTTTGACTATTCTTTGGTATGGCCTTTCTTTGGGATTGGAATGAAAAGTGACTTTTTTCAGTCCTGTGGCCACTGCTGAGTTTTCCAAATTTGCTGGCATATTGAGTGCAGCACTTTCACAACATCATCTTTTGGGATTTGAAATAGCTCAATTGGAATTCCATCCATCACCTCCACTAGCTTTGTTCATGGTGATACTTTCTAAGGCCCACTTGATGTTGCATTCTGGAGTGTCTGATTCTGGGTGAGTGATCACAGCATCGTGGCTCTATGGATCATGAAGATATTTTCTGTATAGTTCTTCTGTGTATTCTTGCCATCTTTTCTTAGTAACATCTGCTTCTATTATGTCCATACAATTTATGTCCTTTATTGTGCCCATCTTTATATGAGAGGTTCCCTTGGTACCTCGAATTTTCTTGAAGAGATCTCGTCTTTCCCATTCTACTGTTTTCCACTATTTTTTTGCATTGATCACTGAGGAAAGCTTTCTTATATCTCTTTGTTATTCTTTGGAACTCTGCACTCACATGGGCATATCTTTCCCTTCCTCCTTTGCTTTTAGCTTCTCTTCTTTACACACCTATGTGTATGGCCTCCTCAGACAACCATTTTCCCTTTTTGCATTTCTTTGTCTTGGGGATGGTCTTGATCACTGCCTCCTGTACAATGTCTTGAACCTCTGTCCATAATTCTTCAGGCACTCTATCAGATTTACTGCCTTGAGTATATTTGTCACTTACACTGTATAACCATAAGGGATTAGATTACGGGGCATACCTGAATTGTCTAGTGGTTTCCCCTATTTCCTTCAACTTAAGTCTGAATTGTGCAATAAGAAATTCATGATCTGAGACACAGTCAGCTCCCAGTCTTGTTTTTGCTGATTGTATATGGGGAAACAGTGGAAACAGTGTCAAACTTTATTTTTT
>SJYT01069457.1:194611-212948 GCA_006410635.1 Cephalophus harveyi
GATTCATGGGGTCGCAAAGAGTTGGACACGACTGAGGGACTGAACTGAACTGATAGGGCTTCTCCATCTTTGGATGCAAAGAACATAATCAATTTGAAATTGATATTGACCATGTGGTGATGTCCATGTGTAGAGTCATTTCTTGTGTTGTTGGAAGATGGTTCTTGCTATGACCAGTGCATTCTCTTGGTAAAACTCTGTTAGTCTTTGACCTGTTTTGTGTTGTACTACAAGGATAAATTTGCCTGTTATTCCAGGTATCTCTTGACTTCCTGCTTTTGCATTCCAGACCACTATAATGAAAAGGACATCTTTTTTGGGTGTTAGTTCTATAAGGTCTTGTAGGTCATTATAGAACCATTCAACTTCAGCTTTGTCAGTATCACTAGTCAGGACATAGTCTTGGATTACTATTATATTAAATGGTCTGCCTTGGAAACAGATCATTCTGTTGCATCCAAGTACTGCTTTTCAGACTCTTTTGTTTACTATGATGGCTACTCTATTTCTTCTAAGGGATTCTGACCCACAATAGTAGATATAATGGTCATCTGAGTTATATTCACCCATTCCCATACATTTTAGTTCACTGATTCTTAAAATGCTGATGTTCACTCTTGCTTTTTCCTGTTTGGCCACTTCTACTTTGCCCTGATTCAGGGACATAACATTCCAGGTTCCTATGCAATATTGTTTGTTACAGCATTGGAATTTACTTCCATTACCAGTCACATCCACAGCTGGGTGTAGTTTTTCCTTTGGCTCCCTCTCTTCATTCTTTCTGGAGTTATTTCTCCACTGATCCCCAGTAGCATATTGGGCACCTACTGACCTAGGGAGTTTATCTTTCATTGTCCTATTTTTTGCCTTTTCATGCTGTTCATGGGCTTCTCAAAGCAGGAATACTGAAGTTGTTTTCCATTTCCTCTCCAGTGGACTATGTTTAGTCAGAAATCTCTGCCATGAACCTGTCCATCTTAGGTGGCCCTACATTCCTATGCAATATTGTTTGTTACAGCATTGGAATTTACTTCCATTACCAGTCACATCCACAGCTGGGTGTAGTTTTTCCTTTGGCTCCCTCTCTTCATTCTTTCTGGAGTTATTTCTCCACTGATCCCCAGTAGCATATTGGGCACCTACTGACCTAGGGAGTTTATCTTTCATTGTCCTATTTTTTGCCTTTTCATGCTGTTCATGGGCTTCTCAAAGCAGGAATACTGAAGTTGTTTTCCATTTCCTCTCCAGTGGACTATGTTTAGTCAGAAATCTCTGCCATGAACCTGTCCATCTTAGGTGGCCCTACAAGGCATGGCTCATGGTTTCTTTTAATTAGACAAGGCTGTGGTCCATGTGATCATTTTGGTTATTTTTCTGTGACTGTGGTTTTCATTCTGTCTGCCCTCTGATGGAGAAGGATAAGAGGCTTGTGGAAGCTTCCTGATGGGAGAGACTGACTGAGGGGGAGACCGAGTCTTATTCTGATGGGCAGGACCATGCTCAATAAATCTTTATTCCAATTTTCTGTTGAAGACCAGGGCTATGTTCCCTCCTTGTTTGACCTTAGGCCAAACTATGGTGGAGGAATTGAAGATAATAGTGACCTCCTTCAAATGGCCCATGCATGCACCACTGCACTCAGTGCCCCCAACCATGTAGCAGGCCAGTGCCAACACACGCCTCTGCTGGTGACTCCTGGATACTCACAGGCAAGTCTGGGTCAGTCTCTTGTGGGGTCAGTACTCCTTTCTCCTGTGTCTAGTTTGCACAAGGTTTTGTTTGTGCCTTGGAAAACAATATGGCAGAGTAGAAGGACATGCACTCATCTTCTCCTGGGAGAATTCCAAAATTGCAAATCACTGCTTAGCAACCATTAATAGGAGAATGTTGTATCCCAGCAAACTATATATATATACACCCCATGTCCAAGGAAAAAGGAGAAACCCAAGCAAGATGGTAGCAGGGGTAAAGTCACGTTTAGAATCAAGCCCCATACCTGCCTGAGATGCTCGGAAGGCTCAAACAAAATCTTGTGCACACCAGGACCCAGAAAACCCACAGAGACTAGAAAAAAACTGTGTTTGTGTGTCTCCTGCAGAAGTACAGGTCAGCAGTGGCCTACTTCAGGGGCAGGGGCTCTGGATACAGTAGACCTGGATATGACATAAGCCCTCTTGTAGGAGGTCACTATTAACCCCACCATAGAGCATCCAGAACTTAAAACAGGACTGGAGAAACAGACTCTTGGAGGGCACAAACAAAACCCTGAGACCTTGTAAGATTTCAATATAACTTGATTCCTCCCTTTGCCTCCCCAGAGAGGTTCTCTTAAGGTTACTTGAGATGCTGCCTTCTAGGCTTGAAGTCCTAAAAATACCAATAAAATACACAATAGAACATAATTCTCAACTTTTAGGTTTTGAATATTTTTTAACACAGAGAATAACATTTGTCTTATTGAAGAATTTCAGAAACATCATAACCTATCCTAAATGGGAAGCTGCAGGAACAAAGGATTCTGATACCAAGAACTTTGCAAGAATTTACCATACCCTCTTCATTTTAAGTATAAAAGAGGCCTGAATTCTACCTCAGATAAGATGATTCTTTGTGATGCTAGTCCACTATCTTCTTGGTTTGCTGGCTTTCCAGATAAATTCATTATTGGTTTTCCCAAAACTTGTCTCTCAATTTATTCTCCTGTCCTGTGGTAAGCAGTATTAACTTGGACTCAATAACAATACTGAGTACTGAGCTTGGACTCAACAATACTAATGTCAACAAAATATGAGTTTTTAAATTTAGAATGTGCAGATCAGTGGTCATCTGTGCTTGCTGATTGGTTTTTCCCAACGGAAAAGCAAACCACCTAAATTTGTGATAGGAAGTAGTTCACAGTTTGGAGAAAGTTGTCTTAGTTGGGCTCCTACACTTACACAAAAATTGGCAGGAAAGAGTGCAGTCTTCCTTGATGGTTACATTTCTAAAGCCTGGCTTGCCTGTCCCTGAAAATACAATCGTGTCTTGGAAAATTAAAAAAAAAGCTTTTTAAAAGATTTAAATTTCAAAGGGAAAAGGAAGCATTTGCAACTTCATAAAATAAATGCTGGAAGCAGAGGGATGTCAGAAGACTTGGTGTTTGGGTCCCTTGGATTCTGTAAAGGTGGAAGCTAGGAGTGAGCTCAGAGATTTAGAGGCAAGAATAAGCTTGTCTAAAGTTTGATGAAGCTGAGGGAAATGTTAAAGTTACTTTGCTGAACACTATATTATAAAATGAAAACGGGACAGATATATTAATTAGATATTATAATATTAAGGATGCAATGGGATAGATGGATAAAGTAGATATTATAGAGTGTTTATATTATAGAGTGTACTATGTAATAATACACAGATGTTATATAGTAAGCATATAAAGGTATGGATATAAGAATTGGACCATATAGAAAGCTGAGCATCAAAGAATTGATTATAATATTTACAATAGATAGTATATAATATATAGGTAGTATATAGTAATTATGTAAATATGTATGGATATGAGAATTGGACCATAAAGAAAGCTGAGCACTGAACAATTGATGCTTTTGAACTGAGGTATTGGAGAAGACTCTTGAGAGTCACTTGGACTTCCAGGAGATCCAACCAGTTAATCCTAAAAGAAATCAGTCTTGAATGTTCGTTGAAAGGGCTGTTGCTGAAGCTGAAGCTCCAATATACTTTTGCCACCTGATGCGAAGAACTGACTCCTTAGAAAAGACACTGATGCTGGGAAAGACTGAAGGCAGGAGGAGAAGGGGACAACAAAGGATGCAATGGTTGGATGGCATCACCACCTAGATAAACATAAGTTTGAGCAAGCTTCGGGAGTTGGTGATGGACAGGGAAGCCTGGCGTTCTGCAGTCTGTGGTGTCACAAAGAGTTGGACATGATTGAGCAACTGAACTGAACTGAACTGAACTGATATATAGCATTTAAAATAAATATTGGCATTCCCTGGTGTCTCGGATTACAAAGAATCTGCCTTCAATGGAGATCAGGGTTTGATCCCTGGGTCGGGAAGATCTCATGGAGAAAAGAATGGCTACCAACTACAGTTTTCTTGCCTGGAGAATTTCATGGAGAATGAGAATGGTGGGCTATAGTCCATGGGGTCACAGAGAGTCAGACACGATTGAGTGAATTACACTTTTGCATTTATAATTGATATTACAGATACAGTATAATATTTTATATACAGTACAAATACTGTCTATGTAACCTAAAGTTCAGTTCATTTCAGTTGCTCAGCCATGTCGGACTTTTTGTAACCTACGGACTGAAGTATGCCAGGCTTCCCTGTCCATCACTAACTCCTGGAGCTTGTTCAAACTCATGTCCATAAAGTAGGTGATGCATCCAACCATCCAATCCTCTGTCGTCCTCTTCTGCCTTCAATTATTCCCAGCATCAGGGTCTTTTCCAAAGAGTCAGTGCATCCCATCAGGTGGCCAAAGTACTGGTGCTTTAGTTTCAGCATCAGTCCTTCCAATGAATATTCAGGGTTGGTTTCCTTTAGGATTGACAGGTTTGATTTCCTTGAAGTCCAAGTGACTCTCAAGACTGGAAAAACCATAGCTTTGACTAGATGGACCTTTGTTGGCAAAGTAATGTCTCTGCTTTTTAATATGCTGTCTAGATTGGTCATAGCTTTTCTTCCAAAGAGCAAGTGCTGTTTAATTTCATGGCTGCAGTCACCATCTGCAGTGATTCTCGACCCCAAGAAAATAAAGCCTGTCACTGTTTTCTCTGTTCCCTATCTGTTTGCATTAAGTGATGGGACAAGATACCATGATCTTAGATTTTTGAATGTTGAATTTTAACCCAGCTTTTTCACTCTCCTCTTTCACTTTCACATCTCTTCAGTTCCTCTTTGCTTTCTGCCATTAAGGTTGGTATCATTTGCATATCTGAGGTTGTGTAGATTGGTTTTCCTAGAAGTTCAAATGGTAAAGAATCCTCCTGTAATGCAGGAGACCCTTGTTCAATTCATGGGTCAGGAATATCCACTGGAGAACGGATAGGCTACCTTCTCCTGTATTCTTGGGCTTTTCTGGTGGCTCAGCTGGTAAAGAATCCACCTGCAATAAGGAAGACCTGGGTTGTGTCCCTGGATTGGGAAGAACCCCTGAACAATGGAACAGATACCCACACCCACATTCTGGCCTGGAGAATTCCATGGACTATACAGGGTTACAAAGAGTCACACACAACTGAGCGATTTTCACTGTGTAATCTAATACACATAAAATGACCATACATATGGAGATACACACACACAATATTAAAATGGGGTTTTAGGGAATTCCCTGACTTTCCAGTGCTTAGGACTCTGCTCTTTCACTGCCAGGGGCCCAGGTACAATCCCTTGTCAGAGAACTAAGATCCCACAAAAGGCACAGTGGGGGCAAAATAAATAAATAAATAAAATAATAAAATAAAATGGAGATTTAATCCCAAAGATCCTGTAATATATATGACATAGATAAATAATTATGTATGAAAGTGAAATTGAAATTTGCTTATATATCTATATCTATCTATATATATATATATATATATGTGTGCATACACACACACACACACACACACTGCTTCTCAGGTGGCTCAGTGGTAAAGAATCCACCTACCAATGCAGGAGATGCAGGAGATGTGGGTTCAATCTTGGGTCAGGAAAATCACATGGAGGAGGAAATGACAATCCACTCTAGTTTCTTGCCTAGAGAATCCCATGGACAGAGGAGATTGCTGGGGTCACAAAAAGTCAGACAAGACTGAGCACACACACACACATATGCAGATTTCCCCAATGACTGAGCAGGTAAAGAATCCTCCTGCAATAAGGAGATACAGGTTTGATCCCTGGATTGGAAAGATCCCCTGGAGTAGGAAATGGCAACCCACTCCAGTATTCTTGCCTGCATAATCCTATGGACAGAGGAGCCTGGAGGGCTACAAGTCCAAAAAGTCACAAAGAGTAGAAACAACTGAGTGACTAAATGCACACACATATTTCTAATACTAATCAAAGCCTGACTTAAATTGTTCACATGTTTCATCAGTTATTGCTTTAAGTATTTTACAAAGCTTACTTATTTTCATATTCACTATAATCTTACAAAATAAATTTTATTACACACTTTTAAAATAAAGATCATTGTGGGAAGAAATGTTCCTGTTCCATTGTGTCCAACATTTTGCAACTCCATGAACTGCAGCACGTGAGGCTTCCCTTCCCCCACCATCTCCTGTAGTTTGCTCAAACTCATGTCCATTTAGTCAGTTATGCCATCCAACCATCTCATCCTCTGTCATCCTCTTCTCCTCTTGCTTTCAATCTTTCCCAGCATCAGGTCTTGTCCAGTGATTCAGCTGTTTGCATTAGGTGACCAAAGTACTGGAGTTTCAGCTTCAGCATCGGTTCTTCAGTGAATATTCAGGGTTGATTTTATTTAGGATTGACTGGTTGGATCTCCTTGCTGTCCCAGGGACTCTCAAGAGTCGTCTCCAGCACCACCATTCGAAGGCATCAGTTCTTCAGCACTCAGCCTTATTTATGGTCCAACTCTCACATGCATGCATGACTACTGGAAAAACCATGGCTTTGACTATATGGACCTTTTTTAGGAAAAATAATGTCTCTGCTTTTTAATATGCTGTCTAAGTTTTTCATAACTTTTCTATCAAGGAGCAAGCATCTTTTAATTTCATGACTGCAATCTCCATCTACAGTGATTTTGGAGGCCAAGAAAATAAAGTCTATCACAGTTTCCAATGTTTCCCCATCTATTTGACATGCAGTGCTGGGACTGGATGCTATGATCTTCATTTTTTGTATGTTAAGTTTTAAGCCAGCTTTTTCACTCTCCTCTTTCACCTTCATCAAGAGACCCTTTAATTCCTTTTCACTTTCTGCCATTATGTTGATGTCATCTGTATATCTGAGGTTATTGATATTTCTCCCGGTGATCTTGATTCCAACTTGTGCTTCATCCAGCATGGCATTTCAAATGATGTACTCTGCCCAGAAGTTAAAAAAGTAGGGTGACAATATACAATTTTGATGTACTTCTTTCCCAATTTTGAACCTGTTTGTTGTTCCACGTCCTGTTCTAACTGTTGCTTCTTGGCTTACATGCAGGGGGAAATGGTTAATGTAATAATCATGGGTACATGCTCAGTTGCTCAGTTATGTCAACACTTTGAAACCCCATGGACTGTAGCCTGCCAGGCTTCTTTTTGCAGGAAATTTCCCAAACAAGAATATTGGAGTTGGTTGCCATTTCCTATTCCTGAGGATCTTTCCAATCCAGGGTTTGAACCTGTGTCTCTTGCAGCTCCTGCATTGAGAGGCAGATTCTTTACCACTGGGTCAGCTTGGAAGCTCCCAGTATAATAATAACCATAGATAGATGCCAAAAAATAATAGAAATAGATTTTCATAACAGAATATCTTTACTCTGAAGTGGATAAGCATAGCTAGACATCATAAAAATAAACTTTACTCACATAAATTCAGAAGCAGAGGTACTTGTTTAGAACTTGGAAAATAAAAAGCTAAAAATAACATTTACTTGAAAAATTTGCAATTCATTTTCAAAATAGCAGTTAGAGATTCATAAGAATGCATAATTTATAATGTGGATTTGGTTTGTTGACTAAATCTAGATCAAAGTGTCATATGGATGTACATGTTCCTCTAAGGATCATGAATGAAAAAAATGTTGCTGGCCATATCAGTCAAGAAAGGATGTTGCAGCCATTGAAACACTACAGCCACAATGGACCATGAGATTTGAGGGATCTCAGGATAGAGACAAGTGCTGTCTGTTGACAAACCCTCAGCCATTGCAGCCACACACAAGTATGCATCCTGAGGGGATTCAAGATGGAGAAAAGCATTATATTGGATCTAAATAGTTAAGGTGCGTGTAAAACAGCCAAGAGGCTTGTATCTTCCCATAAGTAAATTAATAAATCCATTGATTTGAGATTTCTGATTTTCTTTAATTTACAGGAGTCTTTTGAAGTTCTTCTTACTCAGTCTTTGTTACTAAAACTTCTATATAATTTTGGCTCTTTCTCTTGTGTCTTCTAAGCAGCATCTCAGAACTGAGAATCCTGTGTACCAGACTTAAGTCTTCAGATAGTCCATCAAAATAAATATAGTTCTCAAATTATAGGTTGTCCATTTTGTTTCAGTCTACAAGGAAGTTAACCTATATTAATAAAAAAAAATACAGGAAACCGTTCCTTTACAAAGTTACTTAAATAAAAGGGTAAATATAAAAACTACTTTTAGAAAGTTCATTTAAGTTTCTTAAATAAAATCTAGTAAGTAGCTAACAAGCACTGTAAAACTTGAAAGAATTATAAACTAGCTATCTGTTACAATTTTTGTTTGCTTTAATTTCATTCAATAAAACTCTCATAGCTCATTCAGTTCAGTTCAGTTCAGTCGCTCAGTCATGTTTGACTCTTTGCTACCCCATGAATCGCAGCACGCCAGGCCTCCCTGTCCATCACCAACTCCCAGAGTTCACTCAGAGTCCATCGAGTCAGTGATGCCATCCAGCCATTTCATCCTCTGTTGTCCCCTTCTGCTCCTGCCCCCAATCCCTCCCAACATCAGAGTCTTTTCCAATGAGTCAACTCTTCTCATGAGGTGGCCAAAGTACTGAAGTTTCAGCTTCAGTATCATTCCCTCCAAAGAAATCCCAGGGCTGATCTCCTTCATTAGAGAATTATTGATGGCAGATTTCAAATTGGCAGCTGTCCATGTAAAAGGAAGACAAGAAAACTAGACAAAATTTAACAAAAATTTAATGGCTTTGAAAAATAATTTAAAATTGTATAGATCAACTATTTAATGCAAAAAAATTTACAGGAGTAAATTTCATACAGAACTATTAATAAACAACTAATTTTCTTACCTAAAATATTGTCATTTACTGAATAACTTGAAAATACTATTAAAACATAATGATGAGTATTGTTTTTCAGCTTTATAAATCATAAGAATATGCATTATTTATTATTATCAGTAATAATTATCATTATGGAATATATATTCTATATAGTAGTTGCACTGTTATGGTTCACATGCATAACTTTATTTAATCCTTGTGATAAGTATTCAGTTCAGTTCAGTCGCTCAGTCATGTCTGACTCTTTGCAATCCCATGAATTGCAGCACGCCAGGCCTCCCTGTCCATCACCAACTCATGGAGTTCACCCAAACTCATGTCCATTGAGTCGGTGATGCCATCCACGTAGGTGCAAAAGTAATTGTGATTTTGCATTGTTGAACTGTGTCATCAGATATTGGAATATATGCTTTTTGTTTCAAATTCTTTATTATACATCATGGCTGCACAACTTGAGGCTGGTTAAATACAACTGGTTTTCAATTTCTCTTTGAATATTTTCCAGATTGCTATATGCAAGTGACCATGAAAATATTTAGCATTTTAAAATTTTGAAACTCTGAACAGGTGCTTACATGAAGGAAAACATTATCATTCACAGATATCCACATTTATAACCAGTGCTCCAGCACATGGAACTTTTTGCCAGTTAAGAAGTTGGTTACTAACCATTTTTCAAAGAGCCACAGTAGTAAAATAGGCTTAAAGAAATGTAATTTGGGTTACTTAGTTTACTCATAAAGTAAGGTTAACTGACAAGACTTGCACTGAAGTGTATAAAAAAATATTGGTACAAAAACCAATGAACCATAAGTGAAAGTAGTTTCATACATCAGGTTTTAGTTCCTATGCCCCGTATTTAGTGTATCTGAGATCAGACCCCATGCATAGCATAAAAACAGATGACTGCAACCTTCTTTTTTAGAGGCTTTGAACAATGCTTGAGTTTAATGTTAAAAAAATTTAAACATAATGGACAAAGAAGTTTAAATTTGAGTTTGAACTAGTCAAGGTTCTGATTTAACAAATGTGAAATTGTCCAGATCTGGGTAACTACATGCTTCACCAGTTCCCCTGAGTGCCCTCATCCTCAAATTTTCTCTGGAAAAGAGAATATTTGCAACAAAGTTTATATTTGCGTAGATGTGCTAAAAAGATTCCTTAAATCAAAAAAACTTTTTTCAAAGTATTATGGAACAATCATATAGTTTTAACAAATTCTAAACTGCCAACATAAAATCCACTCCACACTGCAGAAAACATACAGTGGTACCTGGTGGATAGCAGTAGCAAAACGGTTACTTAATATGGTCCCCCCCGCAAAAAAAAAGCTGCAGTGACATGCTACATAATCCCTTAGGGGGAAAATTTAATATACCACAGAAAATTTCAAAGAGAACAAAATTCAGGAAGCCATGGAATGGTAGACTCAGAGGCACCTACAGTGAAACACGTGTATGCATTTCTCAAACACATATAGAGAAACATAAATGTAGTTTTCAAAAATATTGAGATGCCATGTTTTAAATCTTTGCAGGCAGTAAGGGCCACTCAGGTTTTCTAATTTTATCTGAACACAAATTTTTTTGCATGTAGAGAGAGTAAGAGGTAATCAGCATGAGAAAGGAGAAAAGAATTTATAACCAACATTATGCAGAAAAGAAGCACAAGTACAAATACCAACCTACTCACATGAAAATATAATGTTTATGCTGATGTATATCTGAGTGCTTATTATCAAATCAAAGTGTGCAGTTAAAAAAACAAAAAATAAAACGGCAGTTTAAGAAAGTTCCAGTGTTTCAAAGAAAGCACTTTTTAAAATGTATATACACGAAGAACAGTTATGTCATAAAATAAATTCAGCACTGTAAGATAAAGGAAGACTATCATAAATGGAGTTTTGGCCTTTTCCCTGCCCTACACGCTGCAACCATCTTTAACCTGCCAAACCTAAATCTCAACGGATACAGGAGTTTTTTTCTTCTTTTTTCCTCCCATTCAGTTCACATTTCAGGCTGCTCAGCAGATGCCTGTGATTCTGGTGATTCAAATCGCTGGTGAAAGTTTGTTCTCTGTTTCCTCAGTTTTTCAGGAGCTTTTCTCCACAAAATGATCTCCTAGAAAACAAATGCATAACAAATTAATATCCTCAAATTAATATTCTTGTATTATGCCTTAAATTTTCACCACAGAAATAATGCACTTCAATCTTAACCATAACAAAACTAACCTCTTCCCTACAAAAGCTCTCCTCTTTTCCTGATGGACCTACTTTCTTCCAATTCTAATAATGGGTCTCCCCTTCTGCCAACACTGCTCCCCCAACCAACACCTATGTACACCACCACTATGAATCCAAACTGACACAAAGGTCTAGCTACTACTGCTTTAAAGAATTCCTAAAATCTGTCGTTTAGTTTGTTTCCCCTGTCCTTATCCAAATTCAAGCCCTTGTCACTAAATATTTCAGCTTCCTGATAGATGGCTCTCCCTCCCTTGCCTGAAACCCCTTTTTAACCTGTCCTACTCATCATTGCCAGACTAGTCTAAAACATTGCTTGGATGACTCTTCAGTAGCTCTCAGTTTCTCCAGGATAAATCTCCAACCCAGTGTTCAAGGTCCTCCACAACCTTTATCCAACATCACTCTTCCCTACCAAGGTCCCAGTACCCAGCCAGTGAACTGGGTTACTCTCTGCCTTTAGAGGCACTTCAAATTAAACTTTCCCTCCATCCTCCCCTTTGTATTCTTCAAATTTCGATTCTCTGCCTGTCTTACCCTAACCAATCCATCCTGAGAGCTCTTCTAAACTTTTTTAAAAATAATAATTTTAATTTATTTTTGGCTGTGCTTAGTCTTTGTTGCTCTGCAGCCTTTTTCTCAAGTTTCAGTGAGCAGGTGGTGGTGGTGTAGCCGCTAAGTAGTGTCCGACTCTTGTGACGCCATGGACTGTAGCCCACCAGGCTCCTCTGCCCATGGGACTTCCTCCAGGCAAGAATACTGGAGTGGGTTTCCATTTCCTTCTCCAGGGGATCTTCCTGACCCAGGGATCGAACCCCAGTCTCCTGCACTGCAGGCAGATTCTTTACCAACTAAGCTAGGAGGGAAGCCCTTTCTAGTTGCTGTATACAGGCTTCTCATTGTGGTGACTTCTACTGCTGTGAAGCACAGGCTATAGGGCATGTGGGCTTCAGCAGTTGCGGCACGTGGGCTCTAGAGCACAGGCTCAATAGTTGTAGCACACAGGCTTAGTTGCTCCTCAGCATGTGGGATCTTCCCAGACCAGGGACCAAACACTGCATCAGCAGGCAGATTTTATCACTGAGCCACCAGGGAGGTCCATCTTCTAAATTCTTCAAATTACTTGCTTCATGAAGTCATGGCGGGCTGTTTGTTTTCTAACCAACATAGCAGAATTTAAACATCTAAATGAATAACCATGGGAGGCATATACTACTCAATAGGGTCATAATATGTAATTGATTTGAAAATTGTGAACTTCACATAATCTAATTTGAAGTTATAAATCACTTATGTTTAACTATATAGCATTATGGCAACATTAGCAAAATAAGTTTTCTCTCTTCCAAATTGCTGTCAAACCATTATTTAAGTTTTCTATTATATAAATTTTCTTTTTCCACAAATACGCAATGTGAGAATTGTAAGGAAAAACCCTGTTTAAAAAGGTGGCTTTTATATTCTTCACAGTCCTCAGCACAGAGTGCTTTCTTTTTTCCCCCCAGAATAATTTCCAATTTAGCTTTGAACACTCAACTGACATTCAAATATTACTCTGATACAGAACAGAGAAGACCATTCTAATCACAGGCTTTACTCAAAATTCACTGAAAGCTTTTAATCGATTTTCAAATGAGAACAAGTTTTATGATAAAGATATTTAAAAAGTAATAGATTGGGGTCATCTCAAAGACATTTATAAGAGGATTGTTTAATTAGGGAAAAATGGAAAACTGAAATCCATCAAGTGGATGCAGTCATGAAAAATGAAAGGAAATCTTTATTTGTTGATAAAGGAATCTGATCAAGACACTATTGAGTGAAAAAGCAAGTTAAAGATCAATATGCATGATATGATCTAAAAACAAATATACAAGTTTGTCTGGAAAACCATCACAATGGTGGTGGAATTTTTGTTGACCTTTATTTCATTGTTTTTTGCCTGATTTTTAAAAAAAACAAATAGCAGATATTGTTTTTATAAAAAACAAAAGTTTCAAGAGAAAAAAAATAGAAGCCCTGCCAAATTATAGCCCATCCTGGAGTCCTGCAGAATGACTAGAAGGAGACTGATCACAACAGAGATCCATTCATGCCTTACTTCTGTGTCACACTTTCAGTGTTTTCACTTACTTAGAAACCCCCACTTGCTCAGTACAATAAAGCTTAGAAAAGTGAGTGCTTTCCAGGTGTTTTTAGAACCACCACAGAACAAAATACCATGTAGGTGGCACCATACCTGCTGCTTGAAGTACCTTCTGTCTTCTTCATCATTTACAATTCTTATTTTCAGAGTATCAACATAGAAATCATGTATTTTGATTTATTTTCTGTTATTCACAAAACATAGAACATTGTCTTGCATATAAGCTTTTTTCAGTATTCTTTGAGATAAAGTTGATTTCTCTTATTTCTGAGTAAGCAGTGTAAAGAGTAAGTCAAATATCATTTCTGCCATTTTAAGTATTACTCAGTAATTCTACAGTTTTTAGTTAAATTTACTGGTCCATATATCAAAATTATCATTTTGGAAAGAGAAAGATACTTTATTTAGGCTACACTCTAAACTGAAAATTCCTAATCAGAAAATTCTGAAAGTGAAGAAATCATAAAGGAAATATAAGAGCCAGAAAAATGATTGTGATCATAAATTGGGACTCTAAGGCAAGAGATTCCCCCCAAAGCAGTGACCAAAATGCATGGGAAGCATAAGTTTGACTTGATTAGTTGCAGGAACTTCTTAGGGAATCTAATCTGTTGAACCTAAATAGGGTGAGAGGAAGACAGGAGAGTAATACCAACAGAAACTTCTAGGAAATGAGATTTGGGTGTTGACAACACTATTTCTTAATAGTAATTTTTTAGGAGAAATTCAACAGACCTCAACTTGTTGGAATGTGGGCTAAATAGAGCAGTTAATGTTATCATGACTTCAGACACTAGATTGGTTCAGGGAGAGTTTGATTCTCAGTAAGGAAAATGGAAAATGATTTTGAAATTTACAGGAATAGATGTTAGGATAGTGTGACTGCATGGATATCTAAACCCTCCTGCTTCTAACTCAGGCATAACAAATATAGGACATCTGTGGTATTCCTGCTGTGGGTGGACCTGACAAATGTCACATAAGTTAGTTGACCACCTGGAATATAACACAGAAGTGTTTTAAAACTTAAATGATCTCTACTGTATGAAGTGACATGTCAACCTCACATAGAGAGTGCATCTGCTACTCAGGGACAGTAAGCATGTGTCTAATAAAAAAAAAAAAAAAAAAAAAGGTCCTAGGAAACCACATCACATATCTCAAAATCTTTTCCTTTGCCCATACCTTTTATTATACATATCTTTGAGCTTAGGAGTAAAGCTTGATACTCTAAAAAATTGCCTAATTTCTGAAATTCTGATTTGACAGTTTAATGTTTTATGCCAGCTCAATATAACATATTGCAACTAACTAAAATAAGACCTTGTGGTCATTTCCACAATGGGTTATAATCAGGTTTTTCATTTCCCTATAATCACTTCATATCTTACTTTCACCTTTGTCTCCAATTTCATTGATGGGACAGATATATTCCCTTGATTCTATTTCTGTCATGACAGGAAAGATATATTACATTAAATCTTGCATATTACCAAACAATTATGATTTGAAAATGAGTTATGCAATATGAAAATTGCAGTCACTTCCTTTTATTATTTGAAACTAGTGTGTATGTCTAATGACAAGTACAAACATAAGAAAATATCTAACTATATAGAAAATTCAAGATAAATTTTTTTCTACTTTCCATTTCACCATTTTCATGCTCAGTAACACCCTATTTTGTGTTCTTGGGGTGTATTGACCATTTTGCAGAACTTCTTATGGCTATGTTCTCTCCACAGGATGTAGAATTATCCATCAGTAATGTGTCTCACTTCTTATCCTACTTCATTTCTCAGACTTTGTTTGAGCATCATTGCACATAGAAAGCCTTCTTGAACCACCCACATTAATTTTGAAAATAATTTATTCCTGTTATGTACTCTTATGAAATCAGATGACTCACATGACACTTTTATTTGCTAACTAATTTATTCAGTCTATATTTATTGAGTACTTTCTATGTACTACATACTGTTAGTCACTGATAGTTAACCACTGGAAAGATTCAACACAATAATTTTATGAGTATTTTAATGTTATTTGATCAATTCTTGATGTTCTTATTACATTATTACTTTTTAATTTTTATTTGTTCATTTACTTTGGTCTGTGCTGGATCCTCATTGAACCAGGCTTCATTCTAGTTGCAGTATGTGGGAGCTATTCTTCATTGCAGTATGCAGGCTTCTCATTACTGTGGCTTCTCTTATTGCAGAGCACAGGCTCTAGGGCACAGCAGTTTCAGTCGTGGCATGAGAGCTCAATAGTTGTGGTTCCCATGCTCTAGAAAGTGAAAGTGAATTCATTCAGTCGTGTCCGACTCTTTAGGACCCAATGGTCTGTAGCCTACCAGGCTCTTCAGTCCATGGGATTTTCCAGGCAAGAATACTGGAGTGGGTTGCCATTTCCTTCTCCAAGGAATCTTCCCGACCCAGGGATCAAACCCAGGTCTACGGCATTGCAGACAGATGCTTTACACAGGCTCAAAATTTGTGGCTCATGGAATTAATTTTTCAACAGCATGGGCAGTCTTCTCAGACTCAGTATTGAACCTGTGTCTCCTGCATTGGCAGGCAGATTCCTTGCCACTGAGACATGAAATTGAAAGTCACTCACTTGTGTCTGACTCTTGGGGACCCCATGGGCTATACAGTCCTTGGAATTCTCCAGGCTAGAATGCTGGAGTGGGTAGCCATTCCCCTCTCAAGGGAATCTTTCCAACCCAGGGATCAAACCCAGGTATCCTCCATTGCATGTGGATTCTTCACCAGCTAAGCCACCGGGGAAGCCCCCATTATACTGTTAGTTAAGAAGAACTGGATTTTTATTTAAGAGCAGAGGATTGAATCAGATTTGCTATCCTTGTTCTTCAACACTAAGTTCATATGTTTAATAAAATAATGTGTTCATTTGATTAAATATAATCATATATAGTGGGAATTTTCAACTAGTCAAATTAATTGTCTCTGTTTGATTTTAATAAAACTATCAAACGTATTTTTTTTTCCTTTTGGACAACTTGAAGATGACCATCTACCTTAATATTTCTCTAATTTATTTGAACAAAGTAGCTGAATCAAGAGATGACAAGATAATCTACTCTCCTTCCATCTCAGATTGCAAAATTTATAGACTAAAAGAAGATCAAATTCAACCTACAGGAGGCAGTATAAATAATACTAATTAGAGGAAAAATCAGTGAAATTAAGAATTATAAATCAATTTAAAAATCATAGAAAAAATGGTTCTCTAAAANAATTGCCTAATTTCTGAAATTCTGATTTGACAGTTTAATGTTTTATGCCAGCTCAATATAACATATTGCAACTAACTAAAATAAGACCTTGTGGTCATTTCCACAATGGGTTATAATCAGGTTTTTCATTTCCCTATAATCACTTCATATCTTACTTTCACCTTTGTCTCCAATTTCATTGATGGGACAGATATATTCCCTTGATTCTATTTCTGTCATGACAGGAAAGATATATTACATTAAATCTTGCATATTACCAAACAATTATGATTTGAAAATGAGTTATGCAATATGAAAATTGCAGTCACTTCCTTTTATTATTTGAAACTAGTGTGTATGTCTAATGACAAGTACAAACATAAGAAAATATCTAACTATATAGAAAATTCAAGATAAATTTTTTTCTACTTTCCATTTCACCATTTTCATGCTCAGTAACACCCTATTTTGTGTTCTTGGGGTGTATTGACCATTTTGCAGAACTTCTTATGGCTATGTTCTCTCCACAGGATGTAGAATTATCCATCAGTAATGTGTCTCACTTCTTATCCTACTTCATTTCTCAGACTTTGTTTGAGCATCATTGCACATAGAAAGCCTTCTTGAACCACCCACATTAATTTTGAAAATAATTTATTCCTGTTATGTACTCTTATGAAATCAGATGACTCACATGACACTTTTATTTGCTAACTAATTTATTCAGCCTATATTTATTGAGTACTTTCTATGTACTACATACTGTTAGTCACTGATAGTTAACCACTGGAAAGATTCAACACAATGATTTTATGAGTATTTTAATGCTATTTGATCAATTCTTGATGTTCTTATTACATTATTACTTTTTAATTTTTATTTATTCATTTATTTTGGTCTACCTATATTTATTGAGTACTTTCTATGTACTACATACTGTTAGTCACTGATAGTTAACCACTGGAAAGATTCAACACAATGATTTTATGAGTATTTTAATGCTATTTGATCAATTCTTGATGTTCTTATTACATTATTACTTTTTAATTTTTATTTATTCATTTATTTTGGTCTGTTCTGGATCCTCATTGAACCAGGCTTCATTCTAGTTGCAGTACGTGGGGGCTATTTTTCATTGCAGTATGCAGGCTTCTCATTACTGTGGCTTCTCTTATTGCAGAGCACAGGCTCTAGGGCACAGCAGTTTCAGAAACACTAAGTTCATATGTTTAATAAAATAATGTGTTCATTTGATTAAATATAATCATATATAGTGGGAATTTTCAACTAGTCAAATTAATTGTCTCTGTTTGATTTTAATAAAACCATCAAACGTATTTTTTTTTCCTTTTGGACAACTTGAAGATGACCATCTACCTTAATATTTCTCTAATTTATTTGAACAAAGTAGCTGAATCAAGAAATGACAAGATAATCTACTCTCCTTCCATCTCAGATTGCAAAATTTATAGACTAAAATAAGATCAAATTCAACCTACAGGAGGCAGTATAAATAATACTAATTAGAGGAAAAATCAATGAAATTAAGAATTATAAATCAATTTAAAAATCATAGAAAAAATGGTTCTCTAAAAAGATCTATAAAATTGTAATCTATACTGACTAACCATAAGGAATTTGATTTAGGTCATACCTGAATGGTCTAGCAGTGTCAGACTTTATTTTTTGGGGCTCCAAAATCACTGCTGATGGTGACTGCAGCCATGAAATTAGAAGA
>SJYT01069457.1:213553-226115 GCA_006410635.1 Cephalophus harveyi
TCTGATGCTGGGAGGGATTGGGGGCAGGAGGAGAAGGGGACGACCGAGGATGAGATGGCTGGATGGCATCACGGACTCGAAGGACGTGAGTCTGAGTGAACTCCGGGAGATGGTGTGAACAGGGAGGCCTGGCATGTTGCGATTCATGGGGTCGCAAAGAGTCGGACACGACTAAGCGACTGAACTGAACTGAACTGAACTGAACTGATACTGACTAACCAAGATGAGAGAAGACATAATTATTAATATGAGAAGTTAAAGTGGTCTATCACTACACTTCACATGGACAAAAACAGTAAAGGAGTATTATGAACAACATTATGTTCATGTGTTTGAAATGGAACAATTTTTTAAAAGACACAATCTAATAAAACATAAAAGAAAAAAATTGTAGTTGCTCAGTTGTGTCCACTTCTTTGTGATCTCTTGGACTGCAGCATGCTAAAGACATGCCATGTCTTTCACTATCTCCTGGTGTTTTCTCAAGCTCATGTCCATTGAATTGGTGATGCTATCCAACCATATCTTGGTTTGTTCCATGTTTTGGTAATTATAAATAAAGTGGCTATAAATATCTCTGTGTCCCCTCACCACAGGGCAGACACATGTGCTCCAAGATAGCCTTGGGAGCAGACCTCTGTGGGGAACCCACACACAAAGGTGAGACTGAAGACAAAACTGAGACCCAGAGGAAATAAAGAAGAATAATATTTCTCTTTGCAGATGGTCAAATTGACACTTTTAAATTTGGTTTTGTATCAAAACCAGTACCTACAGAATTTCTGAAAAGATAAGTTTTTGTATGGCTGAGACCAACCTAAATTTAGAACAGCTGTAAAATTTGTGGCCTGGATCATCAAAAAAGCAAGAGATTTACAGAAAAACATCTACTTTCACTTTATTGACTACACCAAAGCATTTGACTTTCCAAAAGAAAACTGTGGAAAATTCTTAAAGAAATGGGAATACCAGGCCACCTGACCTGTCTCCTGAGAAATCTGTATGCAGGTCAAGAAGCAACAGTTAGAACTGGACATGAAACAACAGACTGGTTCCAAATCGGGAAAGGAGTACATCAAGGCTGTATATTGTCACCCTTCTTATTTAACTTATATGCAGAGTACATCATGCAAAATGCCAAGCTGGATGAAGCACAAACTGCTATCAAGATTGCTGAGAGAAATATAAATAGCTTCATATATGTAGATGACACCAACTCTATGGCAGAACGTGAAGATGAACTAAAAGGCCTCTTGATAAAAGTGAAAGAGATGAGTGAAAAAGTTGGCTTAAAACTCAACATTAAGAAAACTAAGATCATGGCATCTGGTTCCATTACTTCATGGCAAGTAGATGGGGAAACAATGGAAACAGTGACAGACTTTATTTATTTTTTTCTGGCCAGGTGGGGGAAGCTCCAAAATCACTGCAGATAGTGACTGCAGCCATGAAATTAAAAGAGACTTGCTCCTTTGAAGAAAAGCTATGACCAACCTAGACAGCATATTAAAAAGGAGAGACATCACTTTGCCAACAAATGTCTAGTTAGTCAAATTTATGACTTTTCCAGTAGTCATGTATGGATGTGAGAGCTGAACTATAAAGAAAGCTGAGTGCACAAGAATTGATGCCTTTGAACTGTGGTGTTGGAGGAGACTCTTGAGAGTCCCTTGGACTGCAAGGAGATCCATTCTAAAGGAAAGCAGTCCTGAATCATGGAAGGACTGATGTTAAAGCTGAGACTCCAATACTTCAGCCACCTGATGCAAAGAACTGACTCATTGGAAAAGACCCTGATACTGGGAAAGATTGAAGGCAGGAGGAGAAGGGGATGACAGAGGATGAAATGGTTGGATGGCATCACCGACATGAATTTGAGTAAACTCTGGGAGTTGGTGATGGACAGGGAAGCCTGGCATGCTGCAGTCCATGGGGTCACAAAGATTCTGACATAATTGTGTGACTGAACTGAACTGAACTGAAACTTTATGGGCACATTCAAGTGAGTGGTAAGCCAGGCTACAGTCTTAGCTGTGCTCACAACACCTGCGGCAGGTCCAGATCCATTATTACAATCCTGGTACCTTACTTTGGTGAATTTTTGCTGGTGGTTTGGTGATACAATATCCAAAATAAAACAAGGCCCTTTGCCAGTATTCCCACAGTTAAGATGCGGCCAAGAGCAGTGCCAACAATAGTCTAATCTGAGAGTTTGCATAATGGGAACAAGTGATACAACAGAGCACCTCCCCAGGTGAACATTTCCACAGCTCAGTGGCTTCCCTGTCACTGGGAGTGCTCCAGTCCCACCTGACTCTAACCACATATCAGAAATTACTAAGAAACAGATATGTGGCCTTTTACTTCAACAAATATGGAACAGATCCCACCTCTGACAGGGCAGTGAAAACCACAGAGCTAAGGAGAGACCCTGCTTAATATCTAGTACATGCTACCATCATCACAACAAAAAATATTAAATCCATGTAGACTATATAGGGATGAAATTGAAAGTGCTAATCACTCAGTGGAGTCCCACTCTTTGTGACTGTATGGACTGTAGCCACCAGGCTTCTCTCTCCATGGAATTCTCCAGGCAAGAATGCTGTATTGGGTTACCATTCTCTTCTCCAGGGTATCTTCCCAACCCAAGAATCAAACCTGGGTCTCCTACATTGCAGACTGATTCTTTACTATCTGTGTCACCAGGGAAGCCCAAAGAGAGCTCAAGGAGCCCTGAATGCCAGGCCTCCTGCAAGAAATGAGGAAGGGGGGAGGCTATCACCAGCAACTGACTCACTCTTTCCCCTGGGAGGACACCAAGGGAGCAGGCTTTGCCCAGGAGGGGTGCAGTGCCACTTGGAGAACTGAGGGGGCATCCTCTCTTGGATTCCCCATGCTGGTGTATGGAGAGTGGGACTAGGGACGTGGGTTTGTTGCTTTGAGGCAGGCAAACACAATCTCAACTTTGCTCCCACAGGAATAGGTGAGATGGACACAGTGGCCAACTGGGCCAGGACAGGAAATCTGTCACTGCTTTCACATTTCCCCCTTCTATTTGCCATGAAGTAATGGGGCCAGATGCCATGATCATAATTTATTTTAATACTTATTTTTTAACCAGCTTTTTCACTCTCCTCTTTCACCCTCATCAAGAGGTTCTTTTGTTCCTTTTTGCTTTCTGTCGTTAGAGTGTTATCATCTGCATATCTAAGGTGGTTGTTTCTTCTGTCTTTCTTGATTCCAGCTTGTAGCTCATTCAGCCCAACATTTCTTATCGTGTGCTCAGTGTATAAGTTAAAGACTCAGACAAATCTGTCATACTCTTTTCTCAACCTTGCAGCCCCCATGCTAGTGTACCAAGAGAGGTGCTGGTCACTTTGAGGCAGGCAGACGCATTCTTACCTTTGTCCCCACAGGGATAGGTGGCACAGACACAGTGGCTGATTGGGCCAGGACAGCTGAACCAGTGAGTTGTTCCATACAGGGTTCTAACTGTTGCTTCTTGACCCACATACAGGTTTCTCAGGATACAGGTAAGATGGTCCAGTATTCCCATATCTTTAGGAGCTTTCCATAATTTGTTATCATCCACACAGTCAAAGGCTTTAGTGTAGTCAATGAAACAGAGGTAGATGTTTCTCTGGAATCCCCTTGCTTTCTCTATGCTCAGCTAATGTTGGCAATTTGTTCTCTGGTTCTTCTGCCTTTTCCTAACCTAGCTCTGACTTCTGGAATTTCCTGGTTCTGTAATGCTGAAGCCTATCATACAATATTTTAAGCATGACCTTACTAGCATGGGAGAGGAGTGCAATTGTCCAGTGGTTTGAACACTCTTTAGTACTGCCCTTCTTAGGAATTGGGATAAGGATTGACCTTTTCTAGCCCTATGGTCACAGCTGGGTTTTCCAGATTTGCTGACATATTAAGTGAAACACTTTGAAAACATCATCTGTAGGGTTTTGAATAACTCTCCTGGAATTCCATCATATCCAGTAGCTTTATTGACAGCAGTACTTCCTAAGGCTCACTTTACTTCACACTCCAGAATATCTGGCTTTGGGTGACTGACCACACCATTGTGGTTATACTGTTTGTTAAGATCATTTGTTTGTAATCCTGTGTATTCTTTCTATCCCTTCTTGATCTCTTCTGCTTCTACTAGGCCTCTACCCTTTATTGTGCCCATCTTTGGGTGAAATGCCCTTTTGATATTCCCAATTTTTCTGAAGAGATCTCTAGACTTTCCCCTTCTGTTGTTTCCCTCTACTTTTATGTCTTGTTTGTTGAAGAAGACCTTCTTGTCTCTCCTTGCTATTCTTTGGAACTCTGCATTAAATTGGGTGTACCTTTCCCTTCTCCCTTAGCTTTTTGTTTGTTTTCTTTATTCAGCTATTTGTAAAGCCTCCTCAAATAACCACTTTGCCTTCTTGCTTTTCTTTTTCAATGAGATGGCTTTGTTTCACTGCCTCCTGTACAATATTATGGAACTCTGTCCATAGTTCTTCAAGCACTCTGTTTACTACATCTAATCCCTTGAATCTATTCATCACTTCCACTGCAAAAGAATCCTGAGAGTTCCTTGGACAGCAAAGAGGTCAAACCACTCATTCTTAAAGGAATTCAACCCTGAATGCTCATTGGAAGGACTGATGCTAAAGCTGAAGCTCTAGTATTTTGTCCATCTGATGCAGACATCCAACTCACTGGAAAAATCCCTGATGCTGGGAAAGATTGAGGGCAGAAGGGGAAGAGGGTGTCAAAGGATGAGATAACTGGATTGCATCATTGATAAAATGGCCATGAATTTGGGCAAGGTCTGGGAGATGGTTAGGGACAGAGAGGCCTGGCATACAGCAAACCATGGGATCGCAAAGAAACAGGTATGACTAAATGATTGAACAACAACAATACCCATATAGTGAACTGATCATCTAGACAAAAATAAAAGGAAATAAGCCTAAAATGAAACATTAGATGAGAGAAACTTAGTTGATATCTATGAAATATTTCATTTGAAAACAGCAGAATATAATTTTTTTTCAAGTGCACATGGAGCATTTTCTAGGATAGATCACATCTTAAGTCACAAATCAAGTCTCCCTATATTTAAGAAAATTGAAATTATTTATTTTCTGCCCCAAATGATATGAGATTGCTGCTGCTGCTGCTAAGTCGCTTCAGTCATGTCCGACTCTGCGCGACCCCAGAGACGGCAGCCTACTAGGCTCCTCTGTCTCTGGGATTCTCCAGGCAAGAACACTGGAGTGGGTTGCCTTTTCCTTCTCCATGATATGAGATTAGAAGTCAATTTTTAAAAACTGTAAAAAACACAAACACATGGAGACAGCACAATATGTTACTAAACAGCCGATGGATCACTGAAGAAATCAAAGAGGAAATAAAAAACTACCCAGAGGCAAAACAAACAAACACAGTGATCCAAAGTCTATAGGACCTGGGAAAATTGTTCTAAGAGGGAAGACTTTGCCAATATAATCTCACCTCCGGGGAGGGGTGGGGGTGGGGAATCAAAGAAACAACCTAACCTTACACCTAAAGCAACCAGAAAAATAAGAACAAACAAAAGTTAAAATTAGTAGAGGGAAAGGTATCATATCAGGCTAGAATTTAAGAGAAAAAAAAAAAGCAGTAGCAGAGATCAATGAAACTAAAAGTTAGTTCTTTGAGAAGATAAACAAGAATGGAAAAACTTGTTAAGAAAATAAGATAGAGCACTCAATCAGTAAAATTAAAAATCAAAAAGGAGAAGTTTCAATGAATACTACGGAAATACAAATAATTATAAGACCCTAAGATCAGGAATAAGCCAAGGATGTCCACTCATACCACTTTTATTCAACATCATTTTGAAAGTCATAGTCATGTCATCAGTGACAAAAAAGAAATAAAAGTACCCAAATTGGAAAAGAAAAAGTAAAATTGCATATTACATGATATTATATATCAGTTCAGTTCAGTCGCTCAGTCGTGTCCGACTCTTTGCGACCCCATGAATCGCAGCACGCCAGGCCTCCCTGTTCATCACCATCTCTCGGAGTTCACTCAGACTCACATCCATCGAGTCAGTGATGCCATCCAGCCATCTCATCCTCGGTTGTCCCCTTTTCCTCCTGCCCCCAATCCCTCCCAGCATCAGAGTCTTTTCCAGTGAGTCAACTCTTCGCATGAGGTGGCCAAAGTACTGGAGTTTCAGCTTTAGCATCATTCCTTCCAAACAAATCCCAGGGCTGATCTCCTTCAGAATGGACTGGTTGGATCTCCTTGCAGTCCAAGGGACTCTCAAGAGTCTTCTCCAACACTACAGTTCAAAAGCATCAATTCTTCGGCGATCAGCCTTCTTCACAGTCCAACTCTCACATCCATACATGACCACAGGATAAATAGGCTACCAGAAAATTACTAGAGCTCATCAATTAATTTGCTAATGTTTCAGGATACAAAATTAATACACAGAAATAACTTACATTTCTATACACTATAAATGAAAAAGCAGAAAGAGAAATTAAGGGGACAATCCCATTTACCGTCACATCAAAAAGAATATCCAGAGACTAAGCTATATAAAGAAGCAAAAAAACCTGTTCTCAGAAAACTTAATGATGAAAGAAATCAACAATGATATAAACAGATGAAGAGAGAGGCCACGTTCTTGGACTGGAAGAATCAATATTATCAAAATGAATATATAATCCAAAATAATCTACAAGTTCAATACCATCCTTATCAAATTACTATGAGTGTTTTTCATAAATTAAAGCAAAAATGTTTATAATTTGTACGAAAACACAAAAGATCCTGAATATCCAAATCAATCTTGAGAAAGAAAAATGGGACTGGAAGCATCCAGATTCCTTGACTTCTGGCTATATTACAAAGCTACAATCATCAAAACATTATGGTACTGGCAAAAAAGCAGAAATATAAATCANATGTTTATAATTTGTATGAAAACACAAAAGATCCTGAATATCCAAATCAATCTTGAGAAAGAAAAATGGGACTGGAAGCATCCAGATTCCTTGACTTCTGGCTATATTACAAAGCTACAATCATCAAAACATTATGGTACTGGCAAAAAAGCAGAAATATAAATCAATAGAACAGGTTAGATAGTCCAAAGATAAACTCATGCACCTAACCTATGACAAAGGAGGCAGGAATAATCAATGCAGAAAAGATAGCTTCTTCAATAAGAGTTTCTAGGAAAAACAAGACAGCCACATATTAAAGAATGAAATCAGAACATTTCCTAACATGTTATGTAAAAATAAACTCAAAATGCATTAAAGAGCTAAGTGTAAGGCCAGATGTAATAAAACTATTGGAGGAAAACACAGACAGAACATTCTCTGACATATGTTCTGGCAAGATCTTTTATGATTTACCTTCTAGAAAAGTGAAAACAAAAATGAAACCTAATTAAGTTTAAAACCTTTTTCACAGCAAAAGAAGCCACCCCCCAAATAAAAAGAAAACACACAGAATGGGGAAAATATTTGCAAATGAAGTGATCAACAAAGGATTAGACTCTAAAATATACAAACGATTCATGCAGCTCAATATTTTTTTTAATGGGTAGAAGATCTAAATAAACATTACCCTAAAGAAGATATGCAGAGATCTAGGAGGCAATCAAAATATTCTTAACATGACTATAAGAAAAATCCAAATCAAAATTATAATGAGATATCATCTCACACTAATTAGAATGGCTCTCATAAAAGATCTACCAACAAATGCTGGAGAGAATGTGGAGAAAAGGGAACCCACTTACACTGTTGTTAGAAACATACACTGGTATAGCCACTGTGGAGAATAGTATGAANTATATATATATATATATATATATATATATATATAGAGAGAGAGAGAGAGAGAGAGAATATAATATTACTCAGCCATTAGAAGAACAAAATAGTACTAATTGTAGTGACATAGATAGACCTAGTAATTGTTATACTGAGTGAAATCAGACAAAATCAGAAAAAGAAAAAAAGATCAAGTATCATGTTTGTTGAAAATATTATATTTGGAATCTTTAAAAAAAATGTAAAAATGAAGCTATTTACAAAACAGAAATGAGTCACAGATATAGAAAACAAACTAATAGTTAGCAAGGGGAACCAGAGATCAAATTGCCAACATATGCTGGATCATCAAAAAAGCAAGAGAGTTCCAGAAAAAAACATCTATTTCTGCTTTATTGACTATGCCAAAGCCTTTGACTGTGTGGATCACAATAAACTGTGGAAAATTCTGAAAGAGATAGGAAGACCAGACCACCTGATCTGCCTCTTGAGAAACCTATATACAGGTCAGGAAGCAACACTTAGAACTGGACATGAAACAACAGACTGATTCCAAATAGGAAAAGGAGTACATCAAGGCTATATATTGTCACCCTGTTTATTTAAATTATATGCAGAGTACATCATGAGAAACGCTGGGCTGGAGGAAGCACAAGCTGGAATCAAGATTGCAGGGAGAAATATCAATAACCTCAGATATGCAGATGACACCACCCTTATGGCAGAAAGTGAAGAGGAGCTAAAAAGCCTTTTGATTGAAAGTGAAAGAGGAGAGTGAAAAAGTTGGCTTAAAGCTCAACATTCAGAAAACAAAGATCATGGCATCCGGCCCCATCACTTCATGGGAAATAGATGGGGAAACAGTGGAAACAGTGGCTGACTTTATTTTGCGGGGCTCAAAAATCACTGCAGATGGTGACTGCAGCCATGAAATTAAAAGACACTTACTCCTTAGAAGGAAAGTTATGACCGACCTAGATAGCATATTGAAAAGCAGAGACATTACTTTGCCAACAAAGGTCTGTCTAGTAAAGGCTATGGTTTTTCCTGTGGTCATGTATGGAAGTGAGAGTAGGACTGTGAGGAAAGCTGAGCACTGAAGAATTGATGCTTTTGAACTGTGGTGTTGGAGAAGACTCTTGAGAGTCCCTTGGACAGGAAGGAGATCCAACCAGTCCATCCTAAAGGAGATCAATCCTGGGTGTTCATTGGAAGGACTGATGTTGAAGCTGAAAATCCAATACTTTGGCTACCTGATATGAAGAACTGACTCATTTGAAAAGACCCTGATGCNCCTAAAGGAGATCAATCCTGGGTGTTCATTGGAAGGACTGATGTTGAAGCTGAAAATCCAATACTTTGGCTACCTGATATGAAGAACTGACTCATTTGAAAAGACCCTGATGCTGGGAAAGATTGAGGGCAGGCAGAGAAGGGGACGACAGAGGATAAGATGGTTGGATGGCATCACTGACTCAACGGACCTGAATTTGGGTAAACTCCGGGAGTTGTTGATGGAGAGAGAGGCCTGGCGTGCTCTGATTCATGGGGTCGCAAAGAGTCGGACACGACTGAGTGACTGAACTGAACTAAACTGAAAGGGGGCAAGGATAAATTGCAAGATTATAACTGACATATAAACACTACTGTATATAAAATAGGTAATAAGAACCTGCTATATTGCACAGTGAACTCTCTATACAGTACTCTGTATTGACCCATATGGGATTTGACATAAAATAAGAGTGGATATCTATATCTATATATATATATATATATATCTGATTCACTTTATGTACATCAGAAACTAATGCAATATTGCAAATTAATGGTACTCCAATAAACATTTTAGAGGGCTTCCCTGGTGGCTCAGAGTTTAAAGCATCTGCCTGGAATGCGGGAGACTCGGGTTCAATCCCTGGGTCGGGAAGATCCCCTGGAGTGGAATTCCATAATTTAAGAGATAGGAGACAAATGAGATTAACCAAATTTTAACACATTTATACTGACATTTTGCAGACATAATTTTGTGCTTAACATTGACTATTGCTGGAATAAGTACAGACCTTTAAAAATGCTTAGGAATAACAATGCAACCATAATATATATATATATATATATCTGATTCACTTTATGTACATCAGAAACTAATGCAATATTGCAAATTAATGGTACTCCAATAAACATTTTAGAGGGCTTCCCTGGTGGCTCAGAGTTTAAAGCATCTGCCTGGAATGCGGGAGACTCGGGTTCAATCCCTGGGTCGGGAAGATCCCCTGGAGTGGAATTCCATAATTTAAGAGATAGGAGACAAATGAGATTAACCAAATTTTAACACATTTATACTGACATTTTGCAGACATAATTTTGTGCTTAACATTGACTATTGCTGGAATAAGTACAGACCTTTAAAAATGCTTAAGAATAACAATGCAACCATATGTTATTTTACACTAAACAATTTCTGGGCAATTCTGAGGATGAGGGTCATTGTGTTGCCTCACTTATTGAGAAATTGAGGTTGGAAGATTTCATTGCCTGAACATAAGGGTATAACAGAGACAGGATCTAATACCAAGTCCTGTAACTTGACAAACACAATTTGTAATTATTATGGACTCATTTAACAAATAGCAGCTATATATTTTGATTTTTTTGAAGAAATAGACCGTAAAGAGGAAATTATAATCACAGTGCAACAGTAAAAAAAAGTCCAACAGAAAAAAAAAGCAATTGTAGTTCACTTTAGTTATGTAAAATATTCATGCTAAATTGCAAACAAATAATAAAGTGTAAATTCATTGTTGTTACTTGTGATCATAACATTTTATTTAAAATTGAAAATTTATGTCATTCTAATTCAAACTTTTAACACTTTGAGGAAATAAAAATGCAGCATAGAGTGATTAAGTGATTTACCTATGTTCTTACAGGTATTTATTATTATTTACATATCCATCAGAGTTGCTCAATGTAGAAACCAATTAAAAGGGTTTATAAGCATAAGACAGAGAAGGCAATGGGACCCCACTCCAGTACTCTTGCCTGGAAAATGCCATGGACAAGGAGCCTGGTGAACTGCAGTCCATGGGGTCATGAAGAGTCGGACACAACTGAGCGACTTCACTTTCACTTTACGCTTTCATTCATTGAAGAAGGAAATGGCAACCCACTCCAGTGTCCTTGCCTAGAGAATACCAGGGATGGGGGAGCCTGGTGGGCTGCTGTCTATGGGGTCGCAGAGAGTCGGACACGACTGAAGTGACTTAGCAGCAGCAAAAGCAAAAGTAGTTATTTAAATTCTTGTATCTCAAAGTCATTGCAGACATTACTTTTATACCTCTCTCCTCTTTCTTTCTAGTGCCTGTTTACAACTTAATAGAACTGAAAAAAATAGTATATTCAGTTAGCCAATGAACTCTAATGTATTTCTAAGAGTCTGGAAGTGAATGAAATATATGTTGGTCATTAATAAAGTGGGCTCTGGACTCAGACTGCTTGTCTTCAAATCTCAGCTCTCCTACTTTGTATCATGAGCTAGTATTATACATATGATTAAAGTCTTGGATGCCAGAGCCAGACTGCCTAGATGTAAAAATAAGCTTCACAATTTATTAGCTATGCAGCCTAGAGCAAGTTACAAAATCCTTTGTACTTCATTTTTTCTCCTTTGAAAATAGAAAATGTAGTAGTACTCACTTCATACAATTTTATGTTCACTTAAAATGAGTTAATCTGTATAGATCCCTTAAAACAGTATCTGACTCCACCCTTCCACCTCAATCAGTTCAGTCATGTCTGACTCTTTGTGACTCCCCATAGACTGCAGCAGGCCAGGCTTGCCTGTCTGTCATCAGCTCCCAGAGCTTGCTCAAACTCACGTCCATTGAGTTGGTGATGCCGTCGAACCATCTCATCCTCTGTTGTCCCCTTCTCCTCCTGCCTTCAATCTTTCCCAGCATCAGGGTCTTTTCTAATGTGTCCATTCTTTGCATCAGGTGGCCAAAGTATTGGAGTTCCACATTCAACATCAGTCCTTCCAATAAATATTCAGGGTTGATTTCTTATAGGATTGACTAGTTTGATCTCTCTGCTCTCCAAGGGATTCTCAAGAGGTTTCTCTAACACCACACTTCAAAAATATCAATTCTTCAGGGTTCAGTCTTCTTTATGGTCCAACTCTCACATCTAAACATGACTACTAGAAAAACCATAACTTTAACTATACAGACCTTTGTCAGTAAAGTAATGTTTTGGCTTTTTAACACACTGTCTAGGTTTGTCATAGCTTTTCTTCCAAGGAGAAAGCATATTTTAATTTCATGTCTGCAGGCAGACCATCTCAGTGATGTTGGAGCCCAAGAAAAGAAAGTCTGTCACTGTTTCCATTGCTTCCTCATCTATTTACCAGTAAGTGATGGAGCCAAATGATACGATCTTCATTTTTTGAATGTTGAGATTTAAGCCAGCTTTTTCATTCTCTTCTTTCACTTTCATCAAGAGGCTCTTTAGTTCTACCACAATAGCCATATGTTAGTTTCAATAATAGCTATTAGACATATGATATACTTAGTACAGTGCCTGAAAAACATTTCAGTTCAGTTCAGTCACTCAGTTGTGTCCGACTCTTTGCAACCCCATGAACTGCAGCACACCAGGCCTCCCTGTCCATCACCAACTCCCGGAGTCCACCCAAACCCATGTCCATTGAGTCGATGATCCCATCCAAC
>SJYT01069460.1:0-26514 GCA_006410635.1 Cephalophus harveyi
GCTATTTCCGTTCTGTCCTTTGTTCTGTGCGCGGTCCTGGTGGTGTCTTATGTTTGGGTGTTTCGCGTGTTAGCTATTCCACAATCTGGATTGCTAGCCCAAGTTAGTTCGCTTTGGTCTCTCGTGGGCCTTCTGGACGCGCGCTGGGCGGGCATTCGGCGGCCGGAGTCTTTGCAGTCCACGCCTCCCGTGGCCCGTTCTTACCAAGCGCTGCAGCCCGTGGTTCCCGCCTCTCCCAGCCCGGTCCCCAACTTGTTAGTGGCAGATGCTGGACGCACGCGGGGCGGGCCCGGCTCGAGTCTTTGCTCAAGTACCATTTATTGAAACATTATCTTTTCTCCACTGCATTGCCTTTATTCCTCTGGTTAAAGATTATTTGACTGTTTATGTACTTCGGAGCTCTATATTCCATTCTGTTGATCTATTTGCCTATTATTTTGCTATTACCACATGGTACTGATTACTATACTAAGTTGGATAGTGTCAGTGCTCTACCTTTTTTCTTTCTTTTCCATATTTTGTCAGCTACCTTAGGTGTTTTTGCTTCTCTATACTACCTTGATAATCAGTTTCTAACATCCACAAAATAAGTTACTGAGGTTTTTATTTTTTATTTTTTTGGGGGAGGGGTGTTGTATCAACTCTATGCATCAGGACTTTCCTGGTATTACAGTGGAGAGAAGTCTGCCTGGTAATGCAGGTGTCACAGGTTCAATTCCTTGTCTGGAAAGATTCCACATACTGTAGGGCAGCTGAGCCCATGTGCCATAACTACTGAGCCCATGCCATAGAGAGTGGGAGCCACAACTCCTGAGCCTACATTTTGCAACTGCTGAAGCTTGTGCGTCTAGAGCCTGTTGTCTGCAACAAGAGAAATCACCACAAAGAAAAGCCTACACACCACAACTGGAGAAAGCCTGTATGCAGCAACAAAGACCCAGCATAACCAAAAATAATTAAAATTATTTAAAAATATCTATATTAATCAAGTTGGTAAGAACAGAAAGCTTAATAATAATGATCCATCTTATCCTTGAACATGAAATGTATTACTATATATTTAGGTTTTCTTTATTTCATCAGAGTTTGAACTTCTCCTCAGGTAGATCTTATATATATTTATTTTAAAATTTGTATCTATTTATGAGTAAGTATTAATGTAAGTGGAATTATACTTTCAACTTCAAATCCCATTGTTCACTGTTAGTATATAGGAAAGTTAATTAACTTTTGTAACTTGCCTATATCCTGCAAACTTACTTTAATTGCTTTTTAGTTCCAGGAGTTTTGTGTGGATTCTTTTGGATTCTCTGCATAGATAAACATACCATTTGTGAACAAAAAAAGATTTATTCATTTCTTCCTAATGTATATGCCATTTATTATACTTCTGTGTCACGTATTAGCCAGTAATTCCACTATAATGTTGAAAAAGAGAAGCTTTCAGTCATTATCATTTCATACATATTTTCTGTTCCTTTCTCTCTTTTTTCTCATTCTAGTATTCCCATTGTGACAATTTTACACCATTTTTGGTTGTCTCATAGTCCTTGGATTATATATATATATATATAATAGTATTATTATTATTTTAGTCATTTTTTTTTTAATTTTCAATTGCAGAGATTCTTCAGAGAATCTTTTCTTGTCTGTGTCCAGTCTACTCATAAGCCCATGAAAGACATCCTTTATCTTTGTTACAGATAGAACAAAATAAATACAGAGATCCTTCATTTCCAGTAAATAAAGCATCTCTGCATTTTATGGAAATGGATTGAGGAACTATGTTAAGAATTTCCTTGTAAATTTTGCTTTGTTATATTCCCATTGTGGTATTAATATTATTTTTAAATGCCCACAAATTCTTTGGCACTCTTCCTATCAAAAGCCAAAATCTATATTTCCTCCTTTTGAATCTGAATGACTTCTGACTGTGGAGAAAGAGACACTAAATACCTCTGAGGCTAGGTAGGGTAAAGCTTCTATTTAATTGTCCTGGGAAGTTTACACTAAAATACAGTCATCAGCTTCTGAGAAAACCAAGTAACCCATGTAGAAGCCACATGATGATGCTCCAGTCAACAGCACCAGATGAGATTCCAAATGACAGCCATCATCACCAACAAGATAAGTGAAGGGAGATGTCTTTGTGGTGATGGCAATCCCAGCCCCCATCTCATTGTATAAAAGCATGTGAGACCCTAGGTGAGAATCACCTAGCTGAGCATAGTCAGTCTTTAGAAACAATTATAATAAAGTGGTAACTGTTTTGTATGTCATTACTTTTTGGGGTGATTCCTTACACACCAATAATAACTGAACTAATTTTTGTACTTGAAAGTGCTGTAACAAAAGCTGGCAACCTGGGTAGTTGCCGAAAGGGTGTTAAAGAATGTTTTAGAGAAAGCATAAAGGGCATGAGGAGAAGCAACACAAGCATCTAAAGGGATCAGGAGGACAAGAGATCTTAAAGGAAAATGATGAAATGTTTTGAAAAGTCAGAAGAAAGAAGACTATTTGGCAGAAAGCTTGGTGGACACTGTCATGTAAAGTAGCATGGAAAGTAGGGAATGTACCTAAGGACCTTGAAAATCTAACTAAAATGATTTCCAGGCAAAAAACTAAATATGCCACATGGCTTTTTCTAGTTGAATATATTAAATGTGAGAATAGACAGGTGAGAAAAATGGGAAAGGTGTAATAAAATTGGGAAAAAATCTAAAAAAGAGATAAAACCTTCTAAATTATTTTTCTTTCTCATTCCTTTCCAGATGGCAAAAATTTTCCAAGAAAAAATAAAAGTAATAAAAACCTTCCATGCTCAGATCACATCCAGGGTGAGACTATAAAATACTTTGTAAAGACTTCAAAGAAGTATAAAGTGGTGCCTCATGGAAACCTTTAGAAAGATAAAAAACCTTTTATGAATATTATGGGCATATGTTACAAATCCTCTTTGTAAACATAGGGGTTCTAAGAATCTCAAGGGTTTTGTCCCATAGCAGATTCATTGGGAAATAAAGGTCCAGAAAGGCCTGTTTGGTAGTTATTTACAGTTGTGCATTTTATTTAAAGGAAAGAACTGCTGTAAAATTTATAGAAAACTTTTGCAAAGTTGTTAGGATATTGTTTCTCTTGGGAGAACCACCAACTTGGATAAAAAGGGAAAGAGAGAACATAAAATTAAAATAAGTCTTCAGACCCCCAATATTTCAGGCAAAGAGTAAGTGAAACTATTCAGTTCAATCTGTTTTCTTATAGAGAAAGGATCAGTGATTCAGAGGGTTGCTTCAAGAACTCAGAAAATGGAGCCACAGTCCATGGATAATCAAGCAAGGAAGCAGAATGAGGCTGTTCCCAAGACCTGGTAATGTGTGCCCAGCCAGGTTTCAGAATAGTGGCACACTCATGACTTTCCCATACAGTCAGTTCCCCCTTTTGAACAACAGTGTTTATTGCTATCATGCATTAATGCTTCTGTATTGGGTTTATGTAGGACAGATAACAGGCTTCCAGGTGGCACTAGTGGTATAGAACCCACCTGCCAATGCAGGAGACATGAGACAAGGGTTTGATCCCTGGGTTGGGAAGATCCCCTGGAGGAGGGCATGGCAGCCCACTCCAGTATTCTTGCTTGGAGAACTCCTTGGACAGAGGAGCCTGGCAGGCTATGGTCCACAGGATCGCAGAGTTGGACAGGATAGAAGCAATTTAGTAGGCAAAGCATACAGGGCAAATAACTAGTCTTTTTTAGTTCAGAGACTTCAAGTTGAGAGGAATCTTAACAGAGAAGCTGTATCCCTCCCAAAACAAACCAAGAACATCATCTCAATTTGGTTTGATCTGGATGGCATGATTTTGAACCTATAGCCCTGATTGATGAGACATTTCATGTGTCTTAGAAAGGGATTAAAAATTGAAATGTGTTTTGAGTCTTACTGAATAATTCAGTCTGGTAATATCATAGGAATTTAACTGACTAAGCAGTTCCTTTTCTCAAGGGCTTGATTTGGAAAGAAGGATCATCAAATATATGAGTTGATTTAGCGTATGACAATTAACATTTATATCATGTAGATTTCTCAATGTTTTATGCAGGAGAAATGTGAATTATTTGTCACTAGTATGTAAACCATGACTGATTTATAAGGAAGAATCTGAATTCTTTAACACTAATCCCCAAAAGAGGTGGGAGTATTTGTTCTTTACCCTTGAAACTGGGTGGATTTTGATTGTGGCAGGAGGAACCTTGAGTCACTTCTTTCTGTTTATTTTGTTTGTTTGTTTGTTTTGTTTTTGACACACACAAACATATTGATAATGTTCTAAGGAAGCCAACCAAGCAACCTATGAAGTGGTTGCAGGAAAGATCTCAATTGACAGTATCAAGGACCAGACAGGAGGGAGGAAGTTTCTATAGAGGCATCAATGCTGCCACCTATTGTAGCTGCGTAGCTGAGCCCATTCAGCTATCAGAACCATGAGAAATATCAATGAAATAACTATTATTTTAGCCATTAAAATTTTGAGTTGTTATGCAGTAGTAGGAACTAGAAATCTAGATAGATGAGGACCTGAGCTCAATTTGGGTACTTTTTGACAGCAAAACATGCTATTATTCTTTATCAGCATTTCAATTTTATCAACAATTCATTTTATCTTCTAATAGAGTATTATTCTGCCTTGTATCATGGGACTTTAATGATCGAATATCAGGTAATTATAGAAGTTACTAAAAGTGGTTTTGGCATGTTTGTTGATCATATTTGGGAATACAGATAAGGTGGGACTAATTTATCATTTTACATATTAAATATCAGTTCATATATCAACATTTTCTTTCTTCCTAAGCAAGTACTCTGGATAATAATCTTCTAGGAAGGATTGGAGGTTATTTGGGGTGCTATTATTCTTCCAGGATAAACTATTCCAGAATCTTTAAATGTCTTTGTGTACTTTGAATCTCTTTATATATTAAATTTTTGAATCTCTTTGTATCCTCATTTTAACAAGTTTTGAAATGTTACTTAGTATTGATCCTTAGGTTCACTAAAAAATTATTCTCAGAAGTTGTTTGACTTGTCTCCAGTTTCTGATATGTTAGCTTTTTGGTTTTTCAGTTATTGTTTGATCTCAGCCAATTAAGATACCTAACTTCATTTTGCTAGTGTGTTAGAAGGTCACCACTGCTTTGTATTCCAACAGCTTATTCTGTATTCTCTGAAAATGCTTTCTTTCTTGTGTAAATTGACAATTAGCATGGAGTTTATAAACCATTTTAATTAATAAATCCACTGTTTTCCTTTGTGAATTGCATACACTTTCATGTGGTTAGAGAGGATGGTAAGTTCCAGTTCAAAGCAGCTTAGGATTTCACCTACAAAAGGTAATCTTGTTTTAAAACCTCATTTAATCTTTATCTGGCATTACAAAAGCTCAAAATCCTATACATTGCTTTCAAGTCAAAAGTAACAGAATTTCAACTTTGTTACATAGATTTCCTAGTGATACTTGAAGAGTTTGATTTAAATAGATAAATGAGTTAAAGGGAAGTGCAAAGAATGAATGTTGTTTTTATGTATGCTGGGTTATTTAACAGAAACATTTCGATAATAATTATATATCTTTACAGGGATAGAAAAATTTGATTTAAATTTTAACATATCACTAGATTCAAGAAATAATTTATTCACAATTATTAGATACACTGGAAACTGTCTCTTATACACATCACATTACATTTATTTTCCTAACTTACTAATACTATATTATAATGTTAATTGCTTCTCTCAATATGCCAGCAAATTTGTAAAACTCAGCAGTGGCCACAGGACTGGAAAAGATCAGTTTTCATTCAACTCAAAAAAAGGCAATGCCAAAGAGTGTCCAGACTACCGCATGATTGCACTCATCTCACACTCTGGCAAAGCAATGTTCAAAATTTTCCAAGAGAGGCTTCAATAGTACGTGAACTGAGAGCTTCCAGATGTTCAAGATGGATTTAGAAAAGACAGAGGAACCTGAGATCAAACTGCCAACATCTGTTCAGTCATCAAAAAAGCAAGAGAGTTCCAGAAAAACATCTACTTCTGCTTCACTGACTGAGTTAAAATCTTTGACTGTGTGGAGCACAACAAATTGTGGAAAATTCTTAAAAGGATGGGAATGTCAGACCTTCTGACCTGCCTCCTGAGAAATCTGTATGCAGGTCAAGAAGCAATAGTTAGAACCAGGCATGGAACAATGGACTGTTTCCAAATTGGGAAAGGAGTATGTCAAGACTGCATAATGTCACCCTGCTTATTTAGCTTATATGCAGAGTACATCATGTGAAATGCCGGGCTGGATGAAGCACAAGCTGGAATCAAAATTATGGAGAGAAATATCAATAACCTCAGATAGGCAGACGACACCACCCTTATGGAAGAAAGCAAAGAAGAACTGAAGCTTCTTGATGAAAGTGAAAAAGGAGAGTGAAAAAGATGGCTTAAAACTCAACATTCAGGAAACTAAGATCATAGCATCTGGTCCCATCACTTCATGGCAAATAAATGGAGAAACAATGGAAACAGTGGCAGCCTTTATTTTGGGGGGCTCTAAAATCACTGCAGATGGTCACTGCAGCCATGAAATTAAGATGTTTGCTCCTTGGAAGAAAAGCCATGACCAACGTAGACAGCATATTAAAAAGCAGAGACATTGCTTTGCCGGCAAAGGTCTATCTAAGCAAAGCTATGGTTTTTCCAGTAGTCATGTATGGATGGAGAGTTGGACTATAAATAAAGCTAAGCACCAAAGAATTGACACTTTTGAACTGTGGTGCTGGAGAAGACTCTTGAGGGTCCTTTGGACTGTACGGAGATCCAACCAGTCCGTCCTAAAGGAGATCAGTCCTGAATATTCATTGGAAGGACGGATGCTGCAGCTGAAACTCCAGTACTTTGGCCACCTGATTTGAATAACTGACTCATTGGAAAAGACCTTGATGCTGGGAAAGATTGAAGGCAGGAGGACAAGGCGATGACAGAGAACGAGATGATTGGATGGTATCACTGATTCATTGGACATGAGTTTGAACAAGCTCTGGGAGTTGGTGATGGACAGGGAAGCCTGGCATGTTGCAACCCTTAGGGTTGCAAACAGTTAAACATGACTGACATGAGTGACTGAATTGAGATATTATAATGATTACATGTGTGCATGCTATAGTGCTTCATTTTGTCTGACTCTTTGGAGCCATATGGACTGAAGCCTGCCAGGCTCCTCTGTCCATGAGGCTCACCAGGCAAGAATACTGGAGTGGGTTGCCATGCCCTCCTTCAGGGAATCTCCTGGACCCAGGCTCGAACCTAGGTCTCCTGCATTGCAGGCAGATACTTTACAGTCTGAGCCAGCAGAAAGACCTTAAGTGATTTAAGCAGCTTGATAAATAATTATTAAAGATAAAAAGTAACAGTATTGGAAATGAATCTCAATGAAATGAATGTTTCCCATGTATTTTAAATAAAGGGGAAATTTCAAATCTATAAAATACAATTAGTCTACTGACTTGCTTATTATTTTGCTTTTTTTTGACAGAAAGTTAAATTATTAAATATTTTAAAAGATGAAATAAGGAGTGATGCTAAGTGATGCTACTCCTAAGTAGCATTAGGAGTGATGCTACTTCATGATATTGTTAAAATAATTTAAATAACTTTCTTGAATAACATCTAATTTTTTAAAAATTACATAAAGGTGTTAACCATTTGGGTTTGTTTATTCTATCCTAAGAATTTTTATTTTATAATAAAACATTTCAGCCACAGTTAAAATAATTAGTGTCAATAATCTGTATGAAGCAGTGTCAAAATGCTGTTTTAATTGATTGAAGATGTTTTGCTCTTCAGATTTGTCCTGAGTGGGTATTAAGATTTGCTAAAAATAATTGATAATCTGTTAATATACGTATGTGTGTGTGTATTTAAATCTGATGTTTCTTATCTGGCCTCCCAGAAATCTCTCTCAAAAAAGATGCATAGTTGTTAAAATAACAGGAAATGGAAAAGAAAATTCGCTAAATGAAAATGACTATTATTTGTACCACAACACTTTACATATACTTAATTATGGGATAAATATAAATAGAAATGTGCATGAAAGAGATAAATACAGAAAGTTTTATAAATTTATGATATTAATTGTGAAGAATTCTTTTTTTAATTTGGGTAACCTAGAGGTTTTTATGCCTGAGAAACTAAGCCATAATGAGATTTCAAATGCTTGTTGTTATGTTTGTATATAAAAAGAGCTACTCTGGGGACTTTTCTGGTGGTCCAGTAGTTAGTACAGATAACCCAGGTTCAATCCCTGGTCATGGAACTAAGATCCCAGAGACCACAGAACAACTAAGGCAGAGTGCACACTCCAACCTTGAGCGTGCACACAACAGACACCACACAACACAACTAGAAAACTCACGTGCTGCAGCTACTCAAGCCTGGGAGCCACAAGTAGAGAGTCCCCGTGCCAAAACAAAAGATGACACAACAAATATCCTGTGTGTTGCAACTAATACCAGATGCAGCCAAATAAGTAAATATCTTTAAAAAGAAAAAAAAAAAAAAAAAAAGCTGCCCTGAACTCTGCTGAAGAAGGTTCAATTGTGGAATAAAAATACTAGTGTCAGGGCCAAAACAAGGGTAAGAAATGATAGAAACCAGAAAGAAGGGAGTAATTGGAAGCCATGAGACTATCTATGCGTTGATAGTGAGTTAGGATATAAATGCAGCAAGATAGGTGTTTGTGTTTGTGTTGTGAGGAGTGGGGTGGGGAGGAGAGATTGATTGGGAGAAAGGAAGCAGAGAGAAGTTGGGTTTTCTTAGTTTTTCACTTGAATGACTGAAAAATTAATGGTCCCATAAACTGAGATTGAGAAATCCTGACATAAACAAATTTGGGGCAAAGTTTTTGGGAAAGATTGCTAATTCTGACACCTTGAATTAACAGAGTGAAATCATTTTAATATTTTTGATATTCACTTAGATTTGAAATTTTGGGGAAAATTTGGAACTAGTGACATACATTTAGGAGTCAGCATAGAATTCGCTATGGCGATTTAGAAGAAGTAGTTAAACTTGCACACATAGAGATAAATTGCAAACGGTTATGATAGGAAGAGCAATACAGTGGAAGTCAAATATTGAGCTACCTTTTTCAGACCTCTGGTTTTACATTACTAATTATTATAGGTCAGATTCCCTGACCTTGACTCTAGTGTAAAATCTTAAAATTTAATTTGCTATTGCCCCATTAATAAGATATTGCTTTTCTGAATTTACTTAATCTATTGCAGTTTTTCTTTCAATAATCCAAACACAAATCTCTGATTAACCCATCATATTGCGTTTTGACTCTTTCTAATATGAAGACAAATATTAAGTTCACATCTGTTTTCCATATCACTATGTTTTCAAATACCTCATCCCTAACTTTGAATATCTTTCTAAATGAACTGCTGACCATCTGTTCTTCTTTTCCCCATGGTATATTATAATACTTCCATATTAATCTTTCTAACAAATCATTTATATTAGGTCTGTTTCTGATTTAAGAATATCTGAATTAATCTGGGGTTCTGAAAATATTATTTAAAAAAAAATCTCAGAATACTAACTGAAAAATCAATTGTAATTTTTTTGAAAGGTGTAAAATTTTTTAGTTTGAGTCACAACTTATAGACATGAAAGACATTTAATACATTTAATGTATTAAATGAACATAAATGAAAAAACAACAAAAATATTAACAAATTAAATCTAATAATATATAAAAATATACATCATGAACAATTGATATTTATTCTGGTCATGTAATCCTAGTTCAACATTTGAAAATCAAGTAATACAATTCATCATTGTTGTTGCTAAATCCTATCAGACTCATTGGAACATCATGGAGTGTAGTGTTCCAGTCTTCTTTGTTCTCCACTATCTCCCAGGTTTTGCTCAAATCCATGTCCAAAGAGTTGGTGATGCTATCTAACCATCTCACCCTCTGCTGCCTTCTTTTGCCTTCAATAATTTCCAGCATCAGAATATTTTCCAATGAGTCAGCTTTTTGCATCTAGTGGCTAAAGTATTGGAGTTCCAACCTCAGTAACAGTCCTTTCAATGAATATTCAGGGATGATGTCTTTTAGGATTGACTGGTTTAACCTCCTTGCAGTCCAAGGGGATCTCAAGAGTCTTCATCAAGATCATAATTCAGAAACATCAGTTCTTTGGTGCTCAGCCTTCTTTACGGGCCACCACTCACAACTCTACATGACTACTGGAAAAACCATAGCTTTGACTATACAGCTCTTTGTTGGCAAGTGATGTCTTTGCTTTTTAATACACTGTCTAGATTAACCATAATTTACCTTCCAAGGAGCAAATGTCTTTTCATTTCATGGCTACAGTCAACATCCACAGTGATTTTGGAGACCAAGAACATAAATTCTGTCACTATTTCCACTTTTTCCTCTTCTCTTTGCCATGAAGTGATGGGACCAGATGTCGTGATCTTAGTTTTTTGACTGTTGAGATGTAAGCCAGCTTTTTGCTCTCCTCTTTCACTTTCATCAAGAGGTTCTTTAGTTCCATTTCACTTTCTGCCATTAGGGTGGTGTCATCTGTATATCTGAGGTTGTTGATTTCTCCCAGAAATCTTGATTCCAACTAGTGATTCATCCAGCCTGGCTTTTGAAATGTTTTACTCTGCATATAAATTTAAATAAGCAGGGTGACAGTACACAGCCCTGTCTTATTCCTTTTCCATTTTAGGACCAGACATTTGTTCCTTGCCTGATTCTAACTGTTGCTTCTTGAGGTATATAGGGGTTTCTCAGAAGACAGAAAAGGTGATCTGGTACTCTCATCTCATTAAGATTTTTTCCAGTTTATTGTGATCTATCAAAGGCTTTGGCATAGTCAATAAAATGAGTAGATACTTTTGTGGAACTTCCTTTCTTTCTCTGTGATTCAACAAATGATAACAATTTAATCTCTTGTTCCTCCATCTTTTTGAAACCCACATTGTACGTTTGAAATTTCCTTTGGCATTGCCCATTTTTAGGATTGGATGAAAACTAAAATTTTCCTGTCCTATGGCCACTGCTGGGCTTCCTTGGTGGCTCAGATAGTGAAGAATCCTGCAATGCACGAGACTTGGGTTTGATCCCTGGGGTGTGAAGATCACTGAGTTGGGAAGATCCCCTGGAGGTGGGTGTGGCAACCTACTCCAGTATTCTTGCCTGGAGAATCGCCGTGGTCATAGGAGCCTGGCAGACTACAGTCTGTGGGATCACAGTCAGACAGGACTGAGTGACTAAGCACAGCACATGGCCACTGCTGAGTTTTCCTGGTTTGCTGACATATTGACTGCAACACTTTAACAGCATTATCTTTTAGGATTATAAATAGCTCAGCAGGAATTCCATCACCTCCAGTAGTTTTATTCATAGTAATGCTTCCTAAGCCCCACTTGACTTCACACTCTAGGAAATCTGGCTCTAGGTGAGTGACCACACCATCGTGGTTTTTCTTTTTTTGTATAGTTCTTCTTTGTATTCTTGCCACTTCTTCTGTTAGGTCCTTATTGTTTCTGTCCTTTATTGTGCTTATCCTTGCATGAAATATTCCTTTGACTTTTCCAATGTTCTTATAGTGATCTCTAGTCTTTCCCATTCTATTGTTTTCATCTACTTTGCGTTATTCATTTAAGAAGACCTTCTTATCTCTCTTAGCTCTTCTCTGGAACTCTGTATTCATTTGGGTATATCTTTCATTTTCTCCCTTGCTTTCTCTTTTCTTCTTTCCTTAGCTATTTATATTTGTAAAGCCCTTTCAGACAATCACTTTGCCTTCTTGCATTTCTTTTTCACTGGGATCGTTTTGGTCACTGCCTCCTTTATGATGTTACTAACTTCCATCCATAGTTTCTCAGGCACTCTGTCTACAAGATCTAATCCCTTGAATCTATCCATCACCTCCACTGTATTATCATAACGGATTTGATTTAGGTCATACCTGAATGGCCTAGTAGTTTTCCTTACTTTCCTCAACTTAAGCCTGAATTGTGCAATGAAGTGTTCATGATCTGAATCACAGTCAGCTCTAGGTCTTGTTTTTGCAGACTGTATAGAGCTTCTTCATCTTTGGGTGCAAAGGACATAATCAATCTGAGTTCAGTGTTGACCATTGTTTTGTTTGAAAACTTTGTTTACTATAAGTAGCCTGTTATCTTGTCAAATTTCTGTTAAATTTGCTGTGCTTCATTTTGTAATCCAAGGCCAAACTTGCCTGTTATTCTGGTTATCTCTTGACTTCCTATCTTTGAATTCCAATCCCCTATGATGAAAAGGATATCTGTTTTGGTGCTAGCTCTAAAAATTGCTGTAGGTCTTCATGTAACTGGGGCTTCCCTGGTGGCTCAGAGGTTAAAGCGTCTGCCTGCAATGTGGGAGACCTGGGTTTGATCCCTGGGTTGGGAAGATCCCCTGGAGAAGGAAATGGCAACCCACTCCAGTATTCTTGCCTGGAGAATCCCATGGACGGAGGAGCCTGGAGGGCTACAGTCCACGGGGTCGCAAAGAGTCGGACACGACTGAGCGACTTCACTTTCACTTTCTTTCACTTTCTTCATGTAACTGATCAATTTCAACTTCCTTAGCATCAGTGGTTAGGGTATAGTTGCGGATTACTGTGATACTGAATGGCTTGCCTTGGAAAGTAACTGAAATCATTTTGCCATTTTTGAGGTTGTACCCAAGTACTGCATTTTGTACGTTTTTGTTGACTGTGAGGGCTCTCCATTTCCTCTGAAAGATTCTTTACCACAGTAGTAGCTATAATGGTCATCTGAATTAAATTTGTCCATTTTAGTTCACTGATTCCTAAGATGTTGATATTTAGTCTTGCCATCTTCTGCTTGGTCATGTCTAATTTACCTTGATTCATGCACCTAACACTCCGGGAGTTGATAACGGACAGGGAGGCTTGGCGTGCTGAAATTCATGGGGTCGCAAAGAGTCGGACACAACTGAGCGACTGAACTGAACTGAACTGAACTGAACTGAACTGAACATTCCAGGTTCCTATGCAATACTGTTCTTTATAGCCTCATATTTTATTTTCACCAACAGACATATCCACAACTCTGCCATTTTCACTTTAGCCCAGCCACTTCGTTCTTTCTAGAGTTATTAGTACTCATCTTCCACGCTTCCCCAGTAGTATACTGGACACCTTCTCACCTACAGAGGTGCAACTTCCATTGTCATGTCTTTTTGCCTGTTTATATTGAGGGCAGGAGGAGAAGGGAACGGTAGAGGATGAGATGGTTGGATGGCATCACCGACTCAATGGACATGGGTTTGGGTGAACTCTGGGAGTTGGTGATGGACAGGGAGGCCTGGCGTACAGCAGTTCATGGGGTCACAAAGAGTCGGACACGACTGAGTGACTGAACTGAACTGATACTGTCCATTGGGTTCTCCAGGCAAGCATACTGGAGTGGGTTTCCATCTCATTCTTCTGTGGACCACATTTTTTCAGAACTCTTCACTATGACCCATCTGTCTTGGGTGGCTCTGCATGGCATGGCTCATAGCTTCACTGAGTCGTGCAAGCCCCTTCTCTACAAAAAGGCTGTGATCCATGAAGGGGACAATTCATCATATCAACAGAAAAATAAGAAAAGTCATATGATAATGTTAATTGTTGCAGAGTAAACATTGATGGTCTTCCCAGGTGGTGCTAGTGGTAAAGAACCTGACTGTCAATGCAGGAGCTGGAAGAGACATGGGTTTGATCCCTGAGTTGGGAAGATCCCCTTTAGGAGGGCAAGGCAACCCACTCCAGTATTCTTGCCTAGAGAATTCTGTGGACAGAGGAGTCTGGCAGGCTATAGTCCATAGGATTGGAAAGAGTCAAACAAAACTGAAGTGAATTATCATGTATGCATGCAAACATTTGACAAAATCCAACAACCATTCACTTAAAAATCTCTCACAACAGACTTCCTGTTGGCAAAAAGAATCTACCTGCTAATGCAGGAGGCATGGTTTCAATCTCTTATCAGAGAAGAGACCGTATGCCTAGAGCAACTAAACCTCCGCACCAAAACTGTTGAGCCTGTGCTCTAGAACCTAAGTACTGCAACTAGTGAGCTCATATGTCACAACTCTTGAAGCTCAAGCACATAGTGCCCGTGCTCCACTGCAAGAGAAGCCTAGACAATGAGAAGCCTGTGCACAGCCACTGGAGATTAGCCCCCACTCTCCACAAATACAGAAAGGTCTGTACAGCAAGGAACACCCAGCACAGCCAAAAAGTAAAAAAAAAAAAAAAAGAATAAATTATTTAAAAACTAGCAGTGATGATTTGTTGTTTTTCACTAGTTAAGTCATGTCTGACTCATTAAAAAAAAAAAAAGTTCTCTCAGCCAACTAGGAATTAAGGAAACCATTCTCCTGAATAGAGAACATCTATAAAATACCTGCAGTTACCATCATACTTAATAGTGAAAAACTAGATACTTCACACTAAATTAGCAGCGAGTCAAGGATATCTTCTGTCACTTTCATTCAATATTGTCCCTGAAGTCCTAGCTAATGCAATAAGACAAGAAAGTAAAGTAAAATGTATAAAAGATAAAAGGAAGGAATAAAATAAAAGGAAGGAATAAAATTTTCCTTTTTCACAAGTGACATAATTATCTATGTAGAAAATACTAAAAATCAACACCCCCCCAAAAACCTCCCCCTAAACTATTAAGTAGTAGATTAATAGACACATCTCATTTGCTTTCCTATACATCAGCAACATAAAAATGAAATTTTAATTTGATAACACAATGTTTTACAGTAACATGTAAAATGAAATACATAGGAATAAATTTAATAAACATGAATAAAATCTATGTGAGCAAAAGTAAAAAACTCAGATGAAAAATCAAAGAGGAGCCAAACAAATGGTAATACTTTTCATGTTTATGGGTAGACCACGCAATAATTTTATTTTTTCAAACTTCAAACTTTTTATTTTGTATTGGGGTGTAGCTGATTAACAATGTTGTGATAGTTTCAGGTGAAGAGACCCAGGGATACATATATATTTATCCATTCATACCCAAAATCCCCTCCCATCCATGCTGCTTTTATAACACTTAGCAGAGTTCTATGCTCTATACAGTAGGTCCTTGTTGGTTATCCATTTTTAATATAGCAATGTACATATGTCCATCCCAGACTCCCTAACTATCCCTTCCTCTGGCATCCATAAGTTCATTTTCTAAGTCTGTGAGTGTCTTTCTCTTTTGTAAGTGAGTTCTTTTTAGATTCCACATATGAGGGATGCCATATGATATTTTTCCTTCTCTGTCTGACTTATTTCACTCAGTATGACATTCTCTAGGTCCATCCATGTTGCTACAAATGGCATTATTTTCTTCTTTTTAATGGCTGAGTAGTATTCCATGGAGTATATTCAATATTTTTAAGATATCAGTTCTTACTAACCTGATTTGTATATTTAATACAATCCCAAGCAAAATTTCAGCAAGTTACTTTGTGGATAACAACAAACTAATTCTCAGGCTTATATGGAAAGACAAAATACTCCACATAATCATCACAATACTAAAGAAGTACAAAATTGAAGGAATAATTCTACCTGATTTCATACTCAGTGTAAAGTTATCATAATTAATACAATGTGGTATTACATAAGAATAGGTGGTACATAAAATGAAAAGAATAGATACCCCAGGTCTTCAGTTCAGTTCAGTTGCCCAGTCATGTTTGGCTCCTTGTGATCGCATGGACTGCAACATGCTAGGCCTCCCTGTCCATCACCAACTCCCGGAGTATATTCAAACTCATGTCCATTGAGCTGGTGATGCCATCCAACCATCTCATCCTCTGTCATCCCCTTTTTCCCTCATCTTCAATCTTTCCCAGCATCAGGGTTTTTTCAAATGAGTCAGTTCTTCAAATCAGGTGGCCAAAGTATTGGAGTTTCAGATTCAACATCAGTCCTTCCAATGAATATTAGGGACTGATTTCTTTTAGGATGGGCTTGTTGGATCTCCTTGCAGTCCAAGGGACTCTCAAGAGTCTTATCCAGTACCACAGTTCAAAAGCATCAATTCTCCAGCACTCAGCTTTCCTTATAGTCCAACTCTCACATCCATACATGACTACTGGAAAAACCATAGCTCTGACTAGATGGACCTTTGTTGGTAAAATATGTCTCTGCTTTTTAATATGCTGTTTAGGTTGGTCATAGCTTTTCTTCCAATGAGCAAGCGTCTTCTAGTTTCATGGTTGCAATCACCATCTGCAGTGATTTTGGAGCTTCCCTCTCTCCCCAAATAAAGTCTGTCACTGTTTCCCCATCTATTTGCCATGAAGTGATAGGACCAGATGCCATGATCTTAGCTTTCTGAATGTTGAGCTATAAGCCAAATTTTTCACTCTCCTCTTTCACTTTCATCAAGAGGCTCTTTAGTTCTTCATTGCTTTTTGCCATAACGGTGGTATCATCTGCATATCTGAGATTATTGATATTTCTCCTGGCAATCTTGATTCCAGCTTGTGCTTCTTCAAGCCCAGCATTTCTCATGATGTACTCTGCATATAAGTTAAATAAGCAGGGTGACAACATACAGCCTTGACATATGCCTTTCCCTATTTGGAACCAGTCTGTTGTTCCATGTCCAGTTCTAACTCCAGCTGTAGATCCACATAAGTATAGCAAACTAATCTTTGATAAACTAATCTTCGATGACAACTTAATACTGAATAGTCTTTTCTGTAAATGATTTTGGAGCAATCCAAAATACTCATGAAACAAATAACTTAGACATATCTTTTACAGATAGACACAGGTCATATTCCATTCACAAAAAATTGACTCAAAGTGTATCATAATCCTAAATATAAAATGAATGCAAAACTTCTATGAAACTTCTAGAAGATAACAGGAGAAAGAACTTGTGACATTGGCTTTGGAAATCAGTTTTTAGTTGTGGCACCAAGAATATAGTCCATGAAAGAAAAAAATCAATGAGCTGGAGATGATTAAAATAGTAACTGACATGCTGTTTTGTGGAAAACTCTGTAAGGAGAAATACAAAGCAAGCCACAAACTAGGAGTGAATCTTCATAGAACACATTTCTGATAAAGAAATTGTATCCAAAACCAAGATAATATACATTAGAAAACTCTTAAATTCAACATTAAGGAAAAAAATAGTCTAATTAAACTGGTAAAAAGAAATAAACAAATATCTCACCAGATAAGATGTACCGATGATAAACTAACATATACAAAATGTTCAATATTGTAATGAGGGAGTAGCAAGGTGAAACAAAACAAAAAAATGGATATCACTACATATTTCATAGAAAGATTGAAATCCAAAACATTAAAAATATCAAATGCTGCTGAAGATGTGGAGAAATAGGAACATTTTTTTCATTGCTGACAGGAATTCAAAATGGTATAGACACTTAGGGCAATATGGCCTTTCTCACAAAAGGTCAATATGCTTACCATGTTACCCAGAAAACATATTTCTTGGTATTTACTCAAAGGAGATGAAAATTTATGTCTACACAATACCTTCATACATATCTTTATAGCAACTTTATTCATAATTGTTAAAACTTGGAAGGAATATGGATGTTCTTCAATAAATAAATTGACATATGTGTGACATCTATGCAACAAAATATTATTCAGTGATAAAAGGAAATGAGCTATAAAGTTCAAAAAACATGAATAAATCCAAATGGAAATTTCTGAGTGAAAGATGCCAATCTGACAATGCTACATATGTAAGATCGAATTATATGACATTCTGAAAAGGCACAACTATGGAGACAATAAAAAGATGAATGACAGCCAAGTTTTTAAAATTAGGGAAAACAGATGAATATGTGGAGAACAGTAGATTTTTATGACAGTGAAACTTCTGTATGACACTGTGATGGTGAATGCATGTCATTAAATTTGCCAAAATCTATAATATATACAACACAAATATGGGTTCTAGCATAAACTATTGACTTTAGTTCATAATAGTGTACCAATGTTGTCTCATCAATTAAGCAAATATGCCAAATTAATGCTGGGTGTTAATGTTAAGGGAAACTGTCTGCTGGGAAAGACAGGAAATGTGGAAGAGAAGGGAGTATGGGCAGCCTCCATACCTTCTGTTCCAATTTTTTAAACATAAAACTGTGCTAAAAAGTCTATTAATTAAAGAAATGTGATACAGATGCCAAACTGGAATTCTTATTAGTAAAGACAACACATTCCACTGCTAGTCTCTCATGGACCTTACCATATCATGCATGGAAATATTCTGAGTTTGTTTTTGGATACATTCCTAGATATCCATCTGTTTTGAGAGTTTGTATCTTTATGATTAACTGTTATAAAGATGAAGATGTATTGCTCTAAATATCACTGAGGCCAGCATTTTTTATCTTGCATGAAAATATGTACACTATTGATGAATTCTAAACATTCAAACACTCCTCTTCCTTTCCTTTTCCATGAAAAAAAAAAAAAAACCCAAAACTACAGACTGAAATTATGTTTCTATTTCATACTTACAGGTGAAAGTACAAATTGGAAAATTCTGTTTAAATGTTAGTGGAAATTTTCACCAAACTCTGTCAACAGTGATGTGGAAAAATATGTGCTTTTTCTAGAATTGTTCCCTAGTTTTCCTTAGCATTTATTATGAAAAATGTAAATATTTATAAAAGCCAAAGGAATTGTATTTCACTGGCTATATATTGCTGCCAGGATAAATCCTAGAAAATTTTATGTTTTGACTCACACATTTATGTTTTGACTCATGGAATCATCTCTTCCACCAAGAAAATAAATTTATTTATCTTCTGCAAAAATTTTGTTCTGTTTCTTTATATAACTTCTTTCCTAATCTTCTCTCTCTCTCTCTTTTTTCCTATTTTGCCCCATTTTTGGGAACTAACAATCTGTTTTCTGTCACTAGATATTTGTTTGCATTTTATGGAAATTTATGAAAGCTAAATTGTACAGTATAAACTCTTTTTTGTCTGATTCTTTTAATTTAACTATTTTTAATTTCATCCATATTGTTGTGTTTCAACAGTCTGTGGATTTTTTATTAATGGATATTATTCCATGCTATGGCTATAGCACATCTGGTTTATCCATTCACCAGTCAATAAGCATTGGTTTATTTAGAGTTTTGTGGTATTGCATATAGACATGCTATGTGACTATCTCTATACAAATACCTGTGTGGAACATGCACTCTACTCTTATGTAAATACTAAACACCTAAGAGTAAAATGGCTTTGCCATTTTTTAAGAAATTGCTTAAGTTTTCCCCCAAGTAACTATTTTATTTTACATTCCTACCACCAGTTTGCAAGTTTCTTTTTTTAATCAGATGTATGATTTTCCTTTATTTTTCTCCACTCAGTGATTTACTTTTTAACTTTCAAAGCCTAGAAGCTTTCAAGTGTTATATACAATTTATCAAATTTAATGGATCATATTTTGTTTTAGTATCTAAGAAATCTGTCTCTTATACACATCTCATACAGATGGCAAATAGCAAATGAATACAATTTATCAAATTTAATGGATCATATTTTGTTTTAGTATCTAAGAAATACCAATTTAAGATAAAGAGTTTCTCTATTTGTTCTTCCACATATTTTCTAGATTTATTTTTTATGTTTAGGTATACAACATGCTTTGAATTAATTTTTGTAGATGCTGTAAGTATGCATTAAATTTTGTTTATTTACTTATTCTTGCTTTTAAATATCCAATTTTCCTAGCATCAATTGTTCAAGAGGCAATCTATTTTTCCTTTGAATTATCTGTAGATCTTAGTTGATAATCAATTGAACACATATATGTAGGTCTATATCTGGGATATTTATCTTGTGCCACTATTCTTTTATCTATACCTATGCCCAAACCACACTGTACTGACTATTGTGGCTTTATAAGAAGTCTGGACATCAAACAGTATAATCACTTTATCTTTGTTTTTCCTTTTTAAAGTTCTTTTTCTCCTTTTAAATTTTTGGTTAATTTCAGTGCTTTGAATTTGTATCAACACGTATTAAGAAAAAAATTTTCTTGGATTTTTATTTGGATTGTACTAAATCTGTACATCAGTCTGGGGAAAATTGTTATCCTATTGATATTCAGTCTTCTCACTCATAGCAAAGGTATATCTCTAAATTCATGTCTGTCAGCAATGTTTTGTTTTTTGCTGTGGAGAGGCTTGGCATACCTTTTGCCAGATGTGACTCAACTCGGGGAGAAGACTGAGATCCAATTGAGTTCCCTATGTCATTTTTTTCTGGGCTTCCCTGGAGCTCAGATGGTAAAGAATCCACCCACAATGCAGAAGACTGGGCTTCAATCCCTGTGTTGGGAAGATCCCCTGGAGAAGGAAATGGCAATCCACTCCAGTATTCTTGCCTGAAGAATTCCATGCCAAGAGGAGACTGGCAGGCTAGAATCCATGCGGTCGCAAAGAGTCAGACACAACTGAGCGACCAACACTAACTAACTGTCATTGTTTCCAGACAGTAAGCTGGGCAGTCATAGAGCTCCTTCATCTGTTTCCTGAGTCTTTGGAGTCACTGTCTTCTGTTGTTTGTTGACAATGTCATGAAAACCATGGCTTTATATATTTTGTTCAGATTTTTAAATTGATTTATGCTGTAAGATCCAGGCTCCCCTGGTGGTGCAGAGGATAAAGCGTCTGCCTGCAGTGTGGGAGATTTGGGTTCAATCCCTGGGTTGGAAAGATCTCCTGAAGAAGGAAATGGCAACCCACTCCAGTGCTCTTGCCTGGAAAATCTCATGGACGAAGAAGCCTGGTGAGCTACAGTCCATGGGGTTGCAGAGAGTTGGACATGACTGAGCAGCTTCACTTTCATTTTTCACTTTCATGTTGTAAGATCCCTTCTACTCCATTTTGGCTGGAAGATAGATTGATATGATAGATTTTTTAGCCAGAAAAGTATTAAAGTTTTAGATGGGTGTTTGCCTTTGGTTCAGAGAAACAGCATAGAATATTATTACTGACATATATATGTGCCCACTTGCTAAGTCATGTCCAACTCTTTGTGACCCCATGGACTTAAATCTGTCAGGATCCTCCATCCATGGGATTTTCCAGGCAAGAATCCTGGAGTGGATTTCCACTTTCTCTTCCAGGGGATCTTCCTGACCCAGGGATTGAGTCTGAATCCTCTGCATTCCAGAGGAATTCTTTACTGTTGAACTATCAGGGAAGACCTGACATATGTGTATATATATATATGCTTATTAATATTTAATATTAATCTTTCCACAACTGTTTTGTGTATTCACCTCTACTTTTCAGGTATATTATATGTTCACTGAAGACAGGGCTGTGATTTTTTTTTTTTTTCATGAGTTCACTATTGAAGCAATTAAGCATTGACTTTTTAATACTGTTAATGATATTAAATATTTGTTGAATGCAGTTTAATTGAATAAAGGGGGTATCAAATATTCAAGTGGTCCATTGCCAGACTATAAAATACTGTGCACAACACTTTTAAATTCTTTCTTAATTGTGGACTAATACCATGTACCCTCACCCTCTATCACTTTTGAGGCATTTAGAGCAGATCTTTTAATGTAAGGCAAACAGAACATCCTTGCTCACCCTTTTATGATTTAATTTCTTCCCTCCACACATTTGGACAAAGAAATGATTTGACTTTTCTAGCCAAAAAGTTGAATTGGAGTAAACAAAGTAAGAATATTCCCCTACATATGTTTTCATTAAATGCCATGCTAGATTTGGGACAATATTAAATTTGGAAGTCTTTATCTCAATACAAAGAAAATGAAAGCACTGACTGAAAAGGAAGAGAAAATAAAGGGCTCAATATTGTTAGATCAAATTTTATAAATTGTGTATGTACATATTCTAACTCTAGCATGATTAATTACATTATGATGTGTCTACTAACATTGCTTCAGCCTCTAATAATACTCTGCATTTCTAATGAGGTATTAACTGTAATCTTAAGAGAATTGTTGATGATGATGCTCCTACTATAACTCAGATTAATCAATTTTAGTCCTCCGTGAATCCAAATGGAGAAAATGTATCCACTTAAAACTTATTCTAACATAAGTGATGATGGTTAAAATAAATTTGTCTAATACCTATTTACCTTTTTAGTAGTACTTTTGTAATAAAATACATGTAGCAAAATGTATCATCTTAATCATTTAAAAACGTACAGTAATAAATACTTTCAGAGTTGTCTGTAGCCGTCACAACCGTCAATCATAACCCTTTTCATCTTGTAAAACTTAAGCTTTGAATCCATTGTACTCCCCATTCCCTCCTTCTCCAGCCATTGGTAAACACATTGTTGTTTCTATGATTTTGACTTCTCTAAACATCTGATATAAGTGAAATCATACAGTATTTGTGTTTTTGTGACTCTCTTATTTCACTTAGCATAATGTTTTCATTTCATGCTTGCTGTAAGAAATATAAAAATTGCCTTCCTTTCTAAGGCTGAATAATATTCCACTGTAGGTATATATTCGGAGAAGGCAATGGCACCTCACTCCAGTACTCTTGACTGGAAAATCCCATGGACGGAAGAACCTGGTAGGCTACAGTCCATGGGGTTGCTAAGAGTCTGACATGACTGAGCGAGTTCACTTTCACTTTTCACTTTCATGCATTGGAGAAGGAAATGGCAACCCACTCCAGTGTTCTTGCCTGGAGAATCCCAGGGACGGGGAGCCTGGTGGGCTGCCGTCTATGGAGTCACACAGAGTCGGACACGATTGAGCGACTTCACTTTCGCTTTTCACTTTCATGCATTGGAGAAGGAAATGGCAACCCACTCCAGTGTTCTTGCCTGGAGAATCCCAGAGACAGTGGGCCCTCGTCTATGGGGTTGCACAGAGTCAGACACGACTGAAGCGACTTAGCAGCAGCAGCAGTAGGTATATATTAATTTGTCAATTACATATTATCAATTTATGTTAATTTTATTGTTTCATGTATTTATATCAATATATATCAACTTTATCTTTTGAGGAACCAGCTCTTATTTTCATTGATGTCTTCTATTTTTTTTTTCAGATTCTATTTCATTTATTTCTGCTCTGACCTTTATTATTTCATTCTTCTACTAATTTTGGGATTTGTTCATTCTTCCTTTCTTAGATTTTTTATGAATAAGGTTAGATATTCTTTCTTTCTTTCTTTCTTTTTAACATTTTTCTTGTTTCCTGAGGTTGCCTTTTATTACTATACACTTCCTTCTTAGAACTGCTCTTGCTGCTTTCCATACATTTTGGATTACTTTGTTTCCATTTTCCACTGTCTCCTGGTATGTTTTAATGTCCTCTTTGATTTCTTCAGTGGCTCATGGGTTGTTTAGTGGCATATTATTTAGCCTCCACTGTATCACCTTAGTACTGTATTCTTCTTGTTGTCTAATCTACTCTTGATTTCTTCCAGTGTATTTTTATTTAAATTATTGTATTCTTCAGCTCTATTTGTTCTTTTTCATATTTTCTAACTTTCTTTGGCATTGTACAGGAGACAGGGATCAAGACCATCCCCGTGGAAAAGAAATGCAAAAAAGAAAACTGGCTGTCTGAGGAGGCCTTACAAATAGCTGTGACAAGAAGAGACATGAAAAGCAAAGGAGAAAAGAAAAAATATAAGCATCTAAATGCAGAGTTCCAAAGAATAGCAAGGAGAGATAAGAAAGCCTTCCTCAGCGATCAAAGCAAAGAAATAGAGGAAAACAACAGAATGGGAAAGACTAGAGATCTCGTCAAGAAAATTAGAGATACCAAGGGAACATTTCATGCAAAGAAGGGCTTGATAAAGGACAGAAATGATATGGACCTAAGAGAAGCAGATGATATTAAGATGAAGTGGCAAGAATACACAGAAGACCTGTACAAAAATGAGCTACATGACCCAGATAATCACAATGGTGTGATCACTCACCTAGAGCCAGACATCCTGGAATGTGAAGTCAAGTGGGCCTTAGGAAGCATCACTATGAACAAAGCTAGTGGAGGTGATGGAATTCCTGTTGAGCTATTTCAAATCCTGGAAGATGATGCTGTGAAAGTGCTGCATTCAATATACCAGTAAATTTGGAAAACTCAGCAGTGGCCACAGGACTGGAAAAGGTCAGTTTTCATTCCAATCCCAAAGAAAGGCAATGCTAAAGAATGATCAAACTACCACACAATTGTACTCATCTCACATGCTAATAAAGTAATACTCAAAATTCTCCAAGCCAGGCTTCAGCAATACGTGAACCATGAACTTAGATGTTCAAGTTGCTTTTAGAAAAGCCAGAGTAACCAGAGATCAAATGGCCAACATCTGCTGAATCATCAAAAAACAAGAGCGTTCCAGAGAAACATCTATTTCTGCTTTATTGACTATGCCAAGCCTTTGACTGTGTGGATCACAATAAACTGTGGAAAATTCTGAAAGAGATGGGAATACCAGACCACCTGACCTGCGTCTTGAGAAACCTATATGGAGGTCAGGAAGCAATAGTTAGAACTGGACATGGAACAACAGACTGGTTCCAAATAGGAAAAGGAGTGCATCAAGGCTGTATATTGTCACCCTGCTTATTTAACTTATACATCATGAGAAACACTGGGCTGGAAGAAGCACAAGGTGAATTCAAGATTGCTGGGAGAAATATCAATAACCTCAGATATGCAAATGACACCACCCTTATGGCAGAAAGTGAAGAGGAACTCAAGAGCCCCTTGATTAAAGTGAAAGAAGAGAGTGAAAAAGTTGGCTTAAAGCTCAACATTCAGAAAACGAAGATCATGGCATCTGGTCCCATCACTTCATGGGAAATAGATGGGGAAATAGTGGAAACAGTGTCAGACTTTATTTTTGAGGGCTCCAAAATCACTACAGATGGTGATTGCAGCCATGAAATTAAAAGACGCTTACTCCTTGGGAGGAAAGTTATGATCAACCTAGATAGCATATTGAAAAGCAGAGACATTACTTTGACAAAAAAGATCTGTCTAGTCAAGGCTATGATTTTTCCAATGGTCATGTATGGATGTGAGAGTTGGACTGTGAAGAAGGCTGAGCGCCGAAGAATTGATGCTTTTGAACTGTAGTGTTGGAGAAGACTCTTGAGAGTCCCTTGGCCTGCAAGGAGATCCAGCCAGTCCATTCTAAAGGAGATCAGTCCTAGGTGTTCATTGGAAGGACTGATGCTGAAGCTGAAACTCCAATACTTTGGCCACCTCATGCAAAGTGTTGACTCATTGGAAAAGACCCTGATGTTGGGAGGGATTGGGAAGAGGATAAGAAGGGGACAACAGAGGATGAGATGGATGGATGGCATCACCGACTTGATGGAAATGAGTTTGAGTGAACTCTAGGAGTTGGTGATGGACAGGGAGACCTAGCATGCTGCGATTCATGAGGTTGCAAAGAGTCGGACACGACTGAGCAACTGAACTGAAAGAAAATGTAAAATCTATGGTGAGATATACCGACCAGCTAGCAAATATAAAAATTGTCAACACCAGAGCTTGATGTGACCCTAGAGAAACTGGAACCTTCGTAAAATACATGCTAGAATATAGTTTGGTTTACTATCTTGGACAACTGATGATATTTACTAATCCTAAATTTTACTAGTCTTTTGTCCTAGTAATTCAACCCCTATCAAAGTAAATTCACAGTTTCACAGAAGATAAGACTATTTTGCATTGTAATATCCCAGACTGGAAATAGCTCAAATGTGCAACATTGATAGAACAGATGAATCACCTGTAGTATACTTATACGATAGAATGTGCGTTCATGCTCAGTCATGTCCGACTGTTTTTAAACTCATTGACTGTAGCCTGCCAGGCTCCTCTGTCCATGGAATTTTCCAGGCAAGAATACTGGAGTGGGTTGCCATTCCTATCAGTGGAATGCAATACATCAATAAAAAAGGAAGGAAAAAGTCTGAAACCACAATATGTTATCTCTCACATATGTGTGTATATATATATATTTATATATATGTGTATAATTTTGTCTTTGAGAAGGTGCATATATATTATATTCAAAAAGCTAGGTAATAATAGCTAAATTTTATAATATTTTATTTCAAAAAAGGTAAAGAATAGGCAATCCAACTGGTAACCCTAAAATTCAGAATACTGGTTACTTCCGTGTGTGTGTGTGTTTTGGTATTGATTGAGAAAGGCAATGGAGAATTTTTCTAGAGTGGGTGTTAAATAGGGGTATGTACACATGTGTAAAATTAAATGGTTTATTTAAGATTGTTGTACTTTATAAACCATTTTACTATATATATATATGGCCTTTTAAAATATATATTATGTATATTATATATATATATATATTCTAAAATTTCTTGGGTTAATTTTGT
>SJYT01069460.1:26814-38067 GCA_006410635.1 Cephalophus harveyi
GCCACCTTTAAGTGAAAAAACAAGTGACAAAACACTGTATCAAGAATGGTTCTAAGTTGTATTGTATTACATATAACACGTTTAAAATACACATGGTCTTAAAAAATGTGCAAATACTATTTTAATTTCTTTTCTAAAAGTGAGTAAAACTTCAGATATTCATCATCATCCTGTTGTTGACTAGGTAACACGTATTTTTAAAAATGATAAAGATAAATACTAAAAAAAAAAAAGAAAACTCTCTGCCCTTCCCATTTTAAATGAGTTTGAATCAGTAAAAATACAAGACTGTTGCTTTTTCAGTTTCCTAACCTCAAAGGTTAACAAAACGCCCATGTTCTCTTAAGGATCACTGGGGTAGTATCTAGTTAGGCCAGTACTTCTCAAGGCCTGAGAGAGGCAAATGGTGACTGATCCTGAGCACAGGCATTTTTAAAAGTTCTCAGCAAAAGAGACACAGATGTCTAGAACAGTCTTTTGGTCTCTGTGGGAGGGTGAGTGTGGGATGATTTGGGAGAATGGCTTTGAAACATGTATAATATCATATGTGAAACTATTCACCAGTCCAGGTTCTATGCATGATACAGGATGCTTGGGGCTGGTGCACTGGGATGATCCAGAGGGATGGTATGGGAAGGAGGGTAGGAGGGGGGTTCGGGATGGGGAACATGTACGCACCCGTGGCGGATTCATGTTGATGTATGGCAAAACCAATATAATATTATAAAATAATTAGCCTCCAATTAAAATAAATAAATGAAAAAAAAAAGTTTCTCACCACTTTGGGGATTTTAATATAAACTAGGATTGAGAATTGATGTTTGGCAATGGATCCAGACTTTTGCAGGGCTTCCCAGATGGCCCTAGTGCTAAAGAACCTGACTGCCAATGGAGGAGACATAAGAGATCCAGGTTTGATCCCCAGGTCGGGAAGATCCCCTGGAAGAGGGAACAGCAACAGGATCCTGGTAGGTTATGGTCTGTAGGGTCTCAAAGATGTGGACACAACTGAAGTGACCTAGCACACACAGATATTTGTAGTCTTCACTGATGTGAAATGGGCCCTCCCTGGCTTTCAATTCTGAGAACCAATGTCTCTTTTCATTGTGTGCTTTCTGCCACAGTTTTTTTACTCAGAATTCATAAGGGTACCTCTATGGAATCTCTTAAATCTGACCATGAGACCTAGAGAACAAAGAAACAAAGAAGTTTTATCCCCTTATATGTATTTTATGTATTAGAACTAATTATATATAGTTACATATTGTTGCATATACATTTGCCACTTCATCATTATCATATTTATAATAGTTAATAATGAAATAATAAGAAATATTCTAAGGCCAGGCATAATTTCTTAGTTACATTTGTATATTTGGCATAGAAGAGCCACCAAATACATGTGATATGAATTTTTAAGAATGAGATAGAATAATACTTACAGGTTAAAAAAATATTTTAAAGAAGATATGAAAGCAAATGGTTTTATTGTGATTGTAAATTTTAACACAACTGTATTTAAAGTTCTCAGGTTATAAAAAAGGATGATTTAAGCTACCATTAGGCTGTGTTTCTTATCAAGTTTCCTTTTAGATTTGCTCTCCAGTTATAGTAGTTTAAAAGACAATATTCACTTATTGAAGGCTTGATTTTTACAAGGATGCTGGTACTTTAAACATCCATATGCATTTTTATATTAATTCTTAAATAGACATTATTATGTCATTTTGGAGGAGAAAAATCTAGGTTCCAGGCATGTCATTCATGGAATCTGCTAGTATATTCTCTGGTGCTTGATCATATGACTTGCTGGTATGAAAGGAGAGTTGAGTTTACCAGGAAATGAAATAATGGGAAATTTGACAAGAACTCAGAGCAATCAGTGTGAAATGAAGAGGAGGCATGGAGAGATACTGGACTGGAATGTAGTAGTGGGGGCAGGCAGAATGGGGTGATTCTAGCATTTTCTCCTCCATCTCCATTCAGGTACCAGTGCCTTGTTGATTAAAAGAGGACTGTTGAGAACTGATTGGGTTTGGACTCAAGGAAAATAGGTAAATGATTTAGACTCCCCATGGAGGTGATATTTCTGTAGTTTGGATTTTAGAATGGAAAGCTGCTAGCTTATGGTATTGCAAATGAGCAAAAAAAAAAAAAAAAAAAAAAAAAAAAGCCCTTGCAGATAGGATGGTCATTTCATATGTTTAGGGCTCACTGGTTAGGAGACATACAGGTAATCACAGAAGATTAAGTGGTAAAAGGAAAAGCTGGATCAGTTTAATTTTCAGAAGGCTATGTGAAATTTATCCTAAGACTATCCAAGGAGAAAACATATGTGACTAAAAATTACTTATGAGGGCATTCTAAAGGTAGACTTTCAACACATGTGTATGTATATTGTAATCACTTGCTTAAAGTTTGGAGAAAAGCTAAAGTTTGGAGAAACAAGAATTGCTTAATTAATTTTAATTAGAATCCTGTCTTCACAGTCAAATTTTAATGTTCTCTCAGTTGGGACTTCTTGAAATAGCTTTTCTTATGTTTGCAGTCATGCTATTTTGTGTCATATGGAAACAACTGCAAAATTAAATTTTGCTACATTGTAAGTAGATTGCTACCTAAAGGAATACTTGTTTTTAATTTCAGCCTGTGTCAATGCCTATCATGCAAATCTCTATAGTGAATACTGAATCACCATCCATCTTTGAGGCAATCTGTTCATCGGGTGGGTAGAGGAATCTTTATACTCTTTTTTTTTTTTTTTTGTGACAAGGCATTATCACTGTGGCAGGAGATAGACCAGGGTACAAAATAGAAAACCAAAGACACAGAGTGTACTTTTTTGCTTTTGCTAACCAGTTGTACATTTATACTTTATCATAAGAAGTATGAGACAATTTTTGATAAGCTTCAGTTCAGATCAGTTGATCAATCATGTCTGCCTCTTTGCGACCCCATGAATTGCAGCATGCCAGGCTTCCCTGTCCATCACCAACTCCCGGAGTTCATTCAAACTCTTGTCTATCGAATTGGTGATGCCATCCAGCCATCTCATCCTCTGTCATCCCCTTCTCCTCCTGCCCCCAATCCCTCCCAGCATCAGGGTCTTTTCCAGTGAGTCAACTCTTCGTATGAGGTGGCCAAAGTATTAGAAATTCAGCTTTAGCATTAGTCCTTCCAAAGAACACCCAGGACTGATCTCCTTTAGAATGGATTGGTTAGAACTTGCAGTCCAAGGGACTTTCAGGAGTCTTCTCCAACACCACAGTTCAAAAGCATCAATACTTTGGTACTCAGCTTTCTTCACAGTCCAACTTTCACATCCATACATGACCACTGGAAAAACCACAGCCTTGACTAGATGGACTTTTGTTGGCAAAGTAATGTTTCTGCTTTTTAATATATTCTCTAGGTTGGTCATAACTTTCATTCCAAGGAGTAAGTGTCTTTTAATTTCATGGCTGAAATCACCATCTGCAGTGATTTTGGAGCCCCCCAAAATAAAGTTTGACAATGTTTCCACTGTTTCCCCATCTATTTCCCAGGAAGTAATTGGACCAGATGCTATGGTCTTCGTTTTCTGAATGTTGAGCTTTAAGCCAACTTTTTCACTCTCCTCTTTCACTTTCATCAAGAGGCTTTTTAGCTCCTCTTCACTTTCTGCCATAAGGCTGGTGTCATCTGCATATCTGAGGTTATTGATATTTCTCCTGGCAATATTGAATCCAGACTGTGCTTCCTCCAGCCCAGCATTTCTCGTGATGTACTCTGCATATAAGTTAAATAAGCCGGGTGACAATATAAAGCCTTGACGTACTCCTTTTCCTATTTGGAACCAGTCTGTTGTTCCATGTCCGGTTCTAACTGTTGCTTCCTGACCTGCATACAGATTTCTCAAGAGGCAGGTTAGGTGGTCTGGTATTCCCATCTCTTTCAGAATCTTCCACAGTTTATTGTGATCCACACAGTCGAAGGCTTTGGCATAGTCAATGAAGCAGAAATAGATAGTTTTCTGGAGCTATCTTGCTTTTTTGATGATCCAGCAGATGTTGGTAATTTGATCTCTGGTTCCTCTGCCTTTTCTAAAACCAGCTTGAACATCTGGAAGTTCACGGTTCACATATTGCTGAAGCCTGGCTTGGAGAATTTTGAGCATTATTTTACTAGCGTGTGAGATGATTGCAATTGTGCGGTAGTTTGAGCATTCTTTGGCAGTGCCTTCCTTTGGGATTAGAATGAAAACTGATCTTTTCCAGTCCTGTGGCCACTGCTGAGTTTTCCAAATTTGCTGGCATATTGAGTGCAGCACTTTCACAGCATCATCTTCCAGGATTTGAAATAGCTCAACTTGGAATTCCATCACCTCCACTAGCTTTGTTCGTAGTGATGCTTTCTAAGTCCCATTTGACGTCACATTCCAGGATGTCTGGCTCTAGGTGAGTGATCACACCATCGTGATTATCTGGGTCGTGAATTTCTTTTTTGTACAGTTCTTCTGTGTATTCTTCCACCTCTTCTTAATATCTTCTGCTTCTGTTGGGTCCATATCATTTCTGTCCTTTATTGAGCCCATCTTTGCATGAAATTTTCCCTTGGTATCTCTAATTTTCTTGAAGAGATCTCTAGTCTTTCCCATTCTGTTGCTTTCCTCTATTTCTTTGCGCTGATCTCTGAGGAAGGCTTTCTTATCTCTCCTTGCTATTCTTTGGAACTCTGCCTTCAGATGCTTATATCTTTCTTTTTCTCCTTTGCTTTTCATGTCTCTTCTCCTCACAGCTATTTATAAGGCCTCCCCCGACAGCCATTTTGCCTTTTTGCATTTCTTTTCCATGGGCATGGTAAAGATGAGAAATAGTAAATGCTAGAATGAGTTATTTATGTACATGTTATAATGATTCCTTCTCTCTACTAAAGAAAGCAGCAATAACAGCTATAAGAAGTTTGAATAAATTCTGTGCATCTCAAACTAGAGTTGGAGCATAAAGTCTCAATGCCAAAGAACTGATGCTTTTGAACTGTGGTGCTGGAGAACCCTCCTGAGAGTCTCTTGGACAGCAAGGAGATCTAACTAGCTATAGTAAAGGGAATCAACCATTAACATTCATTGGAGGGACTGATGCTGAAGCTGAAGCTCCAGTACTTTGGCTAACTGATGTGAAGAGCTGACATTGGAAAAGACCTTGATGCTGGGAAAGATTGAAGGCAGGAGGAGAAGGGGGCAAGAGAGGAAGAGATGGTTGGGTGGACTCACCCATTCAGTGGACATGAGTTTGAGCAGGAGATTATGAAGGAAAGGGAAGCCTGGTGTTCTGCAGTCCTTGGTGTCACAAAGAGCTGGACATGAATGAACAACTGAGCAAACAACATGCTCTAGTTATTCAAGAATTCCACATGGAAGGCAGAACTGAAAGATTTACTGACATCTGGTGTAAAGATATAAGGCATGATCATTCCAATTAATTCAGCTAATTAACTATATATGTGTTGCTTAGCACTGATAAGTTTTAAGACCAATTTTGAAGAAATAGTTTGCTTTAGAAGAGTGTTTTTTTAATCTTATTGCCCTGAGGGGGAAAAAGATTTTAATTGAACAACTATATAATTTAAATAGCTTTACAATAAAGAATACAGGAGTTTAGAGAAAGAATATTTTAATTACATTATAATTCAGTTCAGTTCAGTCGCTCAGTCATGCCCGATCTTTGAGACCCCAAGAATCACAGCACACCAGGTCTCCCTGTCCATCACCAACTCCCAGAGTTCACTGAAACTCATGTCCATCGAGTCGTTGATGCCATCCAGCCATCTCATCCTCTGTCATCCCTTTCTCCTCCTGCCCCCAATCCTTCCCAGCATCAGGAAGTCAATGAGTCAACTCTTTGCATGAGGTGGCCAAAGTATTGGAGTTTCAGCTTTATAATTAGAGGTAGTTAATATTTTGGAAAAAAAAATCCATGACATCTAAAGTTTACATTTCATTCAAGCTGAGGAACTTCAATATTGAATTAGAATTCATAATTTCTATTCATTTATAAAACCAGAAAGATTGAGTTTCAGGAGTATCACATAAGCATTGATACAATATCAGAGTGAAACATATGCATTAGATAATCATTTTGAAATAGAAAGTTGATGACAGCTTTAATTTACAATAACAAAACAAAACTGTGAAACATTATCATGAAAAGAGGTCAAAACGCATTATGGGAAGTGGAAGTTTGAGGCATAAGTCTTACTATTTTCATTACTTTTTATAGTAATTCTCAACAATAAGTAATGCTTTGAGCCTTTATGCTTAATCCTCTGTAATAGCCCTGTTAATTGATCTTGCCTCCACTTTTCATTCTTCTTTTCCACTGCAGGGAGACAAATCCTTATAAATAAAAATCCCTGTATTTTTTTTTTTTTTTGTGCTGAGTTTCCTGCATCCTTTCAACATTATTGAAGTCTTTAAGCACTTTCCACTATTGATAAGATAAAGTCTTTGCAATGAACCAGTGGCCTTGGATGGTCTGACATTTGCTTTTCCATTTTCAGCTTGTACCACCTTCTGTCTGGCACTTTCTACACTCCAGTCACCAGGGGACTTCTGATCAGCCTCAGCACCATTTTTTCACTGTTCTCTTTGCCTGTAAGTGTTTACTATGCTCTTCCCTGTGCTGTGCTGTGCTTAATCACTCAATCATGCCCAACTCTTTTACAACCCCTTGGACTGTAATCCGCCAGGCTCCTCTGTCCATGGGTTTCTCCAGGCAAGAATACTGGAGTGGGTTGCCATGGACTCCTGCATTTCAGGCAGATTCTTTACCATCTGAGTCACCAGGGAAGCCTAAGAATACTGAATTGGGTAGCCTATCCCTTCTCCAAAGGAACTTCCTGACCTAGGAATCGAACCAGGGTCTCCTGCATTGCAGGTGGATTCTTTACCAGCTGAGCTACCCAGGAAGCCCCGTGCTCTTCCCTAGCTAACTCCTATTCATCTTCACTGTCCACCCATATCAGGATAAGATTCCTGTTTATATATACAAATTACGTTATACTCTTCTTTGTCTTTTGAAATTTTATTTTATTTTTGTAGTTATTTAATCTCTTTTTGGGGCTTCCCGGGAAGATCAGTGGTAAAGGATTCACCTGCCAAAACAGGAGATGTAGGTTCCATCCCTGGGTTGGAAGATCCCCTGGAGAAGGAAATGGCAACCCACCGCAGTATTCTTGCCTGGGAAATTCCATTAGACAGAGGAACCTGTGGGCTACAATTCATGGGGTTAACAAAAGAATCAGACATGACTGAGCAAATAGACAACATCTCTCTAACCTCATTAGAATGTCATGATGTGAGTTCATAAAGTATTATTATTATATAATTTAAGACATGATGTTAAAACATTGTGTATACTGTAGTAAAGTAAGCAGCCAACAATCCTATGGACACAGTCATTAAATTTACTGTACTTTTAAGAAATAGAAAAGATTGGTAGGTTGAATATCTCTGATGTAAAATTTGAAGTATATAACAAAAACAAGCCTTTTCAGAAGACCTATTTCAGACCATTTCTTATAAAGTGTGCATATATATAAATATATATATATATATGTTAACATCTACCATGGATTCAGTAAGACAGGAAAACATTACTACCCCTAAGTATAGACATATCATGAAAGGATTACCAGATACAGAAAATATTACAAATTGTGTTTTTGCATTCCTAGTTTGGAAAGAATAAAATTTATCTTTGGTTGTTTCACAAGATAATTATAATGTAATCTATTTTCTTTATTATTTAAGCAAAATTTCAAGAGTTAACAATATGATTTCTAAATATTTCTATCAAGCTAGCACTTCATATTATTCTCTTTGGTGATTGCCTCCTTGTCTTTTTGTTTGTTGTTATTTTTATTAGCAAACTGAAAATTTAGTAAAATTATGTTGGATGTTTTGCATTATCTTGCTAGGAAAATTACTATCAATCTGAGATTGTCATCAATATTGCTGCTGAGATTTCTTATTACACCTTCTGGAATATGAATTTCTCCCTCCAAACTCCAAGGCTGGAGTCATCCAACATATATGCTTGTCTGGATGCTAGCAAAATTTTATCTGAGCCAGTTTACTTCATCAATAATCTCAAGGCTGTAAGACATATAATACAACCCTAGAAAAGAGTGCAATAAACGAGTCATAAACACAATCCTCATTTCTCTTTCTCTTATTTTCAGGTTAACACATCTTGGTCCAAATACTTTCTTGCACTCAAGGCTAAGAAACTATAAGAAGTTTTCTTTTTATCCAAAAGTCCCTGAAAACTCTGCTAAGAGGTTATTTGTTAGGTACAGGATCTATCCAGCATTTATAAATAAGGATTTGAAGGATGATAATTCAGAAGAATTTAAAATCGGTACCCTGTACTCAAGTATGTACTTAATTTTTTTATAATATTGTTTTTGTTATCATAAATTGTGTGTAAAGACTGCCAGAAGTATTCATACGCCAACAATATCACATGGCAAATGGTGAAAGATTTAACTTCTTCCTACTTCAAAAGTTAGTTCTAAAATTGTTCTGTCTTTCTCTAATTGAACATCTACCTTCAATTAGTCAAAATGCCAGTGATGGTCTTCTCAATGCCCAGCTCCTAATTTAAATGGATAAACATACACCAACAATATCACATGGCAAATGGTGAAAGATTTAACTTCTTCCTACTTCAAAAGTTAGTTCTAAAATTGTTCTGTCTTTCTCTAATTGAACATCTACCTTCAATTAGTCAAAATGCCAGTGATGGTCTTCTCAATGCCCAGCTCCTAATTTAAATGGATAAATGTACCTTAAAACCAATTTCTAAAGACATGTTCATCTCATCAATTTCTGAACTGCACTTTAGGCTCACCAAAGTTCTATCTTTTACTCCTTAATTGGCAATCCCGTGCTAGAAAACAGCATTACTCATCTTTTCGCTATGTGACCTTGGGGTCCAATTACTAAGATTTCAGGTGCCTTACTGATGCATTGCCCAAGCATCTGTCTGTTTCATAAGCACTAAAAAGGGTTGTCCTGGAAATTGGCCTTGAAGTTAAAAGGCTGCTGGGGTGGAGTGTTAACACTAACTGACCTGCTCTGACTTTGCACCAACATGCATGAGGCCAGCTTGCTGTTTGCATTGTTCTTGGCTAAACTTCTCATTTTAAAAATTGTAGCTAACATTTTCTATTACTCAGTACAATTACAATTTCAGTGAGTATATCCTCATATAAAAATATCATAGAAAACATATTTGTAATTCTCTGCCACTCTCCATAAATGTACAGGGAATATTTATATATTGTATTTTTCTGAGTCTTCAAAAGTGTAAACAAAACAATAAAAGATACCTTTTAGAATACTATTGATAAAGCTGTGGGACTCAGATGGAGTTAAATTTCTCTTCATACAAAGGAGACACAAAGACCAAGATGAAAGAGACAGGAGCCTGGGCATTGAGAGGCTATATTCAAGAATGAATTTGGAACCCAGATTATAATCAGGAAGATAAATTAGGAAACACATGGTATTAATTTATTATGTTATATATTGTGTGGTAAATATCATCACCTTAACTTGTTGACCATAATCTTCAGTAAAACATCTATTTCTAATTTATACCCAATGAGGTAAATTTTCTCTGGGGGGATAGCCAGGCTGTGTGTGGATTGGATACAGATGGATTTCACTGGGTACATTGTGTGTTCAGGATTTCCCAGCAACACTTCCACATGGTTTATTATTACTAAAATCTGTTGATCTAATTATCCAACCTTTTTATATTTATCAAAATGCAATGGACTAAATGTTTATATCCCTCAAAATTTGCATGTTAAAATCTTAATCTTCAATGTGATAGGATTAGCAGGTGGGGTCTTGGGGAAATGATGAGGTCATAAAAGTGATGGAATGAGGTTACTGCCCTTATAAAAGAGATCATGGAGAGATCCCTCACTTCTTCCATGTGAGGTTCCAGTTGAAGGAACCATCTGTGAACCAGAAAGCAGGCTCTCACCAGACACTGAATCTGTTGGCATCTTAAGTTTGGACCTTCCAGCCTCCATAATTGTGATAAATGCAGGTCTATTGTTATTTAGTCACCCAGGGTATGATGTTTTGTTATAGCAGCCTGAAGGGAATAAGACCCTCAGGTTCTCGCAATACCATTTGTTGAACACTAATATGCTGACCAGGACAAGAAGAGTTGTCCATATCCATTTCCTGCACATCTGTCTCCAGCATTCTATGGTCAAAGGGCCAGCAATTTTGTTTTTATAAGTTCTTGGGAAATTTTGGCTGCGACGGCATGCAGAGCGTGGGCAAGAGGAGCTACCCCACATCCGAGGTCAGAGGCAGAAGCCGGGAGGACCCCATGCCTGAGGGGCAGCGGCCGAGAGGAGCTACCCCACATCCAAGGTCAGGGGTGGCAGTCGGGAGGAGCTACTCCACATCCGATGTCGGGGGAGGCGGCCAAGAGTGCCAGGCTGCGACAGCGCAGGAGCAGCCAAGAGGAGCTACCCTCACCCGAGGCCAGGGGCGATGGCTTGGAGGAGCAATCTCATGTCCAAGGAGCAGTGGCTGTGTGGGCGCTAGAGGGCCTAGAGGAGCTATTCCACATTCAAGGTCGGGAGTGGCTGCAGTGAGGAGATATCCCTCTTCCAAGGTAAGGAGCAGTAGCTGAGCTTTGCTGGAGCAGCCGTGAAGAGATACCCCACGTCCAAGGTAAGAGAAACCAAAGTAAGACAGTAGGTGTTGCAAGAGGGCATCAGAGGGCAGACACACTGAAACCATACTCACAGAAAACTAGTCAATCGGATCACACTAGGACCACAGTCTTGTCTAACTCATTGAAACTAAGCCATGCCCTGTGGGGCCACCCAAGACGGGCGGGCATGGTGGAGAGGTCAGACACAATGTGGTCCACTGGAGAAGGGAATGGCAAGCCACTTCAGTATTCTAGAACTAGAGAACCCCGTAAACAGTATGAAAAGGCAAAATGATAGGGTACTGAAAGACGAACTCCCCAGGTCAGTAGGTGCACAATATGCTACTGAAGATCAGTGGAGAAATAACTCCAGAAAGAATGAAGGGATGGAGCCAAAGCAAAACCAATACCCAGCTGTGAGTGTGACTGGGGATAGAGGCAAGGTCCAATACTGTAAAGAGCAATATTGCATAGGAACCTGGAATGTCAGGTCCATGAATCAAGGCAAATTGGAAGTGGTCAAACA
>SJYT01069476.1:8152-90762 GCA_006410635.1 Cephalophus harveyi
CAGTGGAAACAGAGGCAGACTTTATTTTTCTGAGCTCCAAAATCACTGCAGATGGTGATTGCAGCCATGAAATTAAAAAACGCTTACTCCTTGGAAGAAAAGTTATGACCAACCTAGATAGCACATTCAAAAGCAGAAAAATTACTTTGCCGACTAAGGTCCGTCTAGTCAAGGCTATGGTTTTTCCAGTAGTCATGTATGGATGTGAGAGTTGAACTGTGAAGAAGGCTGAGCACCAAAGAACTGATGCTTTTGAACTGTGGTGTTGGAGAAGACTCTTGAGAGTCCCTTGGACTGCAAGGAGATCCAACCAATCCATTCTGAAGGAGATCAGCCCTGGGATTTCTTTGGAAGGAATGATGCTAAAGCTGAAACTCCAGTACTTTGGCCACCTCGTGTGAAGAGTTGACTCATTGGAAAAGACTCTGATGCTGGGAGGGATTGGGGGCAGGAAGAGAAGTGGACGACCGAGGATGAGATGGCTGGATGGCATCACTGTCTCGATGGACACGAGTCTGAGTGAACTCCGAGAGTTGGTGATGGACAGGGACGCCTGTCGTGCTGTGATTCATGGGGTCGCGGAGAGTAAGACACGACTGAGTGACTGAATTGAAATGAACAATGGTCTGAATATTTACTTTCCCATAAATTTCATATGTTGAAATCTAATCTTGAATATGATAGTATCTGGAGATGAGACTTTTGAGGGGTGATTAGATCATGAGGGCAAAGCCCTTAATAGGATAAGTGACCTTATAAGAGAAGCCCCAGAGAGATCTCTCACCACTTCTACCAAGTGAGGACATAGTAAGAAGACAAAAGCCATCCCTCATTAAAAAGTCTACCAGTTGCTTATTCTTGAACTTTCCAGCCACAAGTACTATGAGAAATAAATTTCTGTTTATAAATTACCTGGTCAACAGTATTTTGTTTTTGCAGCCCAAATGGACTAAGACAGGAATAGTTCAAGGGCTTTATTAATCACAAACATTTCTAGAAATCAGTCTTTATAATAGAAAAGAAAAAGGTAAACAAAACATTCTTTATAAATCTATTGGAAATATTACTTGATATTTTGTATTTATTTGATATTTGATATAAGAATAATTTGATGATTCAAATTTCATATCAAGAACATTTCCATTTCCTTTTCTAAGTACATCCATGACTCACAAGAATACATAGCAGTTTGAAATATGAAGGATAAAACATATTTACAAAATATAATATATTGAACTTAGTGAACTATAAATAAACCACATAAATTCAGTAGCATATTGCCTCACTTTTAAAAGTAAGCTTTTGATTTTCAANATTTTGTATTTATTTGATATTTGATATCAGAATAATTTGATCATTCAAATTTCATATCAAGAACATTTCCATTTCCTTTTCTAAGTACATCCATGACTCACAAGAATACATAGCAGTTTGAAATATGAAGGATAAAACATATTTACAAAATATAATATATTGAACTTAGTGAACTATAAATAAACCACATAAATTCAGTAGCATATTGCCTCACTTTTAAAAGTAAGCTTTTGATTTTCAACATAATTTATATGATTACTAAATTATCAGACCCCAAGGTAACACACTAATGGAAAAAAGAATATTTAATACTTAATATAGTCTCTTCATAAAAGATACCCACAAATAGCCATAAACTTAGCAAGGAAAAATATTAAAATTTCTAATATTCACTGAAGAAGTAATTTGGATTTCTTTATCTCTGAGTCTAATCATGAACTAGTGATATACATATATAAATTACTTAAAGTACCTAATAGATTATTTCCAGTCATACAGCTACACGGGGATCTATGTAAAACAGCTCACAAACTTGCATATATTTAAAATGAAAAAAACTGATTTTCAGAAAGAGGGACTAAAAATCCCATTCTTGTTCCTTTGACTTTGTTAGTCCGTACTAACTGGTAACTTTCTGCATGTTGGGGAGATTATAATGGAATTCTCAGCTATGCATTTATAGACCTCTCCTTTCATGTCCTTCTCACTGCTTGAAATATAACTGCAATGGTCCAAACTAAAAGGGATGAAGGCCTGATCTAGAAAAGTAGAATGGAGGAGGCAGATTGATTTACCATCTTGGGGATGTTCTCTTTGAGATGATTATGGGGCATACAACAGCCTGTTTTCTTCCAGGCTTTGGAGTTGTATACAGTTGACCTGATCTCAAAATTCAGAATGTAAAGTCATTGGAACATTGATGAGTGTTAAAAGGCTAGAAGTTAATGAAACCATTGAGGGGTTGATGAGTAAAAAAAGACAAGAATGAGAAAAGGTAAGGGGTGAAACCCTGGAAATACACAATACTTATAATTAAGAGGATAAATAAGAGTCAAAAGAAGAGGGATATTTTTTAAGGAAAGAGGATTAGAGAAGTGTTAAACTAAGAGTGAAAAAGAAGTAAGGAGTTGTCAACAGTAGGAAGAGATAATGATAGAGATCAAATGTTGCATAGATGTTAGTCACTGGAAAATGGGATCTTCCAATGGTCATGGGTGATCTCTGACAAAGCCATTTCAATAAAATGGGCAAAAAATTCAGGTTGGTGAGTTGAAGAGGTAATGAGAAAAATTCTACAAGTTTGAATTATTAATATTAATACACTATTGTAAAAGTTGATAATATCCATACGGTGAGTAGAAATTATTCTAATTTTGCTGGAAAGGTTGGGGGAGAAACAATGAAGGATCAATTCAAATGACTCTCAAATTAAACATAACTTAAAACTTATTTTGCAGGCTGAAAAGAAAGAGAAATTGGAATGAGAAAAACTGAAAACACATGAAACAAGGGATAAAGGACACTAGAAGGTGATAAAGGCAAAGAGGGAAAGATCAAGGGTATAGGTCTAATATTTGACTTGTCAAGGAAGACAGGTCCTCATGTTTGGATGGATGAATATTGATATTATAAATTGAAATGTGGGGTCAGAATTCTTAAAAGTTAGAATGTTCTCACCTACTTTTTTTTTTTTTTTAATATGAGAGTACAGTATATATTACCTGTGGAGAGAGAAGGAAAAATGGTTTAGGGTTTTATCTCTTCAATTGCTCACAATTTTCCCATTAAAAAAGGCATCATTATCTCCACTTATATATTTAACATGAGGCTCAGAGAAGTTTAGAAACCCTCTTAAGTCCACACAATCAATACTGGACAGTGTGATCCCAGGGACTTGTTTTTAAATAGTATGTCTTTCAGAACAATCTGATATCCCTACTTGTGGCTAGAAAGTGAGGACGTGAATCCTAAAGATCATATTTAAACTTGAAGCTTAAGAATATTTGCCAGGGTTGTGTGTGTGGATTTCTGATATATGAACACTACTAGCCACTCTCTGGTTGAAAGGATGTTTCTCCAACTCCCAGTACAAAGAACATCACACCAGTGCTTTCAGTATCTCCTGGTTGACTCACTCTTGCAAACACACTCAATTTGTGTAAAGTAGCATAGTAAATTTGCCTTGGTTTAAATTCAAAACCAGTACTGAAGCTGATTTGAAACTTTTCTTTATTATTTCTTACTGTGAGGTTCCATATTATGAGTAGTGAACCAGAAATCTCATTACTTTAATAGCACTATAGCAGGGACAATACACAATGCAAAAGAAATTTTATCAACAATGATCTCAAAATGTTGGACTTTACTAATAATACAAGCTTAAATCTTTAACAATACAACTATATTCAATGAAGCTGTCCTGAGTACATTGTGTTCCTTGATATGTGGGAGAACAAGAACACACAGTTTCTGCTTTCAGAAATGTATAAACTCATTAGAAAAAGAACATTCATATAAAAGCTAATAGTGAAAACAAAATGATGACATTTCAAAAATGTGATGTAATGATTAAGACTAGAAACATCAGCGTACTATCATAGTCTGTAAAAAGTTTCATAAGAAAGCAAGCTAAGGATACACACACAAAAATTATTTGCTGCATGATTATCTAAATGAAGAAAGAAGCAAGAGATGTAGATTTCAAGGTTAAGTGAAAAGGACTGTTCCTTAGACAAACTGTTCCACTATTAAGTAAAAATGCATTTTGTACAATGATGCCAACACACATATTTCTTACTTTTAATATTTTCTTTTACTATGCAAAAATACACACTTGAAAAATGCATGATTAGATCACTTACCAGATACTGAGGAACTCTATTGTCTATAAGAATACATTTTTAAAAAATTATCAACAGTTTAGTTGCATATTTATGCAATATAGTTAAGGACCCTGAAGCAAGATCTATCTATAAGTAATAGATTAAATGGCAATGCACTCCAGTATTCTCACCTGGAGAATCCCATGGACAGAGGAGCCTAGCAGGCTACAGTCCATGGGATGGCAAGAGTAGGACAGAACTTAGTGACTAAACCGCCAACCACCACCATTCAAATAGTACTAGAATAACCTAAAATGAAAATTAAATAATATTTAGTAGATAATAGCTTAATAAAATTAAATAAAATTTAATAGTAAATAAATTTTTTGTTATCAGCAAATAAATATACCATCCTAAAAACTCATGGAAGACAAGAAGTTTAAGTGAGCTGTTCAGTAAAACAATGGGTTACTGTAGCAGCTTGAAAATCAGCTTGAAAATCAAATTTCTCACACAAATTCTACTAAAAACTATTAGAAATTCTTATGGCCATTCCATAATTTTAGCATGTCACTAAGAAAGACACTAATTTTGATTTTTATTCATATGAAAGTTCTTTTTTCCTACATATTTAAATATACCTAGCCCGTTCCCCTAAATTTATTTAACGTATATCTAAATTAATTTCCATTTGCCTTTGTAAGGTTACTATCTACCAAATATTTCCATTTTAAAACCTGAAACTAATCAAAACCCATATTGTCTAAATAAAGCTGGCTCTATTGTGAGTAGGAAACAATCTGACTATCATATTTAAAGGAGAGACATATAATTAATTTAAGCCTGAAGGAGAGCCAGTACAAAGACAATCTTGGATAAGACTGAGAAGTTTATTTTTTAAAGACTATAACATCTTATTTTATTTTTTCCAAAATTCCCCTCAGGTTTTCCTGTTTTAATATATTAATAGGACAAAGTATGACACCACCCTATGGCAGAAACTGAAGAAGAACTAAAGAGACTCTTGATGAAAGTGAAAGAAGAGAGTGAAAAAGTTGGCTTAAAGCTCAACATTCAGAAAACTAAGATCATGGCATCCGGTCCCATCACTTCATGGCAAATAGATGGGGAAACAGTGGCCGACTTTATTTTTCTGGGCTCCAAAATCACTGCAGATGATTGCAGCGATGAAATTAGAAGATCCTTACTCCTCAGAAGGAAAGTTATGACCCACCTGTTGCTGCTGCTGCTGCTAAGTCACTTCACTCGTGTCTAACTCTGTGCGACCCCATAGAAGGCAGCCCACCAGGCTCCCCTGTCCCTAGGATTCTCCAGGCAAGAACACTAGAGTGCGTTGCCATTTCCTTCTCCAATGCATGAAAGTGAAAAGTGGAAGTGAAGTCGCTCAGTCATGTCCAACTCTTAGTGCCCCACCTAAACAGCATAATAAAAAGCAGAGACATCACTTTGTCAACAAAGGTCTGTCTATTCAAGGCTATGGTTTTTTCCAGTAATCATGTATGGATGTGAGAGTTGACTATACAGAAAGCTGAGCCCCGAAGAATTGATGCTTTTGAAATGTGGTGTTGGAGAAGACTCTTGAGTGTCCCTTGGACTGCAAGGAGATCCAACCAGTCCACCATAAAGATTAATCCTGCATGTTCATTGGAAGGACTGATGTTGAAGCTGAAACTCCAATACTTTGGCCATCTGATGCAAAGAACTGGCTCATTTGAAAAGACCCTGATGCTGGGAAAGATTGAGGGCCAGAAGAGAAGGGGACGACAGAAGATGAGGTGGTTGGATGGCATCACCGACTCAATGGACACGAGTTTGGGTAGGTTCTGGAAGTTGGTGATGGACAGGGAGGCCTGGCTTGCTGTGGTTCATGGAGTCGCAAAGAGTCAGACACAACTGAGCAACTGAACTGAACTGAACTGATGACAAAGTAATCTTTGTATAAAATAATAAAATATTACAATTTTTAAAAAATCACCTCAGAAAAAATGTAGTGGAAATAGAACTATGAGGCCACCATCACCCTAATACCAAAACCTGACAAAGATGCCACAAACAAAGAAAACTACAGGCCTATGTTCACTGATGAACATAGATGCAAAAATCCTTAGAACTCAACTCTGAATTCTGTGTGTATTCCCTCTGAATTTTAAAAATGTAACACACACCAGTAGTGTACAACTCAGCACAAACATTTCTGAAAAGTGCATTACCAGTATCCAGTAAGCTCTCTCTGTGCTGTGCTGTGATGATTAGTCACTCAGTCATGTATGACTCTGCGACTCCATGGACTGCAGCCTGCCAGGCTCCTCTGTTCATGGGATTCTCCAGGCAAGAATACTGGAGTGGGTTGCTATTCACTTCTCCGGGGAATCTTCCTAACCCAGGAATTGAACCCAGGTCTCCCTCATTGCAGCTGGATTCTTTATGGACTAAGCCTCCAGGGAAGCTCTCTCTATCAAACTTCTTATTACCCTCCTTCCTCCCCAGACATAACTACTGTTCTGAGTCAAACACAAACTACTATATATAAAATAAATAATTTATAAGCATGTAATGTATAACATGGGAATATAGTTAATATTTTATAGTAAATTTGTTTGGAGTATAACCTATAAAGATATTGAATAACATAATCATGATGATGTGATCACTAATCTAGAGCCAGACATCTTGCAATGTGAAGTCAAGTGGGCCTTAGAAAGCATCACTACAAACAAAGCTAGTGGAGGTGATGGAATTCCAGTTGAGCTGTTTCAAATCCTGAAAGATGATGCTGTGAAAGTGCTGCACTCCATATGCCAGCAAATTTTGAAAACTCAGCAGTGGCCACAGGACTGGAAAAGGTCAGCTTTCATTCCAATCCCAAAGAAAGGCAATGCCAAAGAATGCTTAAAGTATCACACAATTGCTCTCATCTCACATGCTAGTAAAGTAATGCTCAAAATTCTCCAAGTCAGGCTTCAGCAATACATGAATCGTGAACTCCCTGATGTTCAAGCTGGTTTTAGAAAAGGCAGAGGAACCAGAGATCAAATTGCCAACATCCGCTGCATCATGGAAAAAGCAAGAGAGTTCCAGAAAAACATCTATTTCTGCTTTATTGACTATGCGAAAGCCTTTGACTGTGTGGATCACAATAAACTGTGGAAAATTCTGAAAGAGATGGGAATACCAGACCACCTAACCTGCCTCTTGAGAAACCTATATGCAGGTCAGGAAGCAACAGTTAGAACTGGACATGGAACAACAGACTGATTCCAAATAGGAAAAGGAGTACATCAAGGCTGTATATTGTCACCCTGCTTATTTAACTTATATGTAGAGTACATCATGAGAAACGCTGGGCTGGAAGAAGCACAAGCTGGAATCAAGATTGCCGGGAGAAATATCAATAACCTCAGATATGCAGATGACACCACCCTTATGGCAGAAAGTGAAGAGGAACTACAAAGCCTCTTGATGAAACTGAAAGAGGAGAGTGAAAAAGTTGGCTTAAAGCTCAACATTCAGAAAATGAAGATCACGGCATCCGGTCCCATCACTTCTTGGGAAATAGATGGGGAAACAGTGGAAACAGAGGCAGACTTTATTTTTCTGGGCTCCAAAATCACTGCATATGGTGACTGCAGCCATGAAATTAAAAGACGCTTACTCCTTGGAAGAAAAGTTATGACCAACCTAGATAGCATATTCAAAAGCAGAGACATTACTTTGCCGACTAAGGTGCATCTAGGCAAGCCTATGGTCATGTGGTCATGTATGGATGTGAGAGTTGGACTGTGAAGAAGGCTGGGCGCTGAAGAATTGATGCTTTTGAACTGTGGTGTTGGAGAAGACACTTGAGAGTCCCTTGGACTGCAAGGAGATCCAACCAGTCCATTCTGAAGGAGATCAGCCCTGGGATTTCTTTGGAAGGAATGATGCTAAAGCTGAAACTCCAGTACTGTGCCCACCTCATGCTAAAAGGTGACTCATTGGAAAAGACTCTGATGCTGGGAGGGATTGGGGGCAGGAGGAGAAGGGGACGACTGAGGATGAGATGGCTGGATGGCATCATGGACTCGATGGACGTGAGTCTGGGTGAACTCCGGGAGATGGTGATGGACAGGGAGGCCTGGCGTGCTGTGATTCATGGGGTTGCAAAGAATTGGACACGACTGAGCAACTGAACTGAACTGATGCTTCCCTGGTGGCTCAGAGGAACTGGGTGGGCTGCCATCTATGGGGTCACACAGAGTTGGACACGACTGAAGCAACTTAGCAGCAGCAGCAAATAGTCAGAAAAGCCCTAGGGACTAAACAACACCACCAGCTGGAACTAATATCATTGTTGTTCAGTCACTCAGTCGTGTCCCACTCTTTGGGACCCCATGGATTGCAGCACGCCAGACTCTCCTGTCCTTTATCATCTCTCAGAGCTTGCTCAAACTCATGTCCGTTGAGTCCGTGATGCGATCCAACCATCTCATCCATTTTTGTGCCATTCTCCTCCGGCCTTCAATCTTTCCCGGCATCAGGGTCTTTTCTAATGAACTGGCTCTTCGCATCAGGTGCCAAAGTATTGGAGGTTCAGCTTCAACATCAGTTCTTCTAATGAATATTCAGGATTGATTTCCTTTAGGATGGGCTGGTTGGATCTCCTTGCAGTCCAAGGTACTCTCAAGAGTCTTCTCCAACACCACAGTTCAAAAGCATCAATCCTTGGACATTCAGTCTCTCACATCCATACATGATGACCGGAAAAACCACAGTTTTGACTAGACGGACCTTTGTTGGGAAAGACTGTCTCAGCTTTTTAATATGCTGTCTAGGTTTGTCATAGTTTTTCTTTCAACGAGCAAGTGTCTTTTCCTGGCTTCAGTCACCATCTGCAATGACTTTGGTGCCCAAGAAAGTAAACTGTTTCCATTGTTTCCACATCTTGCCATTAAGTGATGGAACTGAATGCCATGATCTTAGTTTTTTGAATGTTGAGTTTCAAGCCAACTTTTTCACTCTCTCCTTTCACTTTCATCAAGAGGCTCTTTAGTTCTTCACTTTCTGCCATACAGGTGGTGTCATCTGTGTATCTGAAGTTATTGATATTTCTCCCTGCAATCCTGATTCCAGCTTGGGCTTCATCCAGCCTGGCATTTCACATGATATACTCTGCATGTAAGTTAAATAAGCAGGGTGACAACATAAAGCCTTGACATACTCCTTTCTGGATCTGGAACCAGTCTGTTGTTCTATGTGCAGTTCTAACTGTTGTATCTTGATCTGCATACAGGTTTCACAGGAGGCAGGTAGGGTAGTCTGGTATTCCCATTTCTTTAAGAACTTTCCACAGTGTGTTGTGATCCACAAACAGACTTTAGCATAATCAACAAAGCAGTTGTTTTTCTGGAATTCTTTTGCTTTTTCTATTATCCAATGGATTTTGACAATTTGATCTCTGGTTCCTCTGACTCTTCTAAATCCAACTTAAACTACTGGAAGTTCTCAGTTTACGTACTGTTGGAGCCTGGCTTGGAGAATTTTGAGCATTAGGTCACAAGCATGTGAAATGAGTGCAATTGTGCGGTAGTTTGAATATTCTTTGAACTCTTCAAAAAAAGTCAATTATCTATTAGGAGCTTCAAAAAAGAACTACATATATCCTATTAACATAAAGTTCAAGAACATGTAAAACTTACGATTAGTGATGTCAAGGATCATTGCATGTGCCTGTTGGCCATCTGTATGTCTTCATTGGAAAAATGTATATTTAGACAATTTTTAATCAGGTTGCTCTTCTGTCCACCTTTAAACAGGTTGTTTCATTTTACTATTATTGAGTTGTATGAATTTGGTGTTTATTTTTAATATTAACTCATCATATTGTTTGCAAATATTTTCTCCCATTCAGTAGGTTGCTTTTCCATTTTGTTGATGGTTTTCTTCACTCTGCTTTTAAGTTTGATTAGATCCCATATACCCAGTTCCTTTTTCTCAGCATTATGACTATAAGAGACATCCATGTTAGTTTCAGTTCATTAATATTCATTGCTGCATAATATTTCACTGAATGAGCAGACTACAAACTAGTCATTCATTTTAGTATTGATGGACATATGAGTAGTCTATTATTTTACTATTATAATAATGTTGTTATGAACATTCCTCTATAGCCTGTTGGTTTTCATGCATATGCATAAGTTGAGTATACACTCAGAAGTAGAATTGCTGGGTTAGAATATGCATGTGTACTATATTTGTAAATGGTTTCCAAAATGACTGTGCTCATTTTCTTTCTCTCTAGTAGTGCATGAGAGTTCACCATCTTTACCAACATATAGTATTGTCAGTCTTTTATAACATTTGAGCCACTGTTTTACATTTCTCTGCTACTAATTGAGGTTAAATAACTTTCTTATTGGCCTTTCGGATATTCTGTTTGTAAAGTGACTACTCAAGATTTTTTACTATTTTTAAATATATGGGAGCTTGTATACACCCATGGTGGATTCATGTCAATGTATGGCAAAACCAATATGGTATTGTAAAGTAAAATAAAGTAAAAATAAAAATTAAAAAGTAAATAAATATATGTTTACAAATATCTTCCAACTCTAATTTACCTTCCATTCTCTATGTAGTTTTCAGTTTTAATGTAGCCCACATTTTCAGTCCTCTCAAATAATATGGTTAATGATTTTTATGTCTTGCTTAAGAAATTATTCCTTATTCCAACCAAAATCTTCACAGTATTTTTCCTTTAAGTCAACATTTCACACAAAATTGATATTTTTGTGTAAATGGTATTAGGGGTCAAGTTTCATTTTTCCCCTTTGGATTGTCCAACTGAATCAGCAATATTTATTAATATTTATTCTAATGAAATAATCTTAAATTTTCATATATTTGTGGATATGTTTCTATACTTTGTGAACCCTATATTATGGACTGTTGTTGTTGTTCAGTTGCTAAGTCATGTCCGACTCTTTGTGACCCCATGGACTGCAGCACATCAAGCTTGCAAACTTTATTAAAAAGTCTTGATTTCAGAAAGCATAAGCCATCTCACCTCCTCCTTCAAGACTGCTAATGTTACATATAAATTTTAAAATCAGCATTTCAATTTCTACCAGAAAAAAAAAATTAACACAAATTTTATTCAGATTGCTTTGAGCTTATAAATCAGTCTTTTCTCAATAGTATTTCACTATCATTTGGAGCTGTTTTGTCAGTCGTAGGTATCTGATATTGTTGGTTCTACTGTGAATGGCATCTATTTTGTTTTATTTTTATTTCATTTTTAATTTATATTGCTGGTAAGTTTTAGCTTACTGTTAGTACATTGAAATGGTGTTTTAATCTTGATCTATGATGTCCATGACTTCAGTAAACTTCACTTAATAATTGTATTACTTCAAGTATGTAAATAATTATGGAATTTTAAAAAATCATAATATTGATGAAATTAACGTCTTTGTTCCTTTCCAATGATATACTCTTTGTTTCTTTTGCTTGCCTTATTATACTAATACATCCAATAGCATTTTTGGATGTATTAGTGGGCATCACTGTTTCCTTTCCAATGTAAGAAAAGCATTATCTTCTTCCCAGGAGCTAGTGGTAAGAACCTGCCTACCAATGCAGGAGACAGAAGAGACGTGGGTTCAATCCCTGGGTTGGTAAGATACCCTGGAGGAGGGCATGGCAACCCACTCCAGTATTCTTGCCTGGAGAAACCCATGAATAGAGGAGCCTTGCATGCTACAGTCCATAGGGTCATGCAGAGTCAGACATGACTGAAGCAACTTACCACATGATGTTTGATATAGAACATATTTTCTAGCTACCTTTATCAAATTCATTTCTATTTGTAGGTGCTATGCACATACCAAGATAATCCTAGGATTTTCTGGCATAGAAAGGGAGAGAAGGAATAATAAATGAGGAGTTCCTTGCATAGGGATGCATTCAACAACAGTGGAAAGATGTAATAGTAGCTCATCAAAGATAAAGTCCACCGGAACATGGAACTTTTCTTCAAGGGAACTTTTTCCCAAAGTGGCCAAGGTATTCCTGAGCCTGTGGGGTGGAGGAGTGGTGGAAAGACAATTTATAATTTAATAGTTCTCTCTTCTAGGGTAGTATATCCTTTTTAGTTGGCTGAGCTCAGATTCATTGGCACTATTTCAACAAATGTATGGAGAAAAATAAACCCTACCTCTCAAGTTTTATTTCCCAAGGATTTAACTACTTCCACAACCTTCAAGGGACAGCTAATTGGCTAAAGTGAAACCCACATCACCCAGTCCTTCAGTCAGTTTACATCAGGATAATCCGTTTAGTGCCAAGAGAGATAGGAAGAGCCAAGAATCTTCTCAAACTATTTTAGGGAAAACACAAGCCTGTGCAGTAGAGACCCCATACCAAAATGAGTCAGGAATGGGGAGCAAGTGGAATACAGAATCTATGCAAAAATTCCAATACAAGAAAAGGAGGAAAATCTATAAAGTCTGTCTTTTCACATGCAAAATAAAAAAAATCAAATGGATTAGAGCCTAAAACTGTATGCAATCAACTGTGAAGGTGCAAAATGATATTAAGAGTTACATGTGTTTCATACTCGTCATCTGTAACAGCAGTGAGTGGATAGCCAGGTTGTCAGTCACCCTGTCCAGTAGGGTAGTCATAGGTGGTTCCTTACACAATAGCACCAGCTGCAGGTCCAAGTCCCCCCTGAGGAGCAGGCCCTTTGCCAAGAGGCCAACACATATCACTCCCCTCAGGGTTCTAGTCATGTGCTTTGTCCTCTGCTCCCTGACTACTTCTTTTGTTTTTGTCCTTCTTGGGCACATCCATGTTCTCAGACTCAGCATGATTGCCACTGCCTTCCTCCTGCTCAGCGATCCAGTGGGACACGACTTTGAGAATCCACTCCCTGTGGGACACCACGTTTTGGACTGCCTCTGTGTCCTCTTGTGTTGGATAAAAGGAAGGATGCTCTGCCATTATATGGCAATCATTGTTCACAAAAATTCCCACTGGACACATTTTTTGAGGCAACTCAATAACCACTGCTATAGTCAATTCTATAGGAATAGAGGGCATTCTAACAATGCCGGTGGTGACTCTTCCGGCTACAGTTCCTACTACCAAGCTGACAAATACAACTCACCATCACCCCCAAAACACACCAGAAAGAAACAGCTGTCTGGGAGTGAGTGAGTAGAAGCCCTCCCACAGCTCAGGCCACCAGTCCCACCAAGGCCAGCACAGTCCTACGACCGGAGCCATCGCAGCAACTACGGTCCCTCAGGCCAATCAGACAGGTTGCAATCAAGAAGGAGGCAGCTGCTTCCCCTATTCAGCCTCCTACAGCTCCTGGAGGTGCAGATCAGACCACAGCTACAGCTAGAAGAACAAATCCAACCACAGTGAGAGTGGAAGCCAGAGCGGAGGAATAGCTATGGCTCAGGCAGGCCATCCTACAACCTAGGGTCACAAGGGCTATGCAGAGCACACCAAGGCAAAAAAAGGAAGCTACTCAGCACAGTGGAACTATAATTCCCAGGTCCAGCCAGAAAGCCAGCTGCCCTCCCAGCTCCTAACGGCCATCATGGAGAACACTGCACAAAGGCAGATTACAGCGTGAGCTCCCAACACAGATAAAGCCCTCTGGGGTACAGATCTGTACTTTCTGTGTCTACCGGCCACCTCCTGTAGCAGTGGTCCCAGATGTGACCCAAGGCAAGAAGGCCTTTCCCTCCCTGGCTCCACTGAGACAGACACTAGCTGTACCAGTCCTACTTGGCCAGTTGATCCCACACTCTATTGGGCTTCTCCTCCCCACCAAGTGAGCAACTGTCAATCAGCAACCAGTTAACAGTCCTGCTCTGCCATTGGTCGGTACCACTGAAAGCCCCTTCCCCCTCCCAATTGAATATAAAAGGACCCTGAATCCTGACAGAGAAGAGATGGTTCTCAGAGAGGCTAGTCTGCCATCTCCTCAATCTGCTGGCCTTTCAATTAAAGTCATCATTCCTTGCTCCAAAAACTCATCTCCCAATTTATCGACCTGTCATGCAGTGAGCAGGAAGACCTTGGGCCCGTAACACACTAACCACGTAGGAGTCAGTTTCATGCATCACAGTTAACATGTCGAACTGTTAGCAAAAACCAAGTCAGTTTTGATGTTCAGTGAGGCCAAATAACACCAAAACAAGAGAGTGTGGAGCAGAGAAAGGTTTACTATAGGTCCCTGCAAGGAGACGGGTGGCTCCTGCCTTAAAAACCTCCAACTCCTCAAATGCTTTCACAAAGCCCTTTTGTACAAAGGAAAGGTGAGGGAGGGGTGGGGTGAGTCTTGCAAACTTCATGGTGTCAGAGCCTGTGTTCTTGAGGACAGGTAAGAATGCTCGCATAAATCTCTACCAAAGGAATGTCATCCTCTGTCCTGACAAGAAAGGGCCAGGTGCCAAGGCACAACTCTCATCCTCTGAGGTCCCAGTTCTGACTCGGAGGAGGTGGATCTCAGCTGGCGACTCCCTCAGAGCCAAATCCCCAGACCCTGACGGGCTGTCACCGCTGAGGCAGTCAGGCGTCCAGGAACCAGCTAGCCCTCAGGCTCCTCAGGACACCCAGATGGGGACAGATCCCACAGACCCCGTCCCAGATGGCTGCGGCCTTTAGGTCGCAGAGGCGGAGAAGAGAGAGAGGCTCACCGCCGCCTCAAGGGCTGGGTCCCGCCAGTGGGTGGCCTCGGTGAGGGCTCTGGAGCCCGGCTGGACACAGCCCCCAGCCTGTTCCCCGGTTTCCCAACTCACCTGCCAGTCGGAGGCCAGGTGAGCAGGAGAGCCCCGTAAAAATGCCTGAACCCACTTCTTACCTCACTCTCCACCTGACGGCCACCAACGATCACTGACCACCACTCTGGGGACCGTTGGGTGAGCTGGGTCGGCTAACGGTTCCTCACTGACAGTTGCACGCTTGGGGGAGGGGCCAACTGCAGCGCCAACCAATGGCTAAGCAGGATCTCTAACGGCGGCTTGACGACAGCTGCTCGCTTAGGGGTGGGGCCCACTGTGACTCCCACCAATGGTTAAGCAGGACCTCTAACGGCTGCTCTAACCCTGGTAACCATTGCCTCTTAATGAGTTGCTAGATAATGGTGCCCTGCAAAGGCCACATGCCAAGGGCTGCACACTGCCCCTATTAAAAACCAGTGTCTCCAAATCCCTCCACCCTACCCAATCCAAGTTGTCGTGTTGTGCGGTGCAGCTGGTCTCTATCCTGACCCATCCTGTGACCCATATTTAACCATATTTGGGACTTCGTATCTTCAACGGTTTGTCAGTTGCCATTACAACACTGAATAGAGTTTTTTGAGTTCGTGCAGTTAAGCATCCCTGTGTCTATGTACAACTGGTGTCTGTGTTAACTCAGTTTGTCTTTAAGTAGTTACAAAAGGGATACATCATCTGTTAATGCTTTGTGAAGTGGGTTAAACGAGTTTTCTGTATTTTAATGCTTTAGTGTTTCAGTTTTAGAAGGGAAGATTTTATTTTAGAAACCAGCGGGAAACAGTGGGGCTTTCCAGGAGGCACCTGTGATAAAGAACCCACCTGCCAATTCTGGAGACTTAAGAGACACGGGTTTGATCCCTGGATTGGGAAGATCCCCTGGAGCAGGACACGGCAATCCACTCCAGTATCCTTGCCTGAAGAGTCCCCATGAACAGAGGAGCCTGACAGGCTACAGTCCATAGTGTCACAAAGAGTTGGACACGACTGAAGGGACTTAGCCCCCACACCTGGCAAAGAGTGGTGGCAGGGGACAACGTATGTCTGGATCATTCAGGCAGTACCTCTGAACTGAGCTGAAGGTAGGCAAATAAAAACAAAACTGAAAAGAAAATTACCCGTAAATTCAAACCATCTAGAACTTTATCTTAGCTGGTGCCTTTCGGTTGAGTGTGTCCAGTGAGATACACTGACAGGAAATTTCTGCTTCCTCTCTCTTCTGTGCCATTCTGACTGGACTATGTACCTTTAGGACCACAGTTTCAGGCAGAAGGGGCCCCATCCCCTACTCTACATCTCAGCAGGATCTACTAACACCTACAGGCATGATGTCTTTCGGATGTTGCTAACCCAAGTGCCTTCACAACCCCTGTAGTTCCTTTAATTTAGCAGTCACCTTTGTGAACTGAGAAGTATACTCAAAAATCCCAACACTCCATGCTCTTACCTGCTGGGAACCTTACGGATACATGAGCATTTTCCTTCCCACTTTGCTTATTTTAACATAGCTTTAATTCATTACATTTCTTTCACTTTTCCCTATTTATTCTTAGCCTCTGGCTTTGCCTACATTAGTTTTGACTGTCAAAAGTCAGGGCATTCGTACTTACCTCTTCATTGATATTTTTATATTATTGGTTTTATACTGTAAATTACTGGATTTTTGACATTTAAATAATCTTAATATTGCTGCAGTTTTGTTATTCCTTTTATTCTCTTAGGATTCTGTTTTGACACTGAAAGTAATGCGGCAACTAGAAAGTAGGAAAATCATAATGGATATAAAACAAAAAAGGTTTTTTAAATGAATAGCCACTTATAAGCATGCTCTTAAAGAAAATAACCCCATTATTCAAAATATTAGTAATGGAAAAAGTCACTGCTTTCTCATTTTGTAGCCACCAAAATTGGCTCAAACATTTTCTACTTCATCAAAACTAGGGGGGAATAAAATCTTCTAAAGGAATGACAGCAGTGGCCACAGGACTGGAAAAGGTCAGTTTTCATTCCAATCCCAAAGAAAGGCAATGCCAAAGAATGCTCAAACTATGGCACAATTGCACTCATCCCACACGCTGGTAAAGTAATGCTCAAAATTCTCCAAGCCAGGCTCCAGCAGTACATGAACCGTGAACTTCAATCTGGTTTTAGAAAAGGCAGAGGGACCAACATCCTCTGGATCATTGAAAACACAAGAGAGTTCCAGAAAAACATCTATTTCTGCTTTATTGACTATGCCAAAGCCTTTGCCTGTGTGGATCGCAATAAATAGTGGAAAATTCTTCAAGAGATGGGAATACTAGACCACCTGACCTGCCTCTTGAAAAACCTGTATGGAAGAAAGCAAAAGTTATAACTAGACATGGAACAACAGACTGGTTCCAAATAGGAAAAGGAGTACGTCAAGGCTGTATATTGTCACCCTGCTTATTGAACTTATATGCAGAGTACATCATGAGAAATGCTGAGCTGGAAGAAGCACAAGCTGGAATCAAGATTGCCAGGAGAAATATCAATAACCTCAGATATGCAGATGACACCATCCTTAAGGCAGAAAGTGAAGAAGAACTAAAGAGCCTCTTGATTAAGGTTAAAAAGGAGAGTGAAAAAGTTGGCTTAATGCTCAACATTCAGCAAACTAAGATCATGGCATCTGGTCCCATCACTTCATGGGAAACAGATGGGGAAACAGTGGAAACAGTGGCTGACTTTATTTTTGGGGGCTCCAAAATCACTGCAAATGATGATTGCAGTCATGAAATTAAAAGATGCTTACTCCTTGGGAGGAAAGTTATGACCCACCTAGACAGCATATTAAAAAGCAGAGACTATTTTGCAAACAAAGGTCTGTCTAGTCACGGCTACGGCTTTTCCAGTAGTCATGTATGGATGTGAGAGTTGGACTATAAAGAAAGCTGAGTGCCACAGAATTGATGCTTTTGAACTGTAGTGTTGGAGAAGACTCTTGAGAGTCCCTTGGACTGCAAGGAGATCCAACCAGTCCTTTCTAAAGGAGCTCAATCCTGTGTGTTCTTTGGAAGGACTGATGTTGAAGCTGAAACTCCAGTACTTTGGCCACCTGATGAGAAGAACTGACTCATTTGAAAAGACCCTGATGCTGGGAAAGATTGAGGGCAGGAGGAGAAGGGGACGACAGAGGATGAGATGTTTGGATGGCATCACTGACTCAATGAACATGAGTTTGAGTAAACTCCAGGAGTTGGTGATGGACAGGGAGGCCTGGCGTGCTCCGGTTGATGGGGTCGCAAACAGTCGGACCTGACTGAGCGACTGAACTGAACTGAACTGAAAGGAATGACTAATAATTAACATATAGAGGGTAACAAAAAACCTGCAGGTTGTTAAATTAAGCATCATATAGCTGCTCAATAGAACTTTTCTGCTAATGGGTATAATTTTAACATGGACATAAAATGCTGTTTTCTCCTTAGGAAAAAAGATATATGCTAGCTAAAGGGTAAGCATTTCCTTGAAAAGGTCTGTTAGTCTCAACATCCCTATTTTCCAGTTGCAATAGCTCTTCTAAAAATGCATTTTCAATGTATCCTATCTTTAAATGGGCAAGACTTTCAAAGTGTCACTTAGCAATAATGTTCAAAGTCTTGGAACAAACACAATCGGATTTATGTAGGGTTTACATTTCATTTATTTCAATGAGTATAGTTAGAAATTTAACTATTTTATACTATAATTTGAAGATAATAACATTTTTTAAAATTTTGGTATTTAAATACTTACTAACAAATTCTATGTAGTAAAAGGGTTGGAGGAAGAAGGATTATAGGGTTTGAGAGGGATAGAATTAGGATGTCAAAGAAGTAAAACTTCAGAAGTGGTGGTTGAAAACTGTCTCAATAATTAAATATGTCAGATTTTGCAGTACATATTATTTCTGTTCCTCAGTCCTCTTTTCCCTTCTGTATGGACTTGAGACTACCATCTTTCTCAAACCAAGCTGTTAGCAAAGTTCTTTCGAGAGCTCTCTAGCAAAACAGATTCCATGGCCTTTTGCCCAGAGTTTTGATTCCAGAAGTCTGGGATGATGTCTAGCAATTTGTACTTTTAAACTGCACCAGGGAAACTTAAGGTCCAACTAGGTTTGGTGACAGTGGTCATGACTAGTCAGCTGTGTATTAGAAGACAGCCAGAGTCCAGATCCTAATTTATCCTAATTTTGATATTAGGCCAGTTACGTAACCTTCATGTTTCAGATAATGTACTTAAGTTGGGGGAAAATCTTTTTATTCTCAGGACAGTTGAAAAGAAAAATAACATCACTGGTTGATACACGGTGGGCACGCCCATATGACATCCTTCCTCTTACTAATGCATCTCTATGGCTTTCTAATATTTTAGGTATGATTTTTGAGAGACAAGCTATCTTCTGACAGCATATTTTGTTGTGGTTGAACAGACTTTTATTTATTTATTTTTTTTTTTAATTTTTACTTTATTTTACTTTACAATACCGTATTGGTTTTGCCATACATTGACATGAATCCACCATGGGTGTATATGAGATCCCAATCCTGAATCCCCCTCCCACATCCCACCCCCTATCAATGCTTGAATTATAGGCCTTATTGCTGACCCTGATGGTATCAAGTTCCAGGAAACCATCTATGTCCTCTCTCTGTCTGTTAATATGTCACCTGATTCTGACACTTACTGCTGCCTGAGGTAGCTGCTCCTGGCTACTTCTACCTGTTAAAATTACAAAGTATGTTAAAGTTAAATACAATCTTATTTTACAGCTTGGAAGCTAAAGCCCAGACAGTTTAAATGACATATCTAAAGTCACACAGTGCATAATAGACTGGAAACCAAATGCCCCTTTTTCCCATATTGCATTCTTGAGCTACATAGTGTCAAATGAGTCCCAGAAAACAAAATGATTCTGACTGTATTCGAAATGTAAACAGACTTTTGAAATTTGTTTTTCTTAGATTATGGTTATCAATTTAAAATTTCTAAGCTTAAAAAAAGAGGAGAGTATTTACCTTTGAAGATAGTGTCATTTTTCTTGCAAATTTTGAGACAATTTTGATCAGTTTCCTTCCTTTACCTGTTTTCTAGACATGACACCACGTGGCAGGATGTAGTGACAAAGCAGAAAAAGATATGGAAATAAACACATACACACACATAAGTGATAAGATTTTGAGGAAAAACAAGTTGTTATTTTTATTGGAACACTTGCTTTGTCATTAGGGACCATTTTAACTTCATCTCACCACATTTATCTATTCAGAAGATTATCTGTACCCAAGTCTTACTTACATCTTAACCAGTGTTCACAGATATAAATTGATTTTAATATGTCTGTAGAATGTGTAATTAGGAAATTAGTCTGACACTGCTACTAGAAAGAATTATCAATATATAATTTTACATATTCAAGTATGAGAGTAAAGAGGATTGAACACACAGCTACATTTTAAGCTCTTAAAAGGCATTTCATATGGTGATGACTCAAATATGGTTTTGAATTAAAATGCTAAATAGCTCTTAAATTATTCACTTTATTACTTTTTAGCACACATGCATGACACCAGAAATTAACCTAAAAACATTTTAACTGTAGTCATCTTCCCTGAATTGTCCTAATAACTAGATAAGAAATTATCTGTATTGTGGCATGTTGCTTGTATACGTGTGCAATATAAAACACTTAAGGTTAAACAACATTCAGGGACTTCCCTTGTGGTCCAGTGGTTAAGAGCCCACCTGCCAGTTTGAGGAAAAAGGGTTCAATCTCTGGCCCGGAAAGATCCCACATGCCANAGGAAGGAAGGAAGGACGTGGACAAGAGCAAGTACAAACTGGAAGCACGTCTCTGTCACCACCTCCAGCCTTGAAGCCACAGGAAACACACCCAGTGAGGAGAGCCCAGGGCAGTACACGGACGTGCCCTGCACTTGGACAGGCGCTGGCGGAAGTGGCGGGAGCTGAGGGCCTGTAGCCAGCAGAGCCTGGGAGCCGCCACGCTCTGATGCCCTGGATCCATCTTCAGAACATACATGCAGTGTTCGTGACACTAAACCTGAGCCAGCCAGGGGCTGTCTCTTATACACATCTAGATGTGTATAAGAGACAGAGCGAAGACCCTGCCAAGCCAAAAAAATAAATAAATAGTTTAAAACAACAACAACATTCAGGCAGATGTGGTTCACCACCGATTTCCAAGTGAGCCAACACACGAAAACCTGTCCCATGAATCTACCTCATTATTCTCAGATGAGCTCTTGACAGCTCTGCCTTCCAAATCAGAGACCAAGTTGTGCATCACTGAACCTAAATTGGGTAAAATTTGGCTCACGTCTTTAAAGTTAACCTGGTTTGTCAACACCCATTTTTTTCCCCAGAACATTAAGATTCATGGGGGAATCGAAAAATAGTGGGGACCATTGTTGCTCAGCTTCTCTCAGTCCTGCCAGAATATTCTAACGAAGTGAAATTATGTTGACTGTTGCCTTAGTTTTCACCAATATACCATCATGACTCCGGATTTTTGGAAATAAGTGTAATAAAACAAAGAATTGGGAGTGAATGCAGGTGCCCAGATTGACAAATGGATGAAAAGAGCTAGCATACCATGAGAACAGATAAGGTGAAATTTCTATTCAAGTGCAGAAAAACGGTGTTAGTTATACTTGTATGCTAATAATTAATTAAAAGTTGACAGTGACTCTGGATAATATTAATAAAATAAACTCTGATTTACTATCTAATAAGGACCCCCAATGTTTAGAAAGATGGTAATGATAACCCTGTATGCGAGACAGTAAAAGAGACACAGATGTATAGAACAGTCTTTTGAACTCTGTGGGAGATGTAGAGGGTGGGATGATTTGGGAGAATGGCATTGAAACATGTATAATATCATGTATGAAACGAGTCCCCAGCCCAGGTTCAATGCATGATACTGGATGCTTGGGGCTGGTGCACTGAGACGACCCAGAGGGATGGTACGGGGAGGGAGGAGGGATGGGGGTTCAGGATGGGGAACACGTGTATACCCGTGGCAGATACATGTTGATGTATGGCAAAATCAATACAATATTGTAAAGTAATAACTCCAATTTAAATAAACTTATTAAAAAAACATTTGCTTGTGAGTAGTGCAAAAGACTAGAAGTATTAAAAATAAAGCTATGTACAATGAGAATTGGGGACATTTTATACAATTTTAAACATCAGACAAGGGAAGCAAGATAAAGAGGAATCAATTAGAAAAACTAAAGTTAACTGCTGAGCAATTTATGTATGTTTTAATAGGTTACTGCCTTTATGTATAATAGAAACTAATTAGAGAGTTATATGCTTTTCTAATTAAGACTTTATGTGGCTAAGAAACTTGACTCTTTCTAAATGTCAGTTCCAGAGGAAACCAGAATTTTGAGCGCCAAATTCATTGGAGCACACATCCCATTTAATGGTCAATCAAGCCACATCCACAGTGGAAGCAAAACTATTTCAAAACTGGGACTGATGAGTTTAAAAATCACAGACCATGGCTAAGCCTTAAAAAATAACTTGGAGAAAATCACATAATATAGGAATTTCAAATCCTTTATAAGTACTTGTTTATAGGAAACAGCCCTGGGCAGGAAACCCCTTTTCCTGACACTTTAGCAAGGCTGTATTGTAACTAACTTTTAAACCAGGCACCCCCATGCTATGCTCATCTCAGCCCAAGCACACCTTTCACTTCTTTTAATCACACCATACCTTGCCTAACTTGTCGGTTCTTTCCGTAAATCAAAGAAGTAGAAACAAAGAATAAATAACAGATGACCAGATCTCTTCCCCTGCTTCCCCTTCAGTAATCTACTGAACAAGCTGTGTGACCAATCCATGCAAACAAGATCTTATCTAAAGGAGTCGAGAAGCCTGCACACAAGCCAGCTCACAGCAGGGGCTGGTGATGATTATGACTTCCTATCTCAGTGATTAACTGAGATGATTTCTCTGTTTCTCTTGAGAACTTTCATGGCCAAGAAGAGTCGTCAGAGTGGTTTTGGGGAGACGCTAAATCCACCATCTCCCCAGACTGCTGGCATTCTGATTAAAGGCACCTTTCCCCTCTGCCATTTCTGAGTATGTAACTGACTTTGTAAGCAGCAAGCAGCAGGACCTGATTTATTCAGTGACAATCTTAAAGTCAGAGATTACTAGGTTCAAATGTAAATTCTAACATTTCCTCACTTTAAAAGCTGGAGCTTGAGTAACCACTCTAAACCATGTATTATCAAAATCAAATATCAAGTGGAAATTAAAGTAAGACCTTAAGAGGTAGGTGAGTGGTTTAAATAACATAATCACAGGTTTTCCACTAAAAAGCTATACATTTTCAATATTTTCTGATTATGATAGTAATGCTCACTCTACCAAACATGTGCAAGAACATTTTCACATACCTAATAACCTCAATAAGAAGAAACGACTGTTAACTTTCTGGTGCTCTTTTTGTCAAGGTGGATCTAGAAATACAATTTAAAGGTTTGGCTATGATGATTTTCACAGTTCAGAAACTTTTTCAACTGGTATCAAGAGGGACCAATACCTCTTTTGTGCACTTTGTCTTTTATTATTTTCCTTTGAAGGGAGTTAATAACCCTGAAGTTATAAACATTTAATTGTTATTTTATTCTTTAATTATTTTGTTACATTTAAAACTTTACTTTTTTCTAGATTCAGGGACATGCATTCTCACCATGGCCATATCACTCTATAAGGCAAAATTGTTTGTTGAGGGAAAAAGGACAGAAAATGTTAGATATTAAATTCATTCATGACCCTCCAAAGGGCTGCAGAACATAAAAAGATACATCTGTGTCATTAAATTTTCAAGGAGGGAGACTGAATTTGGAAAAACATATGTATCTAAAAAGGCTCTTTACAGGGGTTAATAGAAACAATGTTTAGAAACCATGGCTAAGCCTTAAAAAATAACTTGGAGAAAATCACATAATATAGGAATTTCAAATCCTTTATAAGTACTTGTTTACAGGAAACAGCCCTGGGCAGGAAACCCCTTTTCCTGACATTTTAGCAAGGCTGTATTGTAACTAACTTTTAAACCAGGCACCCCCATGCTCTGCTCATCTCAGCCCAAGCACACCTTTCACATCTTTTAATCACACCATACCTTGCCTAACTTGTCGGTTCTTTCCGTAGATCAAAGAAGTAGAAATAAAGAATAAATAACAGATGACCAGATCTCTTCCCCTGCTTCCCCTTCAGTAATCTACTGAACAAGCTGTGTGACCAATCCATGCAAACAAGATCTTATCTAAAGGAGTCGAGAAGCCTGCACACAAGCCAGCTCACAGCAGGGGCTGGTGATGATTACGACTTCCTATCTCAGTGATTAACTAAGATGATTTCTCTGTTTCTCTTGAGAACTTTCATGGCCAAGAAGAGTCTTCATAGTGGTTTTGGGGAGACGCTAAATCCACCATCTCCCCAGACTGCTGGCTTTCTGATTAAAGGCACCTTTCCCCTCTGCCATTTCTGAGTATGTAACTGACTTTGTAAGCAGCAAGCAGCAGGACCTGATTTATTCAGTGACAATCTTAAAGTCAGAGATTACTAGGTTCAAATGTAAATTCTAACATTTCCTCACTTTAAAAGCTGGAGCTTGAGTAACCACTCTAAACCATGTATTATCAAAGTCAAATATCAAGTGGANGTCTTAAAGTCAGAGATTACTGGGTTCAAATGTAAATTCTAACATTTCCTCACTTTAAAAGCTGGAGCTTGAGTAACCACTCTAAACCATGTATTATCAAAGTCAAATATCAAGTGGAAATTAAAGTAAGACCTTATGAGGTAGGTGAGTGGTTTAAATAACATAATCACAGGTTTTCCACTCAAAAGCTATACATTTTCAATATTTTCTGATTATGATAGTAATGCTCACTCTACCAAACATGTGCAAGAACATTTTCACATACCTAATAACCTCAATAAGAAGAAACGACTGTTAACTTTCTGGTGCTCTTTTTGTCAAGGTGGATCTAGAAATACAATTTAAAGGTTTGGCTATGATGATTTTCACAGTTCAGAAGCTTTTTCAACTGGTATCAAGAGAGACCAATACCTCTTTTGTGCACTTTGTCTTTTATTATTTTCCTGTGAAGGGAGTTAATAACCCTGAAGTTATAAACATTTAATTGTTATTTTATTCTTTAATTATTTTGTTACATTTAAAACTTTACTTTTTCTAGATTCATGGACATGCATTCTCACCATGGCCATATCACCCTATAAGGCAAAATTGTTTGTTGAGGGAAAAAGGACAGAAAATGTTAGATATTAAAGTCATTCATGACCCTCCAAAGGGCTGCAGTACATAAAAAGATACATCTGTGTCATTAAATTTTCAAGGAGGGAGACTGACTTTGGAAAAACATATGCATCTAAAAAGGCTCTTTACAGGGGTTAATAAAAACAATGTTTAGAAACACTGAGATGATCTCGTGTGGCCTCAGGCTTGCAGCAGCTTGAAGCAGGAATTTAGTTCCCACCCAGAGACTGAAGTCAGGCCACAGTAGTAAGAAAACTGAATCCTAGCCACTGGGCTTCCCAGGTGGCACTAACTGTAAGGAACCCACCTGCCAATGCAGGAAACGTAAGTGACATTTGTTCGATCCCTGGGTCAGGAAGATCTCCTGGAGGAGGGCATGGCAACCCACTCCAGGCTTCTCGCCTGAAGAATACCCACAGACAGAGGGGCCTGGTGAGCTACAAGTCCATGACGTTCACGAAGAGTCTGATAGGACCAAAGTGACTTAGCACGCACGTGATCACTAGCACACCCGGGAGCAGTGCCCATCGCCAAGTGCCTGGTGCATCAGCTGAGTAGAGATGAATTTTCACATAGTGATGAAAAGCAAAGGGAAAAGAAACTATTAAGAGGAAAAGAGTACACGTGGACAGACACACAGGTGGGCTCAGAAAGTCATGCCTTCATGGTAGTTTGAATCATTTTATGGGGCATTTCTCCCAGGTTGCCTTTGGCCAATGATCTTGCTTTGCCTGGTTCCGAGTCTGTATTTGGTATATTTCAGGAACCTTCTATGAGGGCATGCACATCTCTTAGCCATGCTGGATTCTAGTGAATAGTCCTATGGATAGGCTGACCTCACCTATTATGAGGTGGTACCGTCTTCCTTCTTGACCTTCAAGGAACTCTTCTCCATGAGTGTAGTTAGAAAGGTCTTCTTGATTTCAAGAATGAGGAATATGGGTTCTTTATTGCTTATCTGGGCAGGGCTCAGCTCTTGTCTCACTCCTCATCTTGGAGTATCTTCCACAGAGGACAAATTGCAGCTGTTCAGGCTGGGACCCATCTATCTCCTGCCTCATAGAAACTATCTTAGGGAATAATACGAGATGCAAAAAACTGAATTCTTCATAAATGTTTATTTGGTTCCCTAATATTATTATTGAACAAAATATCTTTCCCCACTAATTTGAAATGATACTTTTTAAGTCCTAAATTTTTATCTATTCTTGGTCTGTTGCTCAGCTTTCTATTCTGCCTCAGCTTTCATTCATATTTTTCATTGCTTACAATGTATAAGTCAAATTTTCAGCTTAAAAGTATCAGAGAAATAATTGTGTATGTGTGTGTGTTTAATACCAGGGTCTCCTACACTTCAGGTAGATGCTTTACCATCTGAGCTACCAGGGAAGCCCAAATAAAAGTTAAAAGAATATGAACGAAGGTATATGTAGAGAATTATTCTTGAATAACTGTATCCTCCTTTGTAGTTAAATAAGAAAGATTAAAACTAGGTATATTAGAAATTAAGTACCAAAAACTGGGTAAAGAAAATAAGAAGCCTTATGTAACTTGATTTAGGAATTAAAAAAAAAAAAAACAACAACAAAACAGAAAACATAATTAGAGTCATTTTTAGCCACTTTATCTGTAGTTCCTGACACAACTGGGGACTTAATAAATTATTGTTGAGCAATAAATGAATTTCTCAAAAAGTTTTGGCAGTTTGACTCCCAACAATACCAATCTCATTATTTTCAAACGATGTTTCCTCTTTTATGTTAATTTAGTTGATTATTCATCAGTTCAGTTCAGTTCAGTTCCTCAGTTGTGTGTGACTCTTTGCAACCCCATGAATCGCAGCACGCCAGGCCTCCCTGTTCATCACCGTCTCCCGGAGTTCACTCAGACTCACATCCATCGAGTCCGTGATGCCATCCAGCCATCTAATCCTCTGTCATCCCTTTCTCCTCCTGCTTCCAATCCCTCCCAGCATCAGGGTCTTTTCCAATGAGTCAAATCTTCATATGAGGTGGCCAAAGTATTGGAGTTTCAGGCTCAGCATCAGTACTTCTAATGAACACCCAGGACTGATTTTCTTTAGGATGGACTAGTTGGATCTCCTAGCAGTCCAAGGGACTCTCAAGAGTCTTCTCCAACACCACAGTTCAAAATCATCAGTTCTTTGGTGCTCAGCTTTCTTCACAGTCCAACTCTCGCATCCATAATTTTACTAATGATTACCATACAATTTGCTAAAGATTTAATGCTTCCCTAGTGGCTCAGTGATAAAGAATCTGCCTGCCAATGAAGGAGACACGAGTTCAATCCCTGGGTCAGGAAGACCTTCTGCAGAAGGAAATGGCAACCCACTCCATATTCTTATCTGGAAAATCCCATGAACATAGGAGCCTAGTGGGTTACAGTTCTTGGGGTTGCAAAAGAGTTGGAAATGATACAGCAACTAAACAACAACATTGACTTAATAGGCATAAAAGAGAAAATATCATTTTTTTTTACTTTTTTTAAATTTTATTTTTGCTTTATTTTACTTTACAATACCATATTGGTTTTGCCATACATTGACATGAATCCATCATGGGTGTATACGAGCTCCCAATCCTGAATCCCCTCCCACCTCCCACCCCATATCATCTCTCTGGATCATCCCCGTGCACCAGCCCCAAGAATCCTGTATCCTGTATCGAACATAGGCTGGTGCTTCATTTCCTACATGATAGTCAACATGTTTCAATGCTATTCTCCCAAATCATCCCACCCTCTCCCTCTCCCACAGAGTTCAAAAGTCCATTCTATACATCTGTGTCTCTTTTGCTGTCTCACATACAGGGTCATCATTACCATCTTTTTAAAATCCATGTACAAATATTGAGGAAAATGAAAATACAAAAAGTTAGAAGAGGGACTATTTTAAAAAGTGTATAAATTCTATGATTGTATCATGGCTCCCTCCAGTAAGTTCAGTTCAGTTCAGTTCAGTCCCTCAGTCGTGTCCAACTCTTTGTGACCCCATGAACCGCAGCGCACCAGGCCTCCATGTCAATCACCAATCCCAGAGTTTACTCAAACTCATGTCCATTGAGTAGATGATGCCATCCAACCATCTCATCCTCTGTTGTCCCCTTCTCCTCCTGGCTTCAATCATTCCCAACATCAGGGTCTTTTCAAAGGAGTCAGCTCCTTGCATCAGGTGGCTAAAATACCAGAGTTTCAGCTTCAACATCAGTCCTTCCAATGAACACCCAGACTGATCTCCTTTAGGATGGACTGGTTGGATCTCCTCATAGTCCAAGGGACTCTCAAGAGTCTTCTCCAACAACATAGTTCAAAAGCATCAATTTTTTATCTCTCCTTGCTGTTCTTTGGAACTCTGCATTCAGATGCTTATATCTTTCCTTTTCTCCTTTGCTTTTCACTTCTCTTCTTTTCACAACTATTTGTAAGGCCTCCCCAGACAGCCATTTTACTTTTTTGCATTTCTTTTCCATGGACATGGTCTTGATCCCTGTCTCCTGTACAATGTCACGAACCTCCATCCATAGTTCATCAGGCACTCTATCAGATCTAGTTCCTTAAATCTATTTCTCACTTCCACTGTATAATCATAAGGGATTTGACTTAGGTCACTTTCTTCAATTTAAGTCTGAATTTGGCAATAAGGAGTTCATGATCTGAGCCACAGTCAGCTCCCAGTCTTGTTTTTGCTGGCTGTATAGAGCTTCTCCATCTTTGACTGCAAAAAATGTAATCAATCTGATTTCGGTGTTGACCATCTGGTGATGTCCTTGTGTAGAGTCTTCTCTTGTGTTGTTGGAAGAGGGTGTTTGCTATGACCAGTGCATTTTCTTGGCAAAACTCTATTAGTCTCTGCCCTGCTTCATTCCGCATTCCAAGGCCAAATTTGCCTGTTACTCCAGGTGTTTCTTGACTTCCTACTTTTGCATTCCAGTTCCCTATAATGAAAAGGACATCTTTTCTGAGTGTTAGTTCTAAAAGGTCTTGTAGGTCTTCATAGAACTGTTCAACTTCAGTGTCTTCAGCATTACTGGTTGGGGCATAGACTTGGATAACTGTGGTATTGAATGGTTTGCCTTGGAAACGAACAGAGATCATTCTGTCATTTTTGAGATTGCATCCAAGTACTGCATTTCAGACTCTTTTGTTGACCATGATGGCTACTCCATTTCTTCTGAGGGATTCCTGCCCACAGTAGTAGATATAATGGTCATCTGAGTTAAATTCACCCATTCCAGTCCATTTTAGTTCAATGATTCCTAGAATATTGACGTTCACCCTTGCCATCTCTTGTTTGGCCACTTCCAATTTGCCTTGATTTATGGACCTGACATTCCAGGTTCCTATGCAATATTGCTCTTTACAGCCTATTAAACTCTTTTAAAATCATATCTGCCTGAGTTTTTCCTCCTCTCTTTTTTTTACATCTATTTTGCCATCCATGACACTGTTATCAAGAGTGATCTACTGCTGCTGCTGCTAAGTCCCTTCAGTCATCTCTGACTCTGTGCGACCCCATAGACGGCAGCCCACCAGGCTCCCCCATCCCTGGGGTTCTCCAGGCAAGAACACTGGAGTGGGTTGCCATTTCTTTCTCCAATGCATGAAAGTGAAAAGTTAAAGTGAAGTCGCTTAGTCGTGTCTGACTCTTCATCACCCCATGGACTGCAGCCTACAAGGCTCCTCCATCCATGGGATTTTCCAGGCAAGACTACTGGAGTGGGGTGCCATCACCTTCTCCACAAGAGTGCTTTAATTACATTTTTTGTCTAACTCACACTTTAACAGCCTGGAAAACATAATTCTCAACATCTCAGTTAAAAATTCTTTGAAAACTTAAATGTGCATCTTAAAAATATAAATGGCATTAAAGATTTTTGATAAATTCAGTCATTGCTTTAGAGTTAAAGACTTTTTTTCTCACTGAAAATATCTGTATTTTTAATAGAAATTCAATTGAAGATTAGCATAAGCAAATGGTTATAGAGCTTGAGATATGTCAAAGACTCATGTCCAATGGCTATGAGAATGACTTTTTATAGCTTTCCATTTAATTTTTACTGCACCCAGTATTTCCTATGGTTAGAAATATCTATACTAAGTTTATTTGATACTTATCAAAGTGGTAACTAAATTTATCCTCTGCAACTCTTTCATTTTAACTCCTTTTCTGATATGGAATACTAAGCAATTTATATTAAATTATTGTATCAGCTAAACCTCAATATGAAATAAAAAGTTTAAAGCTTGGGGAAAAATTATTGGAGACATTATTGAACTAGTTTTAAAATGACCATGAATATTTTGCTCTCTGTTGGAGAAATATCATACACAAACATTAAGTAAACTTCAGTAAGTCAAGGAACTAGACATCCTTCTAAAAACAGTTTTCTTGTGGGACATTGATATTCTTTTTTTTTTTTTTTTAATGTCCAGTTTGAAATTCTGGGTCATTAGTAGTCAGGGTAGGTAGTAACCATTTTTTTTTTTTTAATCTAGGTTACTTTTCTTTTCTCAAGAAATATAACTGAAATAAACTCCACATTAGGTTTCACTGGCTCAATAATGTCAAACTGCTTTCCTCTGGATTGGAACAAGCCAGAATAAGTTAGGTAACAGAGAAAATATAGATTTGTTTATCCTAATGAACTTGATTAACAGGGATCAGTTCAGTTCAGTTCAGTTCAGTCGCTCAGTCATGTCTGACTCTTTGCGACTCCATGAATCGCAGCACGCCAGGCCTCCTTGTTCACCACCATCTCTCGGAGTTCACTCAGACTCATATCCATCGAGTCAGTGATGCCATCCAGCCATCTCATTCTCGGTCATCCCCTTCTCCTCCTGCCCCCAATCCCTCCCAGCATCAGAGTCTTTTCCAATGAGTCAACTCTTCGCATGAGGTGGCCAAAGTACTGGAGTTTCAGCATTAGCATCATTCCTTCCAAAGAAATCCCAGGGTTGATCTCCTTCAGAATGGACTGGTTGGATCTCCTTGCAGTCCAAGGGACTCTCAAGAGTCTTCTCCAACACCACAGTTCAAAAGCATCAATTCTTTGGCACTCAGCCTTCTTCACAGTCCAACTCTCACATCCATACATGACCACTGGAAAAACCATAGCCTTGACTAGATGGACCTTAGTCGGCAAAGTAATGTCTCTGCTTTTGAAAATGCTATCTAGGTTGGACATAACTTTTCTTCCAAGGAGTAAGCATCTTCTAATTTCATGGCTGCAGTCACCATCTGCAGTGATTTTGGAGCCCAAAAAAATAAAGTCTGACACTGTTTCCACTGTTTCCCCATCTATTTCCCATGAAGTGATACATGAATTAATATATAATATTTGTTTTTCTCCTTCTGACTTACTTCACTCTGTACAACAGGCTGTAGGTTCATCCACCTCAGTTCAACTGACTTAAATTCATTCTTTTTTTATGGCTGAGTAATAGTCCATTGTTTTTGTACCACAGCTTCTTTATCCATTCACCTGTCAATGGACATCTAGGTTGCTTCCATGTCCTGGTGATTGTAAATACTGCTGCAATAAACATTGGGATACATGTGTCTCTTTGAATTATGGTTTTCTCAGGGAATATGCCCAGTAGTGAGGTTGCTGGGTCATATGGTAGCTTTATTCCTAGTTTTTAAAGGAATCTCCATGCTGTTCTCCATAGTGACTGTATCAATTTATATTCTCACCAACAGAAACCTGCACAATTTTAAAGGCAAAATATTCAGAAAATTTTTAGAAAGAACATTTTTTATACTGTTGCAAAACATTAAAGCTACATTCCATTGTTCAATAAAAGCTCTAATCTGTTCCTAGCAATGTGATATATGACTTGGGACTTTATATATAAACATATCTTGCTACAGCGTACCTGCACACCTCTAAGAATCATATCTTGATTTTTCTAGTATTTCTAAAATTCTGATGTATGTTTTTGTTCCCTATAAAATATAATATCCCCCCAATTTTCATAGGTTTCTTAACACAAGATTACATGAGACACTACAGAAAAGAATAACTCAGTATCATTTCAATAGAGTTCTGGAAATCACTTCGGAAAGGTTACCTTGGGAACCATTACAAGGATTGTCTCCTGTATTAAAAGGGACTACTGATCTGTCAAAGCACTGCATAGGTTTGTTCAACTTCTAAACTTTAATGAACACAGGAATCCCTTGGGAAAATATGCTGAAATATGAATTCTGATTCAGAAGTTCTGAAAGATGCCTGAGATTCTGTTTGTAAAAAGCTCCAGATTCACAGTCATAGTGCTGCTCATCATGGATCACACTCTGAGAAGTGAGGAGTTAGTTGGCATCTATAATCCCATGTTAAATTAGCTACATGAAAGACTCAGAAAATATACTGAGGGTAAAGGGTATCTAAACAAAAGATCACAACATTAGCTTTTAAAACACATCAACACACACATACCCACACACACACCAAATTGATCCATTCTTCCCCCCAAAAGAAATTTCCAAGGTTCCTTTAAATGACTTTAATTCTGATAATCTGATTTTTAAGTCTCTAAAGACCGGAGTAGTATACTTAACAGACAGTACTGGCTCTGAGAAAAGTCCCAACACAGGATCTAAAACAAAAGAGTGATGAGAGGAGCCAGTGGATATACTGAAGGTAAACACTATCCCAAATTCTGTTCCCTAATATTAATACATTTGCCTCTCATTTCCCAATTACTGCTAAATGCTTTCAAGATTTATTTTGCTAGCTAAACATTGGAAAAAAAATATTCCAATTAATTCTGTCATATAACCTCTCAAAACTGTTCACTTTAAAGAATACCAAATAAATCTTTTGGTTGACTGATTAGTATTAAAAATAAAAAAAAAAAAAAAAAAACTTAAATCCCTCTCAACAAGTTTGTAACAAATATTGAAATATAATGTCATATGGATCTAGGATGTGCTTTCCTTTTTACTTATGACCACGTTTCAGGTAAATATATTATTTTGCCTCTCCTAGGATTAGTCCACCCTGAGCATGTTTCTCAAGAAGCCTCTAAGGCTTATTTGCATCAAAAACATCCATGTGCTTCCTGAACATGCACATACCTATAGTAATTCAATCAGATCTCTGGAAAAAGGCTCAGAAATATGCATTTCTACTAAGTGGTCTAAGTCATTCTCTTTCATGTGAGAATTTTACATCCCTTTTGCTAAGAAATTCAAAATGAACATTAACACACTTTTTGAATCTGCAGTAAGTTGAATGATGACTCCCCAGAAGATACATCCACCCAGGACCTGTGAATGTGACTCTATTTGGAAAAAGAATCTTTGCACCACAACAGAACATCACTCAGTCATTGCTGCTAAGCTGCTAAGTCGCTTCAGTTGTGTCCGACTCTGTGCGACCCCATAGACAGCAGCCCACCAGGCTCCCCCGTCCCTGGGATTCTCCAGGCAAGAACACCAGAGTGGGATGCCATTTCCTTCTCCAATGCATGAAAGTGAAAAGTGAAAGTGAAGTCATTCAGTCATGTCCAACTCTTGGCAACCCCATGGACTGCAGCCTACCAGGCTCCTCCATCCATGGGATTTTCCAGGCAAGAGCACAGGAGTGGGGTGCCATTGCCTTCTCCACACTCAGTCATTAAAAAGAATGAAATAATGCCATTTGCTGAAACATGGATGGACCTACTGATTGTCAAACTGAGTGAAGTAAGTCAGACAGAGAAGGAGAAATATTGTATGACATCCCTTATATGTGCAATCTAAAATGAAATTATACGAAGGAACTTACTTACAAAACAGAAAACGACTCACAGACTTATGAATGAACTTACAGTTGCTGAAGGTAGGACAGGGGAAGGGATAGTTAAGAGTTTGCAATAGACACGTACACACTGCTATATTTTAAATGGATCACAAACAAGGACCTACTGTACATCACATGGAACTCTGCTCAATGATATGGGGCAGCCTAGATGAGAGGGAAGTTTGGGGGAGAATGGATCCATGTAGATGTATGGCTGAGTCTCTTTGCTGTTCACTTGAAACTATCACAACACTGTTAATCGGCTATACCCCAAAACAAAATTGAAAGTATAAAAAAAAATAGTCTTTGCAGATTAAGTTAAAGATCGTGATATGAGATCATCCTGAACATCAGTGGGTGAGTTCCAAATCTATTCACAAATGACCTTGTAATAAGACAAACATAAAACATAACGCAATATGAAGGCAGAGACAGGGACTGAAACGACAGATCTACAAACCAATGAAAACAAAGAACTGCCAATAGCCACTGGAAGCTGTAAGAGATCCATGCAACAGATTCATCCAGAAGGAACGCACCCTGCTCACACCTTGATTTTGGACTTCTACCTTTAAGAATTATGAGAAAATAATTCCTGTTTTAGAGCCATACACTTTGTGGTAATTTGTTACAGCAGTTCTACGATAGGAATAGAATCCCTCAAAATACAAATGCATATGCATGTGGTGTGTTCAGTCACTCAGTCATGTCTGATTCTTTGCGGCCTCATGAACTGTAGCCTGCCAGACTCCTCTGACCATGGGATTTCCCAGGCAAGGAATACTGGAGTGGGTTGCCATTTCCCTCTTCAGGGTATCTTCCAGTTCCAAGGACCAAACCTGCATCTCTTGCGTCTTCTGAATTGGCAGGCAGATTCTTTACCACTAGTGCCACGTGGAAAGCTCGTGCATACACACACACATATATATATGCCATTAATAATATAAATAATAATAGGTGATATTTGTCTGTATGCAGGCATAGAGTCTAGGAAAATCAAGACTGTAAGGTGATGCCTGGTTAATCTTAACACTCACAGTCTATTCTACCTTCATAATTCCTAGATCTTGAATAGAATTCCTTGCCAATAACCAACCCTCTACAAACTGCTCTCCTTATTTATTGCCTCTTCTTCTGGAGCAATAAGTTGAAAATTATTTTTTACTATCTGCCTAAGAATTTTATGTGCCTTGCTGATGTATGTGAATCAACTTTCAAACACATGGGCAGCTGAGGATTCATTTACAAAATTGTATTACATTCCCGGAAGTACAAAACACTGTCATAAATAGTTTCTTTTAAATACCATATAGAACAATGTTTTGATCCTCACATTAAATATTCCTGGAACTTTTACTTTCAGTTTCAGAAAAATAATTTTTGTTACAAGCTAAAAAATTGTCTTTCAAAAAATTCAGTGATATATATATGCTTTAAATATAAACTCATAGCAGAATTAATATAATGCTTTTTAAAAACTTGAGTAAAATATACACAAAATCTAAGAATCTTCTTGTTATATATGTTGAGAGTATATTTTTCTATTTCTCTATAATTAAAAACCAGTTGATTAATGAATCAATAATATTCATCCTATGTCTGGGTCTGTAACTTACAAAGTTACAACAAGGACTATGATACAATAAGTTCAGAGAACATGGATTCTGAATTTAGAATGACCAGAGAGCGAATCCACATCCATCACTTCTTAGGCATGAGAACACCGGAATTTTCTTCAGATTCCCTTCAGTTCAGTTCAGTTGCTCAGTTGTGTCTGACTCTTTGCGACCCCATGAATCACAGCACACCAGGCCTTCCTGTCCATCACCAACTCCTGGAGTTCACCCAAACTCATGTCCATCTAGTCGGTGATACCATCCAGCCATCTCATCCTCTGTCATCCCCTTTTCCTCCTGCCCCCAATCCCTCCCAGCATCAGGTTCTTTTCCAATGAGTCAGTTCTTCACATGAGGTAGCCAAAAAGTACTGGAGTTTCAGTTTCAACATCAGTCCTTCCAGTGAACACCCAGGACTGATCTCCCCCAGGATGGACTGGTTGGATCTCCTTGCAGTCCAAGGGACTCTCGAGAGTCTTCTCCAACACCACAGTTCAAAAGCATCGATTCTTTGGTGCACAGCTTTCTTCACGGTCCAACTCTCATATCCATACATGACAACTGGGAAAAACCATACCCTTGACTAGATGGACCTTTGTTGACAAAGTAATGTCTCTGCTTTTTAATATGCTATCTAGGTTGGTCATAACTTTCCTTCCAAGGAGTAGGTGTCTTTTAATTTCATGGCTAGTCATTAGTAAAAGTACAGGAATAGCTGTCATTAATTAAGCACATACTGTTTTAAACATAATATTATATCAATTAATTAAATTAATCTTTTCATGATCTCTGAGTTAGATTTTATATAATTCCCACTTTTACAGTTGTGAAAACTGAGACTCAGAAAGAGGTTAAATAAATTTCCCAAGAACACACAGCTAGTTAGTAGTAATTACATAATTAAAACTCAAGGAGATCTGGGATCAAAGCTTGCACTTTTAAACATTACTCTGTGCTCTCTTACTTTAGCATTACTAAACTTTAATGGTTAATTATGGCTTATATCTATAAAAATCTATTTCTGATACATCAACCAAATTAATGGTTCACACTTTAAATAGGGTTCCCAGGGCAGGTCTAGTATCATTGTCCCTAATGATTTCAGAACAGAAATGATAAATAACATCAGTTTCCAGGAAAAAAAATAATAATAATAACATTGTGAGATGCAATGGGAAGCCTGCTGAAGAAACTTTTTGCAAAGGTTCTCCTCCCTGATGAAAGAAATGCTCGAGAGGACACTGCACTTTCTGTCTTGGCTGTGGTTATAAAAGAATGAAGCACCATAGCTGCAGCATCCATACTGTGACTACGCAGGGGGCAGCCAGGGGCAGAAAGCCCAGGTGAACAGGAATGTAGGGGAGAAAGATGGAAAGTAATGAGCTATTTGATAGGTGGCACCACTTGAACTCTAAACTTATAATAATGAAGCAATGTGTTCCTATTATTTAACAGTTAGTGGTTAAAAACTCTGTTACTGCTTGAATCCCAAAGCATCCTAAATGATAAAAGCAATAATTCAAACTTTCTCTAATAATTGTATGTTATTTAAGAAGTATAAACTTGAAGCTTTCATGAAAATATAGATATTTAAAGATACTTAAAAATCAAAATGGAACATGACTCAGGGAATCAACCTTTAATCTGTTTCTTTTATTTCATTTCATTTTTAAAATGCAAGCATTTGAGTTTTATTTGTGTTATAGCATAATTTGAAGGTAACATATTGGCAAGGTTAGTAAATAAACTACTTAAAGATTAAACAAAAATCCATAGCATAGCTTATAAGTTTTAGAATGCAATAGCCCATATTTCATGCCTGGAAAGAAACTCAAATATATCATTAATCTCCATTTACTCCCATATCTCAGGGATACATATAAGTAAACCTGCTATTCTATTAAGATGGTAGAGATTAAAAAGCAGTCTGTTGATGATTTATTCTGCCACATGCTATTCGGAATTACATGCTCGTGAGATTGCTCTGCAAGTACCTTAAAATTCATTCATGTCTTCCAATTATTTTTTTAGAGTGCTAGATCTTTATCTAAATTATTCATATCTATCTATATCCCAGGGATGCTAGATGAAATGGTAGAAAATGTAAGTCTATTAAAGAATACAGTACCAACCTTCTAAACAGAATTAATGGCATAAGGCTGTGCATCCAGATGCAACAGGACCCTGCCAGGATGTCCCAAGGGCCAAAGCAATCAACATATTAACATAAATGTTAATGTATGTTAACATAATGTTAACATTAACATAATGTATGTTAACCCACTCCATGACATACCAGTATAGCTCATGCTTGACATTTAACTAACACAATTTACTGTGGCTTAAGGATGGAATCTTCTAAGAGTAGAAGTCACCATAAGATGATGGTAGGCAGGGGTGAGTGAGGAGGTGGAAAAGGGATAAAGAATTCATTCAAGGGTAGAAAGCACCAAAAGCAAGTCTCTTGACTTAAAGCAAAGTCTTAGTGTTGGCAAGCAACAGACTTTAGCAAGGAATTGGGTGTTGTCACTTAAATGCTTTTAAAATCTACCCTTGTGGAACTTTTCCCAGATTCCTTGTTTGGGTCCCCCAAAAAAGACAATTATGTGGAAACACAAAATAAGAGCTGACTGGGACTGGGGGGAGAAGGAAATGGCAACCCACTCCAGTATTCTAGCCTGAAAAATCCCATAGATGGAGGAGATTGGTGGGCTACAGTCTATGGAGTCATAAAGAGTAGGACATGACTTAGCCACTAAACAGTGGGAGAGAGGAGAGGAGAACCAGAGACAAAACACTCCCAATTCTAGTTCCAAAGGCCTTAAGCATAGTCCACATGAGAGAATCCAGCCAAAACCTGTGAAATCCCCAAGAGGAGGTAAGTGACAATGCAGAGGAGTAGACTGGCCAGAAGGAAGGAGACAGCCTGCCAAGGGCAGAAAGACACAGATATTTGCTGGTGTTGTCAACAGAAATAAGGATTACATGGTTTGGTGCTTCCCTAGTGATAGATGTGTCAGAGAGAGTATATATTGGGTTGGCCAAAAACTTCGTTCAGATTTTCCATAAGATGTTACGGGAAATTCCGAACAGACTCATTGGCCAACTCAACACGTGTATTTCTCAATATGTCAGTTTCCTATACTTATGCACCATGACTGAAAAAATGTACAGCAATTAAGTCGTTCCACTCCTAAGTTAGAGTACCACTTAAACTTCCGTGAAGGTCTTCAAAGTTTCATTTAATGAACTGTACCATCTTGATTACAGTGTCAGCACTGAAAGATGTCTGAGATATGAGATATATGTCAGCATCCAAAACACTTATGTTCGCCTAAAACCATTTTCACTTTCTGACATGCATTAGTTGTTACAAAATGTCCTTCTTAACTTGCTACTACAAACAGCAGCAAACCATACTTCAAATATTATATTTTCCTCGTTTATGCATTAATTAGCAGGCAGTCTGTATCTGTGGATGTGCATACATTTGTGTATGTAAATTCAGTTACTAACAAATTGATCTGCAGTTTCTTAATATAGCCTCCATGATATAATACTATATATTAACTTGCCAGTTTACATGATTTCAAAATAGTTACTGGCCATTTTTAGCACAAAGTAAAATTAGAAACAAGAATTTTATCAAATTTGACAGGAGAATCACTGTTAGCTAAAACTGTCCAGGGTCAATGAACATTAAATGTAAGCATAATTTATTATACTGCGTGGGTGAATGTGAGGTTGATTCAGTTGTATCTGACTCTTTGTGACCCTATAGACTGTAGCCCGCCAGACTCCTCTGTCCATGGGGTTTCTCCAGGCAAGAAATACTGAAGTAGACTGCCATGGCTTCCTCTAGGGGATCTTCCTGATCCAGGGATCGAACCCTTATCTCCGGCATCTACATGCATGGGCAGGCAGGTTCTTTACCACTAGCACCACCTGGAAAGCCCCAATTTATTATAGTAAATTATATTTTAAAATAAAAAGGCAGTATAGAGAACTACTTTAAATGAAGAAACTTGGGAGGGCAGGGAGGCTCCAGAGGGAGGGGTATAAATATATATAATTATGACTGATTCACATTGAGGTATGGCAGAGACCACCGCAATACTGTAAAGCAATTATCTTTCAATAAAAATAAATTAATAAATGGAGAAACTGAATTTGTATTCTTTCATGAATAATAATATATGCTTCCTAGCAAAATTTTCTCATATGTGGTCTTCATTTTTTAATTAAAGATGGTTTAGAGACAAGTTTGATTCCAGGAATAGAGATCTCATACACATAGTCCTATCCACAGAAACCTTTTAAGTTTCTAGGTTATTTCTGGCAACATAACTGCTTGGCTTTCTGGTATTTTTATTCACTTAAGAAAATAGTAATAAATGTGAGAAGCAACAGTCAATCATAAGATGTATGACACCTAGAAACAAATTTTTGTTGGATTTCTTTTTCTAAATGTTTAGTGGAAAATGTCCCCATGTAATTATAAAAGTAATTATGTATAAATTACTGGGTGGATTTTCATAGTGTAGATAATTTCTTCCACATTTTAGTGATCTGTAAATCAATAAATATTTTGAGTTGGCTGTGATCTCTTTTACCCTACTTACTTACAGTGTGAATTCTCATTTATTTACCTCTATTATTCTTTTCTCTTTTGATAATACATTTAGTTTTAGAGGTCAGGTACTGAGATTTCAAGTAAGTTCAGTAAATACGCATTGAGTTACTATGTGGAAGACAATTTTGAAGGCTCTTGTAAATGGGTACAAAGTAGATATCATTAGACCTTAAAGCTGTATATGTTTCTGGTGGTTTCCCAAGCTAACACATTAAATCTGAACTCTTTAGTAAGCACATTTATATAACAATGAATTCAGTCTTATTTATTGTTATATTCTGTACTCTTTGGCCTAAAACCCTTTGGATCCACTCTTACGCAGATTCCCCGGTTCAGTATACTTCTCCAGTAACAGTATACTTCCCCACTAACAGTATTATTGCAGAGTTCTGAACATGTGCAATAATAAAGCCTCACACATTTTTTGGTATGTAAATTATTTATGCCTGGGTCATAGTATACATTACCTCCCTGAAATATTCTAAGATCCCCCCCCTTTGCAGTGAACCTAGACATTACCAGGACTGGTTGTGGTATGTCTTGAAGAGAATGAATACTCACTTGTAAATCATTATTCCCAGGTGAAGAAATCACAATTTTTTCTAGCAAAGAAAAGGCAGTCTCCTCAGACACAGAAAGATAGGCTACCTCAGTTCTAAGAAAGGCTCAGAGTGACATTGGGTTCAAGACAGTCATTCTCCTGTGGGTCCAGCCACATGTTCCCATGCCAAGTTCATCACTCCATTCTTTCCCAATAAATCCCCTAACATTCAAATGAGAAATGTGGGAAGAATGTAGATAAATGGGCATTTAAGTTCAATAACAGATATAATGCAATTTTACATTTAATTTTAGCAATATCAGCCGTGTTGCTGCTGTTTAGTCACTCAGTCCTGTCCGACCCTTTTGCAGCCCCATAGATTGTAGCCTGCCATGTTCCTCTGTTCAAGAGATTCTCCAGGCATGCCATTTCCTTCTCCAGGGGATCTTCCAGACCCAGGGATTGAAGCCACATCTCCTGCACTGCAGGCAGATTCTTTACTACCGAGCCACTGGGGGAGCCCTTATCAACTCTGTAGATATAATAAATAAGAGTATACTTAAGGCTGGCATGGATGCTCTGTTTCTCAGACCATAACCTCAGCTGAGAGTTCAAGGCCTTGAGCTCATTGTTTTCTTTCTGTGAGCACTCCAACATGCCCAGTAGAATCCAGACCACCCACAGCCCTTGTAGCTACTGTGAATGACAGAATGTTCAAATACTGCACTAAGTGGGCATCTAAAGCACTTAATGCAGTTGACTCTTCATCACAATCAACTACAAATGGTAACTTGATTAATTATGATGCCACTGCATGAAACAGACACTGGCATCCCACTTTCTGCTGGCAAAGCATTCAACATTATGTTCAAATTCTAGAGCAGGTTCAAATCAATCCCAAAATCCAATGTCTGTGGGTCTATCTCCTAAGATCAATTTCTGTGATGCATTTCTCTAATGGTAAAGAATCTGCCTGCAATGCAGGAGACCCAGGTTCAATCCTTGGGTCAGGAAGATCCCCTGGAGAAGGAAATGGCAACCCACTCCAGTATTCTTGCTTAGAGAATTCCATGGACAGAGGAACTTGATGGGCTACAGTCCACAGGAATCAGAAAGAGTCGGACATGACTTAGTAACTGAACAACGACAAACCAGTTAGGGTCCAATCAGAAGACAAAACCACATAGCAACTTGAGCTGAAAGAGGCCAATATAAAGAATTTATCAGAGATGAACTAGAAAGGGGCAAAGAGAATTCTAAAGGATATAAGAGTAGCTGATAAAGGACTGAGGCAAAACACTCAAAGAAGGAAAAAAATGTGAAAGACTCCTACTCATGCCAAGATTGAAATCCAGACATCATTGGTAAGGGAATGGCTATAGCCTTCTAGAGTATGGGAAAGTCTGTGAAGGTCTTATAACAGGTGAACAAGAAGAAAACTACCTTTTAAGGGAATAAGAGAACTCATGGAAGTTTGTAAGACTCTCTAGGTGTCACTGGGAAACTGTTCTCAGAATTGCGAGAGAAACTCTCCAGGGAGCTTCTGACAAGGATGCTGCCACTGAGTGCTCTCTGGGGATGAGTATCACTAGATGCGCTCCATGCTGACTAAGCACCATGGCAGCAAGCACAGAGACTCACACTGGAACCAGGAACAGAAAGTCCGGACACTTCCTACAGTGCCCTCTGAGACCTTCTATTTTAAATGCTTAACGTGTTAGCAGACAAAGGAGAAATGGTCAGAAGGTCTAGCCCCAGTATCACAAGCTAGGCAGTGAATTTGGAAGTGAGAGGGAATCTATTCATAACTGTTCAGTCCTTCATTCATGTCCAACTCTTTGCGACCCCATGAAGCGCAGCACACCAGGCCTCCCTATCCATCAGCAACTCCCCAAGTTCACTGAGACTCACGTCCATCGAGTCCATGATGCCATCCACCATCTCATCCTCCGTTGTCCCCTTCTCTTCCTGCCCTCAATCTTTCCCAACATCAGGGTCTTTTCAAATGAGTCAGCGCTTCTCATGAGGTGGCCAAAGTACTGGAGTTTCAACTTCAACATCAGTCCTACCAGTGAACACCCCAGAACTGATCTCCTTTAAGATAGACTGGTTGAATCTCCTTTCAATCCAAGGGACTCTCAAGAGTCTTCTCCAACACCACAGTTCAAAAGCATCAATTCTTTGGTGCTTAGCTTTCTTTATAGTCCAAATCTCACATCCATACATGACCACTGGAAAAACCATAGCCTTGACTAGATGGACTTTTGTTGGCAAAGCAATGTCTCTGCTTTTCAATATGCTGTCTAGGTTGGTCATACTTTTCCTTCCAAGGAGTAAGCGTCTTTTAATTTCATGGCTGCAATCACCATCTGCAATGATTTTGGAGCCCCAAAAAATAAAGTCAGCCACTGTTTCCACTAATTCCCCATTTATTTGCCATGAAGTGATGGGACCAGATGCCATGATTTATAACTAGCACAGGTGCAATTTCCTTATTATGGATCTTCAAAGTCCCAGCATAATTCCTTTTCCCTGTAGTAAAAGTACTGGGACCAGGGACAGTGTCCTCACTTTAAGTAAACCAATACTGAGACCAAGCAAAATAACCTAGTAGGTACACTAGAAATTACCTGCCCCTGGATGATAAGATCATGGGAAACAAACATGTTCCTTACCAGGAGTAAGAGCTTGCTCATTAAGACTTGTTTCCATAGCCTCACCTCTCAGAATCCACTGACCCCAAAGTTAGAGCCGTAAGTAACAACTCTGTCAATTTCCACATTTCCTACTCTGCAAGGTCATCTTAAAACCATCCAGCCTAGGGTCTAAAGCCCTAACAATAGGCTCCCATGTCTCCTCTTTCCTGAGACTCTAAGATTTGTATCAGTGTAGTGTTCTCCCTTACTGGAAGCCTCTTAAGTGAGGCCTCTTAACTTGCCTCAGTCCTAGGACTTTTCTGATTGTATTTTGAAGAGTTTAGAATCAACAAGAGAATTTACAGCCCAATCAGGAAAAGCTGTAGAACTTGCTTGGGGAGTAACAGAAAAGCCTTTTTAGCTGAAGGCAGAAATGTCTCTTTTCATATTATGCTTGCCTTCCAAGAACATCTTTTTCTTGCAGTGATCACTCCCATGTTCTTATTCAAGTAGTTGTGAGAGCAAATGAAGAATCTGTTTAAATGAGAAGGCTCACTGAAAGCATGGGTTCAGATAGTGCCTTTTCAGGACCTAAATACAGCATTCAGTAGAGGTTTGGAGTCAAGAAAATTCTGTACTTTTTGCCTCGAGGACTGACAGCTATGAGGCCAGTAGAGGAGACACAGTCCTGAGGCTGGACACTGGTGCTCTCAGGGTGGGAAGTCATCATCCCTAAGAGGAAGCAGGAGGCCTTTTATGTAGCTTCTCAGGAACCAAAAGCGGACATGAAATAGATCAGGACTGAATTACAGATTTGCTGATTAGGGTAACAGGAAACGGAGAGTAAGTAGAAAAGGTAAATTAACATATATTAAAAAGGCAGAGAAAAGCATATGAACATGATGTTCAACATCATTAGCTGGAAGGAAAGTGCAAATTAAAACCAAGTGAGAAATCAGTGCATACCTAACAGAACAGTTAAACTAAAATATAATAATGGCATGAAAGGCTGGCTAGGACATAGAAAAAGTGAATCAGTCATGCACTGATGATGGGAATGTAAAAACGATACAGCCACTCTGAAAAATGATTTGATAGTTTCTTATACAACTAAATACATAATTACTGTTCAGTTCAGTTCAGTCGCTCAGTCATGTACGACTCTTTGCAACACCATGAATCGCAGCATGTCAGGCCTCCCTGTCCATCACCAACTCCCAGAGTTCACTCAAACTCATGTCCATCGAGTCGGTGATGCCATCCAGCCATCTCACCCTCTGTCATCCCCTTCTCCTCCTGCCCTCAATCCCTCCCAGGATCAGAGTTTTTTTCCAGTGAGTCAACTCTTCACATGAGGTGGCCAAAGTATTGGAGTTTCAGCTTTAGTACCAGTCCTTCCAATAAACACCCGGACTGATCTCCTTTAGGACAGACTGGTTGGATCTCCTTGCAGTCCAAGGGACTCTCAAGAGTCTTCTCCAACACCACAGTTCGAAAGCATCATTCTTTGGCAATTACCATCAGTTCAGTTCAGTCGCTCAGTTGTGTCCGACTCTTTGCGACCCCATGAATCGCAGCACACCAGGCCTCCCTGTCCATCACCAACTCCCGGAGTTCACTCAGATTCACTTTCACTGATTGGTAAAGCCATCCAGCCATCTCATCCTCGGTCGTCCCCTTCTCCTCCTGCCCCTAATCCCTCCCAGCATCAGAGTATTTTCCAATCAGTGAACTCTTCACATGACGTGGCCAAAGTACTGGAGTTTCAGCTTTAGCATCATTCCTTCCAAAGAAATCCCAGGGCTGATCTCCTTCAGAATGGACTGGTTGGATCTCCTTGCAGTCCAAGGGACTCTCAAGAGTCTTCTCCAACAAGATTGAAACACTCATATTATGCCCAGGAGATTTATTATCTAAAAGCTCTAATTTTTCCCAGAAAAAGGTGGTGGGGGGATAGCCCCCTGTTAATAACAGAAGAATAGGTAGAAAGCATAACACAGTAAAGCAGGCAGAATCTGGTCTTGGGGGGTGGATGCTCAGGAAATTCCAGGGGGAACTCCTGAAGCCTGATCACATCCCTGCGTTTTGTCAGGCTTCCTTCCACATGACCTTGTCACGGGTGGGATTCCTCACACTGGCCCCCGGCACTGCTGCCCTTTCTGACCTTCAACGTGGGATAGCTCCTCTAGGCCCTCCTGCGCCCGTGCAGCCACCGCTCCTCGGGTTGCTCCTCCTGGCCGCCGCTCCTGGCCGCCAGCGCAGGGTGGCTCCTCTCGGTCACCGACCCTCGCCTCGGGCACGGGGTGGCTCCTCAGGGCCACCAACCCTGACCTCAGGTGCGAGATGGCTTCTCCCGGCCACCCCTGGCCTCGGACGTGGGGTAGCTTCTCTTGGCCACTGCCCCTGACCTCGGATTTGGGGTGTCTCCTCCTATCCGCCACTGACCTCGGAAGCGGGGTGTTCTTGTACCTACTCAAATTATGGTTTTCGAGCTTCCCTGGTGGCTCAGAGGTTAAAGTGTCTGCCTCCAATGTGGGAAACCCAGGTTCGATCCCTGGGTCGGGAAGATCCCCTGGAAAAGGAAATGGGAACCCAGTCCAGTATTCTTGCTGGAGAATCCCATGGACAGAGGAGCTTCGTAGGCTACAGTCCATGAGGTCACAAAGAGTCGGACAGGACTGAGTGACTTCACTTTCACTTTCACTTTCAGATATATGGTTTTCTTCAGATATATGCCCAGTCTATTTTTTAAATGTTATTGGAGTACAGTTGATTTACAATGTTGTGTTAATTTCAGGTATATAGCAAAGTGATTCAGTTATATGTACATTCATTAATTTTCAGTTTCTTTTTTCATATAGGTTATCACAGAATATTGATTAGAGTTTCCTGTGCTATGTAGGAGGTCCTTGTCGGGTATCTGTTTCATATATAATGGTGTGTGTATGTTCATCCCAAGCTCCTGATTTCTCCCTCCCTCACTACGTTTGCCCTTTAGTAACTATAAGTTTGTTTTCATCATCTGTCTTTCTGTTTTGTAAATAAGTTCATTTTATCATTTTTTAGAATTAGATTCCACATATGAAAGATATATTTTTATCATTTTTAAAATTAGATTCCACATATGAGGGATATATTTGTCTTTGTCTGACTTAATTCGCTTAGTGTTACAATCCCTGGGTACACCCATGTTGCTGCAAATGGCATTCTTCCATTCCTTGTTATGGCTGAGTAATACCCCTTTGTGTTTACAGACCACATCTTTATCTACTCCTCTGTTGATGGACATTTAGGTTGCTTCCATGTCATAGGTATTGTAAATAATGCTGCGATGAACATTGGGTTCTGTACCTTTCTCGAATTATGATTTTCTCTGGATATATTCCCAGGAGTGGGATTGCTGGATATTATGGTGGTATTATATTTTTGTCTTATTTTCTTGGAGTATAAGTGATTTACAGTGTTGTGTTAGTTTCAGGTGTATAACAAAGTGACTCAGCTGTACGTTCACGTGTATTCCTTCATTTTCAGATTCTTTTCTCATGCAGTTTATTACAGAATATTGAGTAGACTTCTCTCTGCTATACGGTAGGTCCTTTTTGGTTATCTCTATTATATATAGTTGTGTATGTGGACTTCCCAGGTGGTTCAGTGGTAAAGAGTCCACCTGCCAATGGAGGAGACACACGAGAAGCAGGTTTGGTCCCTTGATCGGGAAGATCCCTTAGAGTAGGAAATGGAAACTCACTCCAGTGTTNTCTTTATTATCCAGTGGCCAAACCACACCTCCTCCAAGTCTGAATGCCTTCCAATTTTGGGCTTCCTTGGTGCTCTCCTTCTGCCCTAGGTTACCATAGAGCATTTTCCTTGTATCTTATGATTGCTCTTTTATCATATTTAAAGCTTCCTTATGTTCATCTTCCCCCTTTAAACCTTCTGTGTGGTTTCTACATCCTCTTTATATTCAGACTGCTGCAATCTGTGTTGCAGCGTACCTTTGACAGGTTAGCCTAAGTGGCATACCTAAAACTAGATCCCCACATTTGTTTGTTTATCAAAATATATTGGAGCCTAAAGAAAAGTCAGAAAGAACTTTCATTATTTAATTCTTGGCCATAAAATGGTTGTGTTTACTTTCAATCTGGTTAGTATTCCAGATGAGATATTTATGGGTTTTTTGGTTTTGTTTTTGCTTAAGACTTGTCATAAAACAACAGTTTTGACCTGCAAGCCTTATAGACATACTTAAAAGCAAATGGAGATGTGGCATCCACATGTGTAAAACTAAAGATATTTTATTCCTTCTGTTGGAAAGATTATTTTGGAATGTTTGGGGAAAAAGACACTACGAAAATCAGATGTAGGCTAATCAAGAACATGAGTAAGGATACACAAAGCCAATCAAAGACATTGAAGAGAGCCACAGCTTGCTATGAATCTGTCAGATTTGACTATTTCAGTTTTTGCCTGCTATAGAAATGATGCTTTCAAGCAGCAGATTTAGTCTTTCTCAGTTCCCTAATATATCAGTTAAGATTCTGTTGCATGTGACAGAAAATCAACCCTAACTGGCTTAAAAAATAAGAGAAATTTATTAGCTCACATAACTTGAAAATCCAGAGAATAGTTTCATTTTAAGTGTGGTTTGGTCAGGGGATCAAACAGTGTCATCAGGACTTCATCTTCTGTTCTGTTGCCTTCATGCTTCATCTCTACCTGAAAGAGAATGTCACCCAGAAGATCTAAGCCTGCGGCAGCCTACGTAAACACAGTAGAAATGAAAACTTTCTCTGGGAACTCCCATCAAATACTGGCAAACATTTTGATGGAGCAGTTTGAGTTACATGCCTAACCACGAACTAAAGGACTAGGAGAGCAGGGGTTATGCGCCTTTTATTTATTTATTTTTTGAGATTGGATCATTGTTGGAGCCAGACAGAGTTAGTAAGGGATGATTCTCTAGAGAGTCTTAGAGAAATCTTGTCTAAAGTATGGTACCCTAAAGAACAGATAAATGCTTGGTTGGCAAGTAACAAATCTTCACTGAATTAAGAAAATCCTAAACCAGACTTCCTGACTCTCAGCACCCCATGGCAGTCAGTCTATTTGGACAAATCTTGGAGTTGCGGCAGGTGATGCCTGAGACATCTATGGGTTTTTTTTTTTTTTTAATTTTATTTTTACTTTATTTTACTTTACAATACCATATTGGTTTTGCCATACATTGACATGAATCCACCATGGGTGTATACGAGCTTCCAATCCTGAATCCCCCTCCCACATCCCACCCCATATTATCTCTCTGGATCATCCCCGTGTACCAGCCCCAAGCATCCTGTGTCCCGTATCGAACATAGGCTGGTGCTTCGTTCTTACACAATAGTATACACGTTTCAATGCCATTCTCCCAAATCTCCCATTCTGTTCTTTTCCTCTATTTCTTTGCATTGATCGCTGAAGAAGGCTTTCTTATCTCTTCTTGCTATTCTCTGGAACTCTGCATTCAGATGCTTATATCTTTCCTTTTCTCCTTTGCTTTTCACCTCTCTTCTTTTCACAGCTATTTGTAAGGCCTCCCCAGACAGCCATTTGGCTTTTTTGCATTTCTTTTCCATGGGGATGGTCTTTATCCCTGTCTCCTGTACAATGCAATTACCATAAGACCCAGCAATTATATTCTTTGGTATTTATCTTAGAATAGTGAAAACTATGTTCCCCCAATAATCTATACACAATGTTCATAGCAGATTTACTTCTAATAGATAAAAAAAAAAAAAAAAACTGGAATCAAGCCAGATTTTCTTCAGTGACTGAATGGCTAAACAAACTGGGATATCCATAATATGGAAAGCTACTCAGCAAGAGTAATGAATAAACTACTGATACAACTTGGATAAATCTCAAGGGGATTATGCTGCAAAAAAAAAAATTATGCAGTCTCAAAGGTCATATACTATATGATTCCACTTACACAGAATTCTTGAAATAACAAAATTGTAAAAATGAAGAACAGACTAGTGGTTGCCAAAGGTCAAAGATGGAGGAAGGGAAGTGAGTATGGCTATGAAAGGCCAACATGAGGTCTGTGGGTGATAAACTGTTCTGTGTCTTAGCTTTATCAGTGTCAATATCCTGGTTGTGACATGGTGCTGTAGTTTCATAAAATGTCACCATTGGGAAATCGGTTACAGGGTCATTGGATCTGGCTGTGTGATTTCTTACAATTGCATGTGAATTTTCAATTAACTCAAAATTAAAAGTTTGATTAGAAAAGAAAAGACAAGTCAGGGAAGTACAAGAAGAAAGGAAGATACAGCTTGCTCCTTGGCTGTCTTTCTCTCAAACTTAAAAAAAAGAGCCTTTATGGGCTAAAACTTTGTTGTTTCCTTGTTTCTTATTCGAGGACATGAAAGGGAGATGGGTTAGAGAGAATTAGAAGAGAAGTGTTAGGACTTCTGCTCTTATGTTAAGTCTCTGCCCTTCAGTGAATTCAGTAATGGCTTATTTTTCAATGGCTTTCTGGATTTAGATGTGAGTTTGTTTTCAATTCAACACCATGAAAAGGTGATGTGAAAACTGAATGCTCCGCTTCACCATGGCAGGTTCTAACAAGCTAAAGCTGTAAGTGGACCCAGAACTTGAATGCACCAGATCCTCAATGGACTTAAAGGGAGACTCTTTCTTGACAAGAGAATAAAAGGATTTGTTGTGAACAATAAGATTTGTTTTAGCCAACTATATACAGACTCACAGATTCATCTGTCTTATTTGAGAGCAAACTTTCAATCTTTAATTAGGATATCCACCATAAATTCTACTTTTTTTAAACCACTGAAAACCCCCTAGCTTTGCCCCCTTGGCAAATTATTTAACAAATTTCTTCACTGAGAATGTGTGTGTGCATGGGTGTGCACAGGAAAGCAGTCATGCATGCACATTCTTGCCTGGCAGGTAAGCAAACTCAGCTTTAAAAAAAAAAGCTCTTATCTTTTTTTTCTTTCTTTATTCTTTGCCAAGTCTTAGGATGCAAGCAAGAAGGCCCAGTGTTATCATGGTTAAATATTTATTTACTAGACAAAAAGCAGTGGTAAAAGGAACTGATAATCAGCAGTAAGAAATGGACTGTATTAAATTTGAATTCAGAGGAAAATTGAATGAATATTTAAGAAATCCCAAACCCCATTAAAATCTAAAGTTTCAAAACAATAAATCTCTATTATAATGAATGATAACATCACTATAGATTATATCTCATTAATTTCTAATTTCTTTGGCTATATTGAATAAACACTCCTTAACTTCATTCTTCTTAAAAATCAAACTGGTCCCAGCTGCAGTTAACAAGAGAATTTCTAATTCTTTTTGAAGTATGCATAAAATCTTTTTATTAGAACACATAATTACTGTTAAAACATATCATTAGAAACACGTAATTTTTACTTAATGAAAGAAATGTCAAAATATTTATTCTACCTTGAATCTTCTAAAATGAAATGACAATGAAATATAAAATAATACCATACAAAATACAGAATGCAAAAATCCATCTATTAAATTCATAGATGAACTAATACCATATCAGAATATTCCCTGACATTTTTGACAGCGATTTACCTCGTGTACAGATTGAATTAGGTGACAGAAGACTCGCTTTATTTCAAAGTGCAAGCTGCACTGACTCCTGCTCTATAGGCATTTACTATGCACTACAGTTTTTAAAAGGGTGAGATCCAACCAACTCATTCTGAAGGAGATCAGCCCTGAGTGTTCATTGGAAGGACTGATGCTGAAGCTGAAACTCCAGTACTTTGGCCACCTCATGCAAAGAGTTGACTCTTTGGAAAAAAACTCTGATCCTGGGAGGGATTGAGGGCAGGAGGAGAAGGGGACGACAGAGGATGAGATGGCTGGATGGCATCACTGACTCGATGGGTGTGAGTCTGAGTGAACTCCGGGAGTTGGTGATGGACAGGGAGGCCTGGTGTGCTGTGATTCATGGGGTCGCAAAGAGTCAGACATGACTGAGCCACTGAACTGAATTGAACTGAACTGAAAAATGGTATACACAGTTCCCACCTGAAAGAGGTTTGAAAAAGTGAAAGTGTTAGTCATTCAGTCATGTCCAACTCCTTGCTATCCCATAGACTACAGCCTACCAGGCTCCTTCATCCATGAGATTCTCCAGGCAAGAATACTGGAGTGAGTAGTCATCCCATTCTCCAGGACATCTTCCCAACCCAGGGACTGAACCCATGCCTCTCACACGACAGGCAGATTATTTTCCTTCTGAGTCACCATGCAAGATGTTTACATGTTAGTTAAACTTTGGTAAAATTACCTAAGACTGCTATTTCTGACTTCCAAAAAAACAGGACATACACTGTTTTCCTTCTCTTTATAGACATGATATAGGAAAATAATGATGGCTGAATTGAACTAAACCTTTAATTTGTATCACAATCTTGTGAGTGTAAAACAAAAGATGAAAGGAAAAGATGTCATCTACTTCTAAGTCATTGCCCCAGGCAGACACAGATTATCATGTTCCTCTCATATTTATCATCCAGATCAATTATATCTACTCTTCAAGACACATATAAGACACTATCATATTTTACCAAATCCAAGGCTGCGATATTCATCACTACTTTGTGTTCTGTTTAGAAAGGGAAAATTCTGCCAACTAACCTATGATATACCATCAACTTTAATCTAACGCATCAATCTTAAGATACATTCTGATTTCAGAGATGGCAAAATATTTTAAAGAAAATGTGTGCATTGGAATTGATGAAATGCAATATTCCTTACATGCTACAACTGTAAAGAGGTGCCAATCCACAGATCTGTGTCCATCACCCACACTAAGTTCAGTTCAGTTCAGTTCAGTCGCTCAGTTGTGTCCGACGCTTTGCGACCCCATAAATCGCAGCACGCCAGGCCTCCCTGTCCATCACCAACTCCCAGAGTTCTCTCAGTCTCACATCCATTGAGTCAGTGATGCCATCCAGCCATCTCATCCTCGGTCATCCCCTTCTCCTCCTGCCCCCAATCCCTCCCAGCATCAGAGTCTTTTCCAATGAGTCAACTGTTCGCATGAGGTGGCCAAAGTACTGGAGTTTCAGCTTTAGCATCATTCCGTCCAAAGAACACCCAGAACTGATCCCCTTTAGAATGGACTGGTTGGATCTCCGTGCAGTCCAAGGGACTCTCAAGAGTCTTCTCCAACACCACAGTTCAAAAGCATCAGTTCTTCAGTGCTCAGCTTTCTTCATAGTCCAACTCTCACATCCATACATGACTACTGGAAAAATCATCCCTTGGACTGCAAGGAGATCCAACCAGTCCATTCTGAAGGAGATCAGCCCTGGGATTTCTTTGGAAGGAATGATGCTAAAGCTGAAACTCCAGTACTTTGGCCACCTCATGCGAAGAGTTGACTCATTGGAAAAGGTTGGTCATAACTTTCCTTCCAAGGAGTAAGCATCTTTTAATTTCATGACTGCAGTCACCATCTGCTGTGATTTTGGAGACCAAAAAAATAGTCTGACACTGTTTCCACTGTTTCCCCATCTATTTGCCATGAAGTGATGGGACCAGATGCCATGATCTTCATTTTCTGAATGTTGAGCTTTAAGCCAACTTTTTCACTCTCCTCTTTCACTTTCATCAAGAGGCTTTTTAGTCCCTCTTCACTTTCTGCCATAAGGGTGGTGTCATCTGCATATCTGAGGTTATTGATATTTCTCCCAGCAATCTTGATTCCAGCTTGCGCTTCTTCCAGCCTAGCGTTTCTCATGATGTACTCTGCATATAAGTTCAATAAGCAGGGGGACAATATACAGCCTTGACGTACTCCTTTTCCTATGCACTCAATATGCCAGCAAATTTGGAAAATTCAGCAGTGGCCACAGGACTGGAAAAGGTCAGTTTTCATTCCAATTCCAAAGAAAGGCAATGCCAAAGAATGCTCCAACTACTGCACAATTGCACTCATCTCACACACTAGTAAAGAAATGCTCAAAATTCTCCAAGCCAGGCTTCAGCAATACACAAACCATGAACTTCCAGATGTTCAAGCTGGTTTTAGAAAAGGCAGAGGAACCAGAGATCAAATTGCCAACATCCACTGGATCATCGAAAAAGCAAGAGAGTTCCAGAAAAACATCTATTTCTGCTTTATTGACTATGCCAAAGCCTTTGACTGTGTGGATCACAATAAACTGTGGGAAATTCTGAAAGAAATGGGAATACCAGACCACCTGACTTGCCTCTTGAGAAACCTATATGCAGGTCAGGAAGCAACAGTTAGAACTGGACATGGAACAGCAGACTGTTTCCATATGCGTTAACCATATTTTTTTCACAAATGAAGTTTCTTGTTATGCTGTTCAAAAAAAATGTTTAATCATCCAATTCAAATTCAAAATTTTTACTTTTTCACATCTTTGCAGAAGGACCAGAAAATAAATGAAGTTAGCTCTTGCTTCACCATACATGAACCTAGAATCTCAGGGCTACTCTTTGATATCCCCATTTTATTATACATTTTCTTTAATCTCCCTTCTAAAATTAACATATTTGTGATTCAGTTATCATATTGATTCCTAACATGCCATGGAATTAAACTATCCCAAGTATTTGCACATATATTGCCTTTTGATGACACATGCTGTTTAACTCTTGTCATTTTATTTTATGAATGCTCTGTGAAACTCTGCTTTATCTACCTTTCTCTGAAAGATTAAACAGAGATTATTCTTTTTATGATTTCTGTGGAATATAATGGATGATTAGACAATAAATATATCATAATGACAATAATAATTTTTCAATTCTGAACAACTTTCCATTTTCCTCTCATTTCCTGGACTAAAGATTTTACTCTCTATTCACTGAACCACAGAACTTAGAGCCCAAAGGCACTCAAGAATCAACCCATTCATTTTATAGATGATTATCATCCCATGGACAGAGGAGCCTGATGGGCTACAGTCCATTGAGTCACAAAGAGTCAGACACAACTGAAGCGACTTAGCAGAGCACAACACATTATTCCTCAAAAATTACAATTTCCATATAGATGACCAATACGCACATGAAAATATGCTCAATATCATTAATCATGAGGGGAATGCAAATCAAGACCACAATGAGATGTCACTCCACATCTGTTAGAATGTCTAGTATTGAAAAGATAAGAAATAGCAAGTGTTGTCAAAAATGCAGAGAAATGGAAACCCTTGTACACTGTTGGTGCAGCCACTGTGGAAAACAGTAGAAAGGTTTCTCAAAATTAGAAATACCAGTGACCCAGCAATTCAACTTCTAGGTATTTATCCAAAGAAAACAAAAACACTAGCTAAAAAGATATATGCATCCCTATGTTCATTGGCTCAGATGTTAAAGAATCTGCTAGCCAATGCAGGAGAACCGGGTTCGATCTCTGGGTTGGGAAGATCCCCTGGAGAAAGGAATGGCAACCAACTCCAGTATTCTTGCCTGGAGAATCCCATGGACAGAGGAGCTTGGAGGGCTACAGTCCATGGGTTGCAAAGAGTTAGACACGACAGAGCAACTAACACACAGATTCACTGCAACATTATTCACAATAGCCAAGATATGGGAGCAACCTCAGTGCCCATCGAAGGATGAATGAATAAAGAAAGTGTGAGATAGATACATACACATACACACACACACACACACACACACACACACACACACCACAGAATACTATTTAGTCATTTAAAAAGAAGGAAATTTTGCCATTTGCAATGATGTGGATGGCCCTTAAAGGCATTACACTAATAAGTCAGACAGCAGGATAAATAACATGATCTTATTTATATGTGGAATCTAAGCAAAAAGACAACAACAAAAGCCTAAGTTCATAGATTTAGAGAACAAATTGATAGTTTCCAGAAGTGGAGGGGTTTAAGAATAGGAGAACTGGGTGAAAGGAGCCAAAACACTAAAAAAATTTTTAATTTAAAAAAAATGAGTTTTCTTGGGGGAAAAAAGTGCCAAATGCAAAGGACTCCTTTCTTTAAAAAAAAAAAAAAAAAAACAGATATAGGGAATTTTCTGGGTCCAGTGGTCAGAACTCCATGCTTTCACTGCTAAAGTCATACATTTGACCCCTGGTCAGGAAATGGCACCCTACTCGAGTACTCTTGCCTGGAAAATCCCACGGACGGGGGAGCCTGATAGGCTGCAGTCCATGGGGTTGTGAAGTGTCAGACATGACTGAGCGACTTCACTTTTCACTTTCATGCATTGGAGAAGGCAATGGCAACCCACCCCAGTGTTCTTGCCTGGAGAATCCCAGGGATGGCAGAGCCTGGTAGGCTGCCGTCTGTGGGGTCGCACAGAGTCGGACACAACTGAAGCGACTTAGCAGCAGCAGCAGCAGGAAACTAAGATTCTACAAGCTACACAGCACAAACAAAAATCCAAAAAAATAAAAATTATGATGTAATTGACATATAATACTGCATAAGTTTAATGTGTACAACATGCTGATATACTGCTATATGATTACCACTAGCAGCATATTAGCTAACACCTTCATCACCTCAGGTAATTATAATTTCCTTTTTGTGGTAAGAATAATTAGCATCTAGTCTCTTAACAGCTTTTAAGTAAATAAAATTGAAAAATTAGCTACTATAATCACGTACTGAGCATTATATGAAATGCTGGACTCAAGTAAGTCCTCACAATGACCAAGAATGTAATTAGCCCCAATAACAGATTAAAAAAAAAAAAAAACCAAAAAACCTAGATCTGAGAGAAGTTAAGAAATAGATCCAAGGTCACCTAATAGTAGACCTATAACTATGTTTCTGATTTGCCCATTGATACTAGTATGTATATTCTTTTCACTATACTTCCTTTCAACAAAAACATCCACAATGAATGTTTAAGTGTATCCTAAGTATGGATGTGAGAGTTGGACCATAAAGTAGGCTGACCATAGAAGAATGGATGCTTTTGAACTGTGGTGCTGGAGAAGGCTCTTGAGAGACATTTGGACAGGAAAGAGATCAAACCAGTCAATCCTAAAGGAAATCAACCTTGAATATTCATTGGAAAAATGGCTGCTGAAGCAGAAGCTCCAATACTGTGGCCACCTGATGCAAAGAACTGACTCATTTGAAAAGACCCTGAGGCTGGGAAAGATTGAAGGCGGGAGGAGAAGGGGACGACAGAGGATGAGATGGTTGGATAGCATCACTGACTTGATGGATTTGAGTTGGAGCAAACTCTGGGAGATAGTAAAGGATAGGGAAGCCTGGTGTGCTATAATTCATGGGGTCGCAAAGAGTCAGACACGACTGAACAACAAAAACTCTTATACCAATAATTTTAATGTTATTTGCTCCTTGTTTTTCCTTTATTCCTTTTCAGTTTCTTCTGAATTAGAGAAAGATTACTGTCTCTTTCCCTTAATATAAAAAACAAATCTTAAGAGTCCACCATCAACCATTAAAACTTGTTTCCCTTGAAAACAGTAGGCTTAATTCAATATCAATAAGTCACATTCTTTGAGTTCTTTAAATCCACTTATCTAATCAGGTTGCCTATTTTCCAGGTTGTCTGATAATGTCTGACGAGCTCTCTCTAACTTTGACTTTATTAAGCTCTGCCTAATTAATTTCATATTTTAATTCAAAAAGGTACTGATGCATCAACCCATGAAGTAATGCTAACAGAAAACTCCTAACTGCATTTAACATTTAGGAAGCTAAAATGGGAAACAATAATAGTAATAATAATAAACCTTAAGACCTTGATGCTGGGAAAGATTGAAGGCAGGAATAGAAGGCGATGACAGAGGACGAGATGGCTGGATGGCATCACTGACCCAAAGGACATGAGTCCGAGTAAGCTCCGAGAGATGGTGAAGAATAGGGAAACCTGGCCTGCTGCAGTACATGGGGTCACAAAGCACTGGACACAATTTAGTAACTAAACAACAGAGATACAGTACAGTTGCATTTGTTTCTATGCACTTTGCATATCCAGCTGCCTACTTTAAAGAGTAAAAGCTGTTAACAGTGTGTTAGTGATTCATATGTTGGATTTCAATGGTTCTGTCTCAGTCTCTTTTCTATTTCTCTATACTCTACCCTAGATAATATCATAGATTCAAATGATTTCAGATCAAATTTTATGCATATACCATCTCTGCTATCTGGGCTTCCCAGGTGGGGCTAGTGGTAAAGAACCCTCCTGCCAATGCAGGAGACATAAGAGACGTAGATTCGATCCCTGGGTTGGGAAGATCCCCTGGAGACGGGAATGGCAATTCACTCCAGTATTCTTGCCTGGAGAATCCTGTGGACAGAGGAGCCTGGCTGGCTATAGTCCATAGTGCCACACAGAGTTGGACACAACTGAAACGACTTAGCACACAACACACATCTCTGCTATCTATCTCCATTCCAGGATGTCATCCTGAGTTCAGACCAACATGAATAGCTCCAAAACATCTCTATGGGATATTTCACAATCCTGGGGATTCTCCAGGCAAGAATACTTGTGTGGGTTGGTAAGTCCTCCTCCAGAGGATCTTCCTGCCCAGGGATCAAACCAGTGTCTCTTATGTCTCCTGCATTAGCAGGCAGGTTTTGTATCACTAATGCCACCTGGCAAGCCCCCTGCAATGCATTACGTCATTTGCAAATCCCCTCAAAAATTCTCTACCAAGCTATCATTCTTTATCTACAAAGACAGGTTCTAATACATAGAGTACCTAATTTCAGCAATCTGATTTTTAACAAAACCAACTCTCTCAGTAAGCACTGTCATAAAAACAGCTAACACTTCTTGACTCTTAAATGCATGCCAGCACTGCTTCAAGTGCTTTACATTGTTAAATCATGCAGTCTCCATTTTACAGATGTGAAAACTGAGGTATCAACAGTTTAACTTGCCAAGGTGTGCAAAGGCAGTAAACAGTAAAGATAAAAACAATATGTGGGAAAATGTACATAAATATGCCATTATATCATAAGCTTATTGTTACTATATGTGCGTATGTAAGTGTACACACACAAGGTTTTTATCAATAATGAGGGAGGGAGAGATTAAGGGAGAGGGAAGGAACATGCCCTGTTGGGTTTTCAACTTTAATAATAGAAAGTTATTTCTGTTCTTTCACAGTTAATTTATACTGAAATCATAATATATAACCATAAAGGATCCCAATGTTAGGTGAGCAATATATAACCTATAATAGCTTCTCAGGACAAAAGCTGCTTTGTGTTCTCAGTAGGGCAGACTACTCTTTTTCCCACAAGAATAATTGTATTATTGTGCTTCAGTGCAAATTCTCAGAGGGGAGCAGCTTCTTTAAAAATGCTGCTTCTTATTTCATTAAAAATAATAAAGCACAGAGAATATTTCATCTGAAATATCCCCCATGCCCAATTTCATTAGCTGCACTATTCTAGATGTCAACTCAGATTCAGAATTAGAAGGAATTCATTACAGGGGGCTCTAAATCTTTGGTTTCAGAATCACATACATGATTCAAGTCCCTAATTACCTCTAAATTAATATCTACTATACTAAGCAGGTACTTGGTAAAAGATTTATAGACGTTACTCAGTTGCATTCATAACCCTGTTTTAAGTTTCAGTTTGTTGGGGAAGTCTTTGCTGACCATGATCTTTCATCATGTTCCCAGACCTTGTGTAAATTCGCTTGTATTCTTCATCATTGTGTTATATGTCTTCCCTACCACTGTTTGCTTCCCAAGGTCATTGGCTGAGATTGTCTTGTTTTCTCACCCAGCCCAAAATTGTAGCTCACAGATGGAAACTAAGGACACCTGCAGTTATAGTCTACTATGTGGGGTTTTTATTCCAGAATATAAGCTGACCCATAGAGAAAATTAAAAAATAGCTACTAATGACAATTCCAGGCTATCCTGATGGCTCAATGGTAGACTCCACCTGCCGATTCAGGAGACTTAGGTTCGATCGCTGGGTTGAGAAGATCCCTGGAGAAGGAAATGGCAACCTACTCCAGTATTCTTGCCTAGGAAATCCCACAGACAGAGGAGCCTGGGAGGCTACAGTCCATGAGGTTGCAGAAGAGTTGGACACAACTTAGCAACTAAACAATAACAATGACAATTCCAGCACTTCAATAAATTTTCTCCTGCCTGATGATTACAACACTTCTTTGAAAATCACTGGAAATATATTGGAAAGAAGAAGGACTTGGGACACACAGTGGGCTGGAGAAATCACCTGCTACTCTCACCTCACAGCCAGTCGCTGTCTCGCTTTTCCCTGCTGTCACCATGGCCATTCCTGATTTTAAATCTGCCTCTTTGGTTCTTTTCTCCACTCCCAAGTCTCAAATCAAAGTTCAAGGATCTTAATCTTTCCCATAAATTCACAGACTAAACATCTAAATCTGGATTCTTATAATTTCTTGTCTTCCAGAATATGTGAGTTCTAACTAACCACACATTTCAATTTCCCTTCTCTATTAGCAATTTATCAGTCATATATATATTATATATATATACACACACACATATATATTTTCTGTTCTCATTATATTACCAGACTTTTAATAAGGAGTGTAATTTTATAATTTTTTTTTCATTTTAATAATATTTTTTATTTAACCCAATGTATCCAGAACATCATTTTAACATGTGAGCAATGTGAAAAGTTGACTATGTAATATTTTACTTTTTTTTTCATAATATTCAAAGCTTGGTGTGTATTTTGCACTTAGAGCTCATCCCAAGTAGGACCAAGTACTCAATAGTCACAATTTCTTTTTTCTTACCTACTAATTTCATCAAAGCCTAAAAAGACTCATAATGGAGTTGAAAAAAATGGGCAAAAAAAATTATGTAAATGAATATATAGAGCTCTGCAGGAAAAAAAAAAAAAAACTTGCTCAGGTTTCTAATCATTAGAAAGTTTACTGACCAAAGAAAAAAAAGCAAATATGTACTTGAATAAGTTAGACGGAGGATGCAATTAGCAACACAATTCGTATACTTTTGACCTTAAGTCAGTTTGGTACTTGTCTCCATTAGAATCATTTGGTTGGTTGAACTTAGAGAGTCTTCCTGCATTTGGATTATACAAATGCTGAATTATTACCCTTGTAAGACCATTTGCAATTTAATTGTTCTCAGGCAGAGCTTTAATAATAGCTTGTATAAAATGAATATTCAGGATTTTTGTCAAAATCATATTAAACTCTTCACTCAAGTGTCAATTTCCTTAATCTGCCCCTCTTCATATTTTTCCGGTAAGGAGTTAATTGAATTTCTAACAATCACTTACCTAATTCCCATGCCAAATCATTAAATGCTCAATAACTGCTTGAATAGATTAGAAAAATGCAGTTAGCTGGATCCTCACAAAAATGTTTTTGTGACAAAATCCTGTTTCTGCAAGTAATACACTTAGTCTTCTTAGTGAAAAAAGTCTTTCTAAAACACTCAGGAAAAGAATGAGACAAAGTGTTTCCACCACTGTCCCCAATCTGGAAGTATGAGAAAAGCATCAAGCTGAATGACATAGTATAAAGAAACAGTAAAAAATGAAAGGTCTGATCCAAGGTATTTACCCTCTAAAGTTTAATCACACAGACCAGCTCCTATTTAGAGTACACTCTTGCACAGCCTCTATTCAAGCTGCTACTTTTGTATAATGAACGTGGAGAAAGAGAAGTACATAAACACAGCTATGCTTTGAATAAGGACTGAGTATAAAGACATCTGTCCTCTAACATTTTACAAGTGTACCAAGTAATGACACATCCCCCTTTGTTTTCTTCCACATGTGAAGGATGAGTTCCTAAAAAGCCTAGGGTAACAGCTTTCAAACAACACTAACAAGCACCATGCCTTTGTGAGTTTTAAAAGAGAGAACAAGAATTATTTTCTAATAGCCAGTTTCCCCCCAGTAGTATAGAGAAAGTCACTAGGTTAGCACTGAACTTTTGTGGGAAAAAGAAAATCTTAGGATCTTTGCTTTATTGGAAATGACTTCTATAAAGTCATTTCAGGGTTTCAGACTCACTAGGATAAATGGAGCTATTCAGTAAGTATCGAGCTGTCTTTTAGAGTGAAACAAGGAGCCACTATTTGTAAATCATTTTTGTGCAAACTCCAATACCACAAAGTAAGACTTAAAATACAATGTGCTGCGATTACATTTAAGCGCTAAATCAAATCATCGTTTGTCAAAGATATGGTGGTGCTTACTTCAGTCAGACCACTCTTTCAGGGGCATTCTTCAGAGTTGGAGCAAACAGTCACTGAAGAACCAAAGATAAATGTTCTACAATAGCTGCCTAAATGTACACAACTTGGAGAATTAAATATCAGCAGAAAGAAAGAGCTACTGTTGGAAAGAGAATCCACAAACCAGGATCATTCAAAGACCTATCCATACCATGGTTCCAAAGAACTAGCCAACATTATACTCAAAATAAGTGCTAACATGATCAGTGAACAGGAAAAAAAAGTATATGGCCTATTTGGAGGTTATATTCACAAACTTTAAACATTTTCATATGAATGAAATGAACTCTTTGCTGCAAAGTTTATCTTTACTTAATAAAAGCCATCTTAAAAAAAAAATGCCATCTATATATTACAGTACCTTGCCTCCTTGGTGACTCACTTCCTGTGAGGACCAGAACAATCATGGTCTGGTTTGACTGTAGTAAATTAAATGCTTCCCAAGGGGCTCAGATGGTAAAGAATCTGCCTCTAATACAGGAGACTGGGGTCTGATGACTGGGTTGGGAAGATCTACTGGAGAAGGAAATGGCAACCCACTCCAGTGTTCTTGCCTGGAAAATTCCATGGACAGCAGAGTTTGGTGGGCCATGGCCCATGAGGTCACAAAGAGCTGGACATAACTGAGCAAGTAACACACACACACACACACACAAATTAAATGCACAGGATTTCACAAATGTTAGTGTGCACTGAGTCTGTTATTAAATTGAACAATGAGATATAATAAAGGATGGTGTCTCTATACCACAGTGAAGTCTCCGACACTTTGCGACCCCATGGACTATAGCCTACCAGCCTCTGTCCATGGGATGGGAGTGGCTAATAAAGCTAAAAGTGAAATCACTAGAGAGAAAATACAGGACTTTCACCAAGTTTTTCTTTTCATAACGAGGGAGGCTGGGACTTCCCTGGTGGTCCAGTGGTTAAGATCACCTTCCAAGGCAGAGAGTACATGTTTGATCCCTAGTCAGGGAGCTAAGATACCACATGCTTTCCAGCCAAAAAACCAAAACATTAAAAAAAAAACATAAACAATATTGCAACAAATTCAATAAAGACCTTAAAAATGGTCCACATCAAAAAAAAAAAAATCTTTAAAGAAATAAAAATAAAATGTTGGAAGCATATTAAGCATGTCATACTGTGTGCTCAGTTGCTTCAGTCATGTCTGACTGTATGACGCTATGGCCTGTAGCCCTCCAGGCTTCTCTGTCCACGGGATTTTCCAGGCAAGACTACCGGAGTGGGTTGCCATTTCCTTCTCCAGGGGATCCTCCCACCAAGGGATCAAACCTGCGTCTCCTCCTTGGCAGGCAGATTCTTTACCATTGAGCCACTAGGGAAATCCACTACTATCGTCACTATCATTAAAAACTAGCTGCATGATTACTTTTGATGGACACAAAGGCAAACAGGACTTTGATTCTCCTTTAACAGCCGTATAACATATAGATTTTTAGTATTCCATTTTATAAATTAACAAACAGAAATACAGAGAAATGAATTTTCTCAGAGCACAGAACTAGGAAATCAAGGCAGCCACAGCTTTAGTCTGGGTATCACTCCAAAGCTTGTCCTTTTAATGATTTTACTTCTCTATTTTCCCTTAGAGATAAATGTGGTAAAACAGAAAAATCAAATAATGTATACAACTTAATATGTTACTTTTGAGTAAGTTTAAAAGTAATTTTAACTAGCGTGAAGCTCAATGGTTAAGAAAAACAGGAGAGGCATGAATAAAATACATAACTATACAAATGTCTCAGTTGGCTGACAAATTAAACATGGATAACCAAAACAAAATGCCTCAGTCTGTGAAGCAAAAGTCAGTTTCACTCTCTGTGAACTAATTACATTAATATTTTATACGTAAAATATAACGACAATAATATCAGCTTTGATTCATTATTCTCAAAATTCCTGCATCAGGTAAATAAAAACAGCTCTGAAAGTGACAAGTGTCATAGCCACAGACATCAAGACTTGCTTTTATTTGACAAGTTTTCAGTCCCCTTTAAAAAGGCAAAACTCGTCCATCATACAAAGCTAAGATACAGGCAAAAATAAGACCTACGCTTCTGGGCTCTAAATCTTCTACTTTAGTTTCTTTTAGCCAGTTTCTGGGACAATATCACATTTCTGACTTCCAGTTTTCCTTATGTTGAAAGAAATAAGTGTTGCCTTCTCTGTATTTCAATACACCAATACTCATGCTGGAGCACTAATATGTGAAGTTATGATTACCCCTTGTCTCACCACTCTTCTTGAAAGTAGCAAGCTTTTTCAACTCAGAGCAAATCAAATTCATCATTCTGTTCCCTATGTTTAGCATGCTGAGTTTAATAAATGTTTGTAAAACTAACGACTGTTTTAGATAGTCTTAAATGATGCACAAGCATACCTCACATATACATGTATAAAACTCTTCTTTGCCCTTACTCCAAAGGAATGAATTCACATAGGACTTTTAATATCTGAATGAAATTTTTATCATTTAAAATTTTCATATTAACTGGGGAAATAATTTTCCAGCTCATCCTCCCATCATTACCATACTCTCAACCCTTACTCTCTCTTCTCCTCTAATTCTTTCCTCTGCAGAAGACCCTACTTCTTGCTACAGTAATTCAGCTTTTTGCATCTTGTGGTACAGAGGACAAATGTTAGGAGTTCCCCTTCTTCTGATCCCCAAAACAGTTTAGGTTATTAATGTAAGAAAGATTGTAAGCCATATATTCACATTGTTTATTTCCCCTTACCTAAACTGCTGATCGAAGGTTCACTTTTGTTAACTGCTAAGTGCAACATTATTGTTAGAGAAACACTATGGTAATTGCAGTGAAATTAGAATTTCACTGTAAATTGAAAAATGGACCCAGAGCTCTATTCATATTGAATCAAGTGTAGTTCATACATCGAGAACAAATTGAGGCAACACCAACTAAATAACTCAACTTCTGGGCATATATGCCATTACTCCTTTCCACTCTAATTACTGCAGTTACTTTACTTATTTTGTCCCATATCTCAGTGAAAATACCAGAAAGAATTTTCAGAGATAGGCAGCATATAAAAAGTAAACATAAAATTATTTCTTAAGCTTATAGTTCTGTAATAACCACAATTTTTAAAAAATAAGGCAGAAATTAAGCCAGTTTCAGAAGCATAGATTTTGCTGATGCTAAAATTTAATATAGCTAATTATTATTTGACAAGCTCCTAAAGTTATATATGACTTGAAGAACGGTACATACCCCCAATGGATTTTAATATTCAGTACCAAATAACATTTAAGATTCATTAAGACATGCAAAACACTAACATATGAAACGCATTCTTTAAGTTTTCTATTGATTGCACAATTATCTTTACTAAATCCTTCAAGTTGCTCTAGAAAGAATACTCGGTGATAGAATATTAATGTCTCTGAAGGAAAAAAGTAAAATCGCTTTAAATCTGTGGACTTTTCATTTCCAAGTGAAAGACATATAGTTCCTTTGGATACACAAACAAGCTGTACACATCCAAGAAGGGAGAGAAAGATGCAGAATCAAGATGACGTTAATTATGCACATAAATATTAATACATATGTTTCTGACACTCAACGTACTATGCTTCAGAGCTTCAATATCTTCATTTGCATACTGGGCTTTGACAGCAACAGTAAATTTACATCTTTTCATCAGTAATACAACAGTGAATGTTTTTAAAGCTAAACAAGTAATGTGGTGGACTTGCATGTCATTTCCATTGTTTTGACACTTTTTTAAAGAAAACGGAAAGAGGTATTTAACTAAACAAATAGTCATTTACATATTTTACTAAGTGTAAGATACCATGGTAAGCCAATGTCAAAGGATGAATATATGTTCTTGTCTCTAAAATCTGACACTAGTCCTCAGGTCTGTGAGCTAGTAGCAATGGTGGATTCCTCGTTGTAGCAGTGAGCAAGCAATAGATGACCCAAAGAACCAACCTTTACCTGGTGTAGCCCAAGAAGTAAAGCGGAAAGCAGACAAAATCGTCTAAAGATAATAAGCCCTTAGTCAGTGCATGAACAGAATATAGTCAGTGATATTTCTCTTTGAAAAATAAGCTGGCCACATATTCTAGAAATTTAGTTTGATCAGAGCTGTAGAAATCCATTTTTTATTAAAATCTTCCTGGAACAATCTGAATTACTTTCATTTCATAGGTAAGTCCTCTTGATATACTGAAATGAAATTTTGATATCTTAATGCTAATTGTGACTACAATACATCCATTTAAAAATGGCATTGCCCTCAATTAAGTGGCAGCATGAAGAAACATACTACTCTAGGGAACGTCTTTAAATTGAGAAGTTCAGTTGTGAGGCATCGAAGACTATGTGTTTAACCAAGATTCCAAAGCTGTGTGCCTGTGTGGCTGGGGGTGTGGCGGGGAGATACATTCTAATCCCAGCTGTTAAACTTCTTGGGCTTAGTTTTCGTACTGGCAAACAGTTGGTGCTTAAAAGGGGGATAAGAAGTTTAAAGGACCTGAGAAATTGGTCACTTCTTTAACAGTTCATTTCATAGACTGTTTAATGTTCAAAGACTGCCTCTATTTGAAGTCTCCTTTAAATTTTTAAACTATATGATCCTTATTTTACATTTCTTTTAGTCTACAACAAACAGGTCATATGTCATTAACAAAAGGAGGCACCGTAATATATCTGATTTGTAGTGAAACCACACGGGTGTTTAAAGTTAAAAGTTAAATGTCACTCTTTTAGACAAAGGATACAAGAGGCACTCTATGCTGACAGAGTGGGGAGGGAGGGAAAGAAACAGCATTCTCTCAGCCCTGTGATGGCCCTTTCATCTCACCAAGCCATTGGTATAAAAAGGCACTGGCAGTATTCTTTGGCATATGCTTATATTTCTCTCTCACATTCCAAAGGTTGACACAGGTTCAGTTCCTAGAACAACCTTGAACACTGTGGAGCTGAAACGAAAACCAGAGGAGCCTCACTGAGGTTTGCACTGAGTTAAGACTGAATGACTTTAATTTTTCTGAATTGGTTTCAGTTCTCATGAAACACTGCCAATCTGACAATTCTAGAAACCACACCTCTCGTTTATTCACATGAAGAAAAATAAAAGAGAAACAACGGGGCAGATGCCAAATGTGAACAATTGGTTTGGCCTTGTCCCATGTGCCAGGGATAATTTAATCATCACTACAAGTCAGTTTAAGGGCTTGTTTTAAATCTTCATAAGAATATGAAGAATTATAATTTATTAAATTTAAACACAACTACTACAATTTAAATTTCGATTTTAAAAATGAATTAAAATGCCCAAACGATCATTAAATTATAATGATTGTTTGGTTATAACTTATAATTACCCAAAACAACAAATCACCATTTCTACAGAAAATGACTAATTTGTTGTGTATCTGTTAAACAGCCCTAAAGTAACAAGCAGCATCAGATTTATTTTATTGTTTAAAAATAAGCTATCCAGATTGTCTTACTGTTTAAAAATAAGCTATCAGGGTTCCCCAAAGAAACAGAACCAATAGGCTATATATACACATACACAGAGATTTGTTATTAAGGAACTGGCTCACAGACTTGTGGAGATGATAAGTCTGAAGCCTCCAAGACAGGCCTGCAAGTTGTATACCCAGAGAAGTGTGGCTTCTGAAGACACAAGCCGAAAAGTAATCTTATCTAGCTTTGCTATAAATTGAAGCCAAGGGCTTCAACTGAATAGATGAGGCCCACTTACACTGTGAAAAGTATGAAGCAGTATGAAAAGGCAAAATGATATGACACTAAAAGATGAACTCCCCAAATCACTAGGTGCACAATATGCTACTGGAGAAGAGTGGAGATATTGCTCCAAAAGGAATGAAGAGGCTGAGCTAAAGTGGAAACAATGCCCAGTTGTGGATGTGTCTGGTAGTAAAAGCAAAGTCAGATGCTGTAAAGAACAATATTGTATATGAATCTGGAAGGTTAGGTCCATGAACCAAGGTAAATTGGAAGCGGCAAACAGGAGATCGCAAGAGTGAATACCAACATTTTAGGAATCAGTGAACTAAAATGAACCGGAATGAGTGAATTTCATTCAGATGATCATTATATCTACTACTGCGGGCAAGAATCCCTTATAAGAAATGGAGTAACCCTCATAGTAAACAAGAGTCCAAAACGCAATCTTAAAAACAACAGAATAATCTCTGTTCATTTCCAAGGCAAATCATTCAATATCACAGTAATCCAAGTCTATGCCTCAACCACTAAGGCCAAAGTAGCTGAAGCTGAATGGTTCTACAAGACCATTGTAGGTCTGTGAAGACCTACAAGACCTTCTAGAACTAACACCCCAAAAAGATGTGCTTTTCATCAAAGGGGACAAGGACGTGAAAGTAGGAAATCAAGAGATACCTGGAGTAACAAGCAAGTTTGGCCTTGGAGTAAAACATGAAGCAGGGCAAAGGCAAACAGAGTTTTGCCAAGAGAACACACTGGTCATAGCAAACACCCTTTTCCAAGAACACCAGAGATGACTCTACACATGGACATCACCAGATGGACTTTACCGAAATCAGATTGATTATATTCCTTGCAGCCACAGATGGAGAAGCTCTATACAGTCAGCACAAGCAAGACTGGGAACTGACTGTGGCTCAGACCATGAACTCCTTCTTGCCAAATTCAGACTTAAATAGAAGAAAGTAGGGAAAATCACTAGGCCATTCAGATATGACCTAAATCAAATCAATTATGACTATACAGTGGAAGTGACAAATAGATTCAAAGGATTAGATCTGATAGAGTGCCTGAAGAATAATGGATGGAGGTTTGTAACATTGTACAGGAGGTGGTAATCAAAACGATCCCCAAGAAAAAGAAATCCAAAAAAAAAAAAAAAAGGTTGTCTGAAGAGGCTGAGAAAAGAAGTAAAAGGCAAAGAAGAAAGGGAAACATACACCCATCTGAATGCAGAGTTCCAAAGAATAGCAAGGAGAGAGAAGAAAGCCTTCCTCAGTGATCAACGCAAAGAAATAAAGGAAAATAACAAATGGGAAAGACTAGAGATGTCTTCAAGAAAACTAGAGATACTAAGGGAACATTGAGAATCCCTACTGCAAGGAGATCAAACCAGTCAGTCCTAAAGGAAAGATTGAAAGTAGGAGGAGAAGGGGATGACAGAGGATGAGATGGTTGGATGGCATCACTGACTTGACGGACATGAGCTTGACCAAGCTCTTGGAGTTAGTGATGGACGGGGAAGTCTGGCGTGCCACAGTCCATGGGTTCGCAAAGAGTCAGACACAACTGAGCAACTGAACTGAACTGAACCTGAAGGGGACATTTCATGCAAAGATGGGCACAATAAAGGATAAAAAAAAAAGTATGGACCTAAAAAAAGCAGAAGATATTAAGAAGAGGTGGCAAGAATACACAGAAGAACTATACAAAAAAGATTTTTATGACCCAGATAACCACAATGGTGTGATCACTCACCTAGAGCCAGACATCCTGGAGTGCAAAGTCAAGTCAGCCTTAGAAAGCATCGCTATGAACAAAGCTAGTAAAGGTGATGGAATTCCAACTGAGCTATTTCAAATCTAAAAGATGATGCTGTCAAAGTGCTGCACTCAATATGCCAGCAAATTTGAAAAACTCAGCAGTAACCACAGGACAGGAAAAGGTCAGTTTTCATTCCAAATCCAAAAAAGATAATGCCAAAGAATGTCCAAACTACTGCACAATTGTACTCATCTCACAGACTAGCAAAGTAATGCTCAAAGTTCTCCAAGTTATTCTTCAACAAAACATAACCTGAGAACTTCCAGATGTTCGAGTTGGAACAAATAGTTGGCTCTTTGCATCAGATGGCCAAAGTATTGTAGCTTCAGCATCAGTCCTTCCAATGAATATTCAGGACTGATTTCCTTTAGGATTGACCAGTTGGATCTCCTTGCAGTCCAAGGGACTCTTAAGAGTCTTCCCCAACACCACAGTTCAAAAGCATCAATTCTTCGACACTCAGCTTTCTTTATAGTCCAACTCTCACATCCATACATGACTACTGGAAAGATGGACTTTTGTTGGCAAAGTAATGCCTCTGCTTTTTAATATGTTGTCTAGGTTAGTCATAGCTTTTCTTTCAAGGAGCAAGTGTCTTTTAATTTCATGGTTGCAGTCACCATCTGCAGTGATTTTGGAGAAAATTGCCCAAATTTCTCACGGTTTCCATTGTATTCCCATCTATTTGCCATGAAGTGATGGGACTGGATACCAGGGTCTTAAATTTTCTGAATGTTGAGTTTTAAGCCAACTTTTTCACTCTCCTCTTTCACTTTCATAGTTGACACATAAAATTAACCATCACATATGTAACATTTTTTTATTAAAATAAGTTACTGTGGGAAATCCACCTAATGTAGTCATCATTTATACTACCACGGGCCTTCCAATTTTGCAGGAACTTATTTAATATTTTAAAAATTGATTTGTATTTTACCCTCTAACAATTGTGACAGTAAAGATTTCTGGAATTTGAGAGTCTGTCATACAAAATGTCTTCTTTTATTGGTTCCATTCTTTTCAGTATGTCTGCATTGTGTGATCAAACCTCTAGCTCCTACCCACCCAGCCTCAGTCAACTCATCTTGCCTCTACTTAGCAATTTCTATTACTGCATTTCCAGATCCCAAATTCTCCTGTTCTGATGATATTAACTTTTTTTTTACAGTCTTTTAATTGAAGGATAATTACTTTACACTTGTGATAGTTTCCACCGTACATCAACATGAATCAGCCATAGGCATACATATGGCCCCTCCCTCTTAAACCTCCCTCCCACCTCTCTTCCTATCCCACCCCAATTTGGGTTCCCTGGGTCATACAGCAATTCCCACTGGCTATCTACTTTATATATAGTAAAACATATGTTTCAGTGCTATTCTCTCAAATCATTCTACCATCTCTCTCCTCTAATGTGTCATTAAATTTTGATAAATTTTCTATCATTGTTTTTTTTTTTTTAGATAGTTTCTTTTTTCCTTGGAACTTCTTCTTTTCAACCTAATGTACTCTAGAGTTTAAACCCAAACTAGCTTGCAATTACAAAATAATTACCTTCCTGTGGAAATCATTCAAGATTTAGCTACATAAACAAATACACCAACCTTCTTCATCTACAAATCCTCATTATCATTCTATCTTTGATGATTATATAATTCTCATATCATGAAAGTGTAAATGGCTAATTCAAAAGTTAAAAATGCACAAAAGAATAAAGGAAGAGAGTGGTCATGAGTCAGCTTTCCTTTATGTTTCATTGGTGCAGGGGTAAGGAACAGAGGGATATACAGGGCACAAAGACTGGACATAACCTATCCACCACAAGACATCCCTACGTAGGATATTCAAACATGAGTTACTAAGAATTTCAACAGGTCAGTCCCTTCCAGAAGAAAATTAAAATATTCCATTTTAACTACTACACTGAAAAGGTTATGAAAATTAATGAACTCATTTTAAGAGACTCCATATTACAAACTCAATCTCCAGGATATCAGAGTGCTAACAAAAAATTTTTGAGAGCATGACACAATGTGAAAATTATCAAGACTATAAGTTAGATGGTGTGAGCACAATTTGCAGTCCTGCAATTTGCTCATTGTGTGGCCTAAGAATGTCACTGTCCCTTTAGGAATCTGTAACTGTACATCTACTTAAATGAGATATAAAGTTTTACTAGAATCAATATGTAGTTCTAAAATATCATATTATTTTTTTCATTTTTAAAAAATGAACTTAAAAATTATATTCAATTTCTTTTTCTGATTTTTCATTGTTAGTATATAGGAATGCAAGTGATTTCCGGTAATTGATTTTGTATACTACGTATGGGAAGTTGCTCAGTCATGTCCGACTCTTTGCAACCCCATGGACTGTAGCCTACCAAGCTCCTCGGTCCATGGAATTTTCCAGGCAAGAGTACTGGAGTGGGTTGTCATTTCCTTCTCAAGGGGATCTTCCTAACTCAGGGATTGGAACTGGGTCTCCCGTATTGCAGGCAGACGCTTTACTGTCTGAGCCACCAGGGAAGCCCTTTGTATCCTACAACTTTGCTAAATTCATTGATTTGCTCTAGTAATTTGCTGATAGTATCTTTAGGGTTTGCTATGTATAGTATTATGTCATCTGCAAACAGTGAGAGCTTTACTTCTTGTTTTCCAATCTGGATTCCTTTTCTTTTTCTTCTCTGATTGCTGTAGCTAGGACTTCCAGAACTATGTTGAATAATAGTGGTGAGAGTGGACACCTTTGTTTTGTTCCTGATCTTCGGGGGAATGCTTGCAGTTTTTCACCACTCAGAATAATGTTTGCTGTGGGCTTATCATATACAGCCTTTACTATGTTGAGGTAGATTCCTTCTATGCACATTTTTTAAAGAAGTTTAACCATAAATGGGTGCTGAATTTTGTCAAAGGCTTTTTCTGCATCTATTGAGATGATCATATGGTTTTTACCTTCAATTTGTTAATATGGTGTATCACATTGATTGATATGCACATATTGAAGAATTAGCCTCCAATTAAGATAAATCACCTGGAAATAAAGTTTTTCTCTCTTCTCTCCAAAAAAAAAAAAAAGGTAAATAAATTTAAATTAAAAAAAAAAAAAGAATCCTCGCATCCCTGGAATAAACCCAACTTGATCACAGTGTATGAGCTATTTAATGGGTTACTGAATTTTGTTTGCTAGAATTTTGTTGAGGATTTTTTAATCTATGTTCATCAGTGACACTGGCCTGAAGTTTTCCTTTCTTGTGTTTTCTCTTTGTCTGTTTTGGTATCAGGGTGATGGTGGCCTTGTAGAATGAGTTTGGAAGTGTTCCTTCTTCTGTAGTTTTTTGAGTTTTAGAAGGATAGGCATTAGCTCTTCTCTAAATGTTTGACAGAATTCACCTGTGAAGCCTTCTGGTCCTGGGCTTTGTTCTGGGGGAGATTTTTGATCACAGTTTCGATTTCAGTGTTTATAATTGGGTTGTTCATAATTTCTATTTCTTCTTGGTTCAGTCTTGGAAGATTTAACTTTTCTAAGAATCTGTCCATTTTTTCCAGGTTAACCATTTTATTGCCATATAGTTATTTATAATAGTCTCTTATAATACTTTGTATTTCTGCATTGTCTGTTGTAACCTCTCCTTTTTCACTTCTGATTTTGTTGATTTGATTCTTCTCTCATTTTTTCTTGATGAATCTGGCTAAAAGTTTGTCAATTCTGTTTATCTTCTCAAGGAACCAGCTTTTAGTTTTATTAATCTTTACTATTTTTTTTCATTTATTTCTGCTCAGATCTTTATTATTTCTTTCCTTCTGATAATTTTGGGGGGGGTTGTTCTTCTTTTTCTAGTTGTTTTAGGTGTAAAGTTAAGTTGTCTATTTGATGTTTTTCTTGTTTCTTGAGATAGGATTGTATTGCTATAAACTTTCCTCTTAAAACTGCTTTTGCTGCAGCACATAGGTTGTGAGTTGTGTTTTAACTGTCATTTGTTTTTAGGAATTTTTTTTATTTCCCTTTTGATTTCTTCAGTAACCTGTTCGTTATTTAAATATGTATTGTTTAATCTCCATGTGTTTGTGTTTTTTACATTTTTTCCTTGTAATTGATATCTAGTCTTATAGCATTGTGATCAGGCAAGATGCCTGATATGATTTCAAGTTTCTTAAATTTACTGAGGTTTGATTGTGACCCAAGATGTGGTCACAGGGAGAAGGGAGGAGACACTGAGATGTATGGAGAGAGTAACATGTAAACTTACATTACCATGTAATGTAAAATAGACAGTCAATGGGAATTTGCTATATGTCTCAGGGAACTCAAACAAGGGCTCTGTATCAACCTAGAGGGGTGGGATGGGGAGGGAGAAGGAAGGGAGGCTCAAGAGGGATGAGCCATATGTATACCTATGGCTGATTCATGTTCAGGTTTGACAGAAAACAAAATTTGTAAAGCCCTTATCCTTCAGTTAAAAATTAATTAATTGATTTTTAAAAAGTATATTTAAGTCACATTGTCACATGATCTTTAAACTCACCTAACTGAGGTATGATTGACATACAAAAAGCTGCACATATTCAATGTATACAACATGTTGTGTTTGGAGATAAGCTTATACCTATGAAACCATCAAGACTATCAATACCACACACTTACCCATCACCTCCAAAAGTTTCCTCCCACCATCTTTGTCTTCTTTTCCTTTTGTGATAAGAGCACTTAACCTATGATTTACCCTCTTGGCAAAATTTTAAGCATACAATACTTAAGCAAAGGACCAAGATCAACAATAGGTCAGCAACACTTACTTACTTTGCTTAACTGAAAGTCTTTGACCAACATCTCCCCAATGCCCCCTCCACTCAGTCCCTGGCAACTATTATTTTACTGTGTTTCCATGTGTTGGCTATTTTAGATTCATATAAATGAAATCACACACTGTGCCTGGATTATTTCCTTAGCATGATGCCCTCCAAGTTCATGCATGTTGTCACAAATGGCATGTGTGTGTGTGTGTATCTATATATGAGAAATGCACACCCATTCATCAGCTGTTTCCCACAGACTTTCACTTGGGGTTCAAGAGAAAAATTGGACACAAGAAAAAATTACCCACTGTTAAGACATAAAGTAGGCAACAAAACTGAACTAGAAATGGCCCCGATGTTGAAAATATCAGACAGGGATTTCAAAATAACTGGGACTAGGATGCCAAAGGATCTAGAGGAAAAGATCAATAAAAATAATGGACAGACAATTTTAGCGGAGAAATGGAAACACACACAGTACAAAGATGAGAATTCCTATGATGGGCTTCAGCAAAGTGACTATGCTGTGCTTAGTTGCTCAGCCATGTCCAACTCTTTGAGACTTCATGGACAGTAGCCTTCCAGGCTCCTCTGTCCATGGGGATTCTCCAGGCAAGAATACTGGAGTGGGTTGCCATGCCCTCCTCCAGAGGATCTTCACAACCCAGGGATCGAACCTACACCTCCTCCATTGGCAGGCAGATTCTTAACCATGTGAGCCACCAGGGAAGCCCTATAGGATAGTAAATAATGAGTGTATTTCAAGAGTAAATAAGACTAATCAAGGAGAATGTGAGAAAATAAAGAATTTACAAACATAAAAAATAAAAGAAATGGGATTGCCACAGATCCTGCAGACTTTAAAGGTTCAGTTCAGTTCAGTTCAGTCACTCAGTCATGTCCGACCCTTTGTGACCCCATGAACTGCAGCATGCCAGGCCTCCCTGTCCATCACCAATTCCCGGAGTTTATTCAAACTCACGTCCATTGAGTCGGTGATGCCATACAGCCATCTCATCCTCTGTCGTCCCCTTCTCCTCCTGTCCCCAATCCCTCCCAGTATCACAGTCTTTTCCACTGAGTCAATCTTCACATGAGGTGGCCAAAGTATTGGAGTTTCAGCTTTAGCATCAGTCCTTCCAAAGAACACCCAGGACTAATCCCCTTTAGAATGGACTGGTTGAATGTCCTTGCAGTCCAAGGGACTCTCAAGAGTCTTCTCCAACACCACAGTTCAAAAGCATCAATTCTTCAGTGCTCAGCCTTCTTCGCAGTCCAACTCCCACATCCATACATGACTACTGGAAAAACCATAGCTGTGAATAGATGGACCTTTGTTGGCAAAGAAATGCCTCTGCTTTTGAATATACATTCTAGGTTGGTCATAACTTTTCTTCCAAGGAGTAAGCGTCTTTTAATTTCATGGCTGCAATCACCATCTCTAGTGATTTTGGAGCCCAAAAAAGTAAAGTCTGACACTGTTTCCACTGTTTCCCCATCTATTTCAGATAGGATACTGAACTGTCTCTTATACACATCAGATGTGTATAAGAGACAGATATGGAGTGCAGCACTTTCACAGCATCATCTTTCAGGATTTGAAACAGCTCAACTGGAATTCCATCACCTCCACTAGCTTTGTTCATAGTGATGCTTTCTAAGGCCCACTTGACTTTCATAAAGGAATATTATAAACAATTAAGTGGGAAATACTCAACAACCTTGACAAATTGCAATTCTTGGAAAATATAAACTATCAAAATTTACTGAGGAATATAAAATATATCCATTAAATAAATTAAAATGGCTTTTTTTATTAAAAGACATCACACACACACATACACACATACGTGCACACACAATACATGTCTAGTTTTACTGCTGCTGCTACCACTGCTGCTAAGTTGCTTCAGTTGTGTCCGACTCTGTGCAACCCCAGAGACGGCAGCCCACCAGGCTCCCTGTCCCTGGGATTCTCCAGGCAAGAACACTGGAGTGGGTTGTTATTTCCTTCTCCAATGCATGAAAGTGAAGCTAAATTGAATTAAATATATTGTATCAAAAATTAAAGAAAGATAACAATAATATGCAAAAACTTGTGAATTTAAGCATGAGTAATCACTATAAGTTTTATACCACTTATATGTGCTAGTCATCATTATAAGTGCTTTCCATAGATTAATTTATTAATCTTCACAAGAACCCATTTAGGTGGGCACTATTATCTCAGTTTAATAAATAAGAGAATATTATAGGCAGTATTAGTGAGGCTAATGAATGTTGGATTTGGACTTGAACACAGGAAGTTCTGGTTCTGGTGACCATTTCTTTTTCAATATGTTATACTGAATTCTAAGCAAATAAAATAGCAGAGAAATGTGCATGTGTGTGAATGAGAGTGTGTATGTATGGCTTCTGTATATATTTCATATATTGGAAAAGTTAACATCATAAAAGAGAGGAGAAAGGAAATACTTCTGAGACAGGAGGCTTATTACAAACTCAAATATAACCTAAATGGATGAAAATGATACATGTTGTCTTAAAAAATCAATATAAATGTATTAGAAAGGATTATACTGAAATAAATCACTAATCCCAGGGGAGAGAAAGCCTTTCTATGCATAAAATCAGCACATTATGAAAAAAAATCTCAAAATAAAAAATTGTGTCTACTTATAGAATATGTAATCTATAAAGGATGAGGATAAATTTTTTAGTCACTAACACTTCAATAGGAAAAAATAACAGAATGAATTAATAATTCACAAAAGAAATACAGTTGGCTAATAAAAGAGGTAAAAAAGTTAATATCCTCCTAAGTTAGCAACAAATGTGTTAGTATAATTTCAGTAAAACTAAAAACAAAAACACTGATAGATTCATTTCCTGTATGAGGAAAAAGGAATTTGTGGAATAATATTGAAAGGGTATACAATCATGCAGTGTTTCTGCTTGGCAATACATGCCAAGTTCTTTTAAAATGTTTGTAAGTTTTTAGTAAAAAAAAAAAAAAATGACAAGATATGGGTAAAAACTGTATATCCCTGGATGTTTATCACACTTCACATTTCAAGGCAAAAATGAGGGCTACCAGCTAGGATTCTGAAACCAGACATCTGGTTGCAAAGTCAAGCTCTAACTTTCCAGCTGATGACTTGGAGCAAATTGTATAACCTCGCCGTGTTTTGGTTTTTAACATCTGTATAATGGGAATAATAACAGTACCTACCTATGCATCTGTTCTGCAGTTTAAACAAAATGATATCTCTAAAGCCTTAGAACAGCTCCCAGCACAAAATAAGCACAATAGAGATAACAGCTATAACCATTGTGTTTACAATTCAGCCTTAGGAAAAGCATGACTTTATAATAAACTATGCATGTAATCTTCTGTAGCTATAAAAGATCACTTTTGCAAAGAATATTTAATAACAAAGAGAAGTAACAATAAAATGTATATAGAGAAAATTTTATATATAAAAGAAAATGTAAACAGAAGAAAATGGTAAGTGGTAAATACTTCAAATATCATCAGAAATTTTGTAGGAATGGTGATGTTACAAGTAATGATGATGAACATAAGCTTGGTGATAATGATATTTACCACCATCTGGGATCATAAATACTGCAACTAAATTATTAATTTATCTTATATCCAAAGAGGTAGTATCTTGTACTCAAGTCTCTTTCAATACAGATGATGTAAGTATTAGAAATTCTTATAAATTATACATTAATTATTAAATGAATACTACTTGACTTTGCGTCCAATGTAAGGCAAATACACGAATAAACTAAAACCGATCATGGCTAATTTTAAGCATTCTTATGTAATTAAATATGGCTTTGAATTAAAATGCTACTTGAGGAAAGAGAATAAAAATATCTGAGCAGGAAATATCCTAACATAAAGTTTTTCTTGAGCATTTAATGTTATATTACTGTTATCCTCATGTAATATGAACAGTCTCAAAATGAGACATCACTTTTCTGGGATTCAAAGATGAGGTTATTAATCACATCTACCTTTCATGAATATATATTATAGCATAATTTCTTAAACAGTAACACTTCATAAGAATGCCTATGAAAATATGAATATCTCACTATTTGATTTCTTAAAATATGAACACGTTTAAACCTTCTTTTTGAACATTTTTAAAGACCTAATGAAGCAAACTGTTAAAATAAATAGAGATGGTCATCACTTTGAAGCCAAGTTTGTTTGCATGTGGGGTCAGGGAGTAATGTGGACATTTTCATAGCTCTGAGCAGTGCATGCTTTTGAGTGTCACTTTAATAATAAAGTATTTTAGAAGCTCTTATTGTACCTTTATTTGTTTGAGCATGAAAACAACAATATTTTAGACTTGTAGGGATTATAAGTGATCAGCTCACAGCGTCTCCTACTTCCTCAGGAATCACTTCAACAACTTAGAAGATACTCCCGATTTTGTCTCAGTCCTCAAGGCCCAGAAAGCTCTTACATCATCTTGCCAGACTACTTATAATACTGTTGTATCGGCTTAACTGGGGTACCCTGGTGGCTCAGTGGTAAAGGATCTGCCTGCCAATGCAGGAGACAGGCTCAATCCCTGGGTCGGGAAGATCCCCTGGAGGAGGGCATGGCAACCAACCTCAGTACTCTTGCTTTGAAAATCCGATGGAGAGAGGAGCCTGAAGGGCTACAGGCCATGGGGGTTGCGAAAGGTATGACAGGACTGAATGACTAAACAACAGCAACAACACTGGGTTCATTGTTACGGTACAGATTATGGAATGGAATTGGGAACACAGGCTTTAGGGTCAGAGCAGGGTTAACCTGTTGCTTCCTAACCTTATAATGCAGGATGTTAGCCTTTCAGGTACTCAGCTGCTTTATCTTTAAAATGAGCTTAATTTATGGGATAGTTGTAATTCTACATAAATTATATATTTACGTAGAATTTTCTTATATTTAATTCCTTAATATTTTATACTTTTTACATTTCTTTCATAGTAAGATATGCAGTAATGAGTTAAATTTCTTTTCCAGTCAGCTGTCTGAAGGCTATTTTTGGTGACTGCTCCATCTTTTTGAAAACTCATTCTCAATTCCACCTTGATCAAATATGCATACTGTATCTCTTAAGTTACCTGACGCAGGGTAGCCACTCAATTAAGTGAAAAGTCTTATCTTCTTTCTATTGAATTTAAACCTGCTTTTCTATAAATTCCATTGCCCTTATTTTATCTGTAGCCATACGAACAAAACTTATTCAACAAACGAAACACCCTGAATCCGCTCCATCAGTTTTCCTGTGGCATAGTTTTCCACTAGATTGCCATCAGTGCTGTCCTCATTTTTTGTAAACCATAACTGCCAAAGTTCACCTAACAAGGTGGCTTCGTGGACAGACCATTTTCTACCAGGCATGTTTTGTCAATTACAACTGATTATGAAATAAACTTTCCCTTGTTACCAATTTCACTTCTATGAATGCAGTCTAATTTTTGTATCAGTACTTTTCACATTTCATTCACAATATGTTGAACTTATAAGTTCTGTCATTAGCTAAAGCCATGATTATTTTTGTATGCAAACTGTTTCTCAGACCAATTTTCTCCATTTTGAAACTATTAAAGTGGTCTTGACTATCTGATAATAAAAATTGGTGACCATCTAATAACATGAAAGAAAAGATCACTTATCTTTTACCTTATACTATCTCTGTCCTTCAAGACATTTTTCTTTAAATTTTCTTTAAATACATGTTGTGTTAGAGTCATAGAGTAAGCTTTAACACTGAAAAATATCTTAAAGAGAGTGACAGTCTATTCCAAATAAGAAAATTCTCAGTATTTTCAGTATTTATCTCACCTTAAAACTTTTTTCATATGCTAGAAATGTTTCAGTCGCTCAGTCGTGTCTGACACCTTGTGACCCCATGAATTTGAGCACACCAGGCCTCCCTGTCCATCACCAACTCCCGGAGTTCACTCAGACTCATGTTCATTGAGTTGGTGATTCCATCCAGCCATCTCATCTTCAGTCGTCCCCTTCTTCTCCTGCCCCCAATCTGTCCCAGCATTAGAGTCTTTTCCAATGAGTCAACTCTTGGAGTTTCAGCTTCAGCATCAGTCATTGCAAAGAATACCCAGGGCTGATCTCTTTGGAATGGACTGGTTGGATCTCCTTGCAGTCCAAGGGACTCTCAAGAGTCTTCTCCAATACCACAGTTCAAAAGCATCAATTCTTCGGTGCTCAGCCTTCTTCACAGTCCAACTCTCACATCCATAAATGACTACTGGAAAAACTGTAGCCTTTAATAGATGGACCTTTGTTGGCATAGTAATATCTCTGCTTTTCAATATGCTATCTAGGTTGGTCATAACTTTCCTTCCAAGGAGTAAGCGTCTCTTAATTTCATGGCTGTAGTCACCATCTGCAGTGATTTTGGAGCCCAGAAAAATAAAGTCTGACACTGTTTCCACTGTTTCCCCATCTATTTGCCATGAAGTGATGGGACCAGATGTCATGATCTTAGTTTTCTGAATGTTGAGCTTTAAGCCAAATTTTTCGCTTTCCTCTTTCACTTTCATCAAGAGGCTTGTTAGTTCCTCTTCACTTTCTGCCATAAGGGCAGTGTCATCTGCATATCTGAGGTTATTGATATTTCTCCCGGCAATCTTGATTCCAGCTTGTGTTTCTTACAGCCCAGCGTTTCTCGTGATGTACTCTGAATATAAGTTCAATAAGCAGGGTGACAATATTCAGCCTTGACGTACTCCTTTTCCTATTTGGAACCAGTCTGTTGTTCTAGATCCAGTTCAAACTGTTGCTTCCTGACCTGCATATAGGTTTCTCAAGAGGCAGGTCAGGTGGTCTGGTATTCCCATCTCTTGAAGAATTTTCCACAGAAAAGCATATACAACATAATTTCATTTTGATATATGAGTGCTTGCTTGCAAGTATTTCAGTCAAATATATGCATATTTGGTATATACAAGAATGTATATAGCAAAATACTAATTACATTTAGCTTGGGACTAAAGTGGGAATTAAGGGACAGTGATATTCATTCTATATTTTAATTTTTTTTACACTGGACAAGCCAGGGGCGGCAGCCGGGAGGAGCAACCCAAGGAGCGGTGGCTGCGCGGGCGTAGAAGGGCCTAGAGGAGCTATCCCACGCTGAAGGTCAGGAAGGGCAGCAGTAAGGAGATACCACTCGTCCAAGGTAAGGAGCAGCGGCTGCGCTTTGCTGGAGCAGCCGTGAAGAGATGCCCCACGCCCAAGGTAAGAGAAACCCAAGTAAGATGGCAAGTGTTTCAAGAGGGCATCAGAGGGCAGACACACTGAAACCATACTCACAGAAAACTAGTCAATCTAATCACACTAGGACCACAGCCTTATCTAACTCAATGAAACCAAGCCATGCCCGTGGGGAAAACCAAGATGGGCGGGTCATGGTGGAGAGGGCTGACAGAATGTGGTCCACTGGAGAAGGGAACGGCAAGCCACTTCAGTATTCTTGCCTTGAGAACCCCATGAACACTATGAAAAGGCAAAATGATAGGATACTGAAAGAGGAACTCCCCAGGTCAGTAGGTGCCCAATATGCTACTAGAGGTCAGTGGAGAAATAACTCCAGAAAGAATGAAGGGATGGAGTCAAAGCAAAAACAACACCCAGCTGTGGATGAGACTGGTGATAGAAGCAAAGTCCAATGCTGTAAAGAGCAATACTGCATAAGAACCTGGAATGCCAGGTCCATGAATCAAGGCAAATTGGAAGTGGTCAAACAAGAGATGGCAAGGGTGAACGTTGACATTTTAGGAATCAGCGAACTAAAATGGACTGGAATGGGTGAATTTAACTCAGATGACCATTCTATCTACTACTACGGGCAAGAATCCCTCAAAAGAAATGGAGTAGCCATCACGGTCAACAAAAGAGTCCGAAATGCAATACTTGGATGCAATCTCAAAAATGACAGAATGATCTCTGTTCGTCTCCAAGGCAAACCATTCAACATCAGAGTTATCCAAGTATATGCCCAAACCAGTAAGGCTGAAGAAGCTGAAGTTAAACGGTTTTATGAAGACCTACAAGACCTTTTAGAACTAACACCCAAAAAAGATGTCCTTTTCATTATAGGGGACTGAAATGCAAAAGTAGGAAGTCAAGAAACACCTGAAGTAACAGGCAAATTTGGCCTTGGAATGCGGAATGAAGCAGGGCAAAGACTAATAGAGTTTTGCCAAGAAAATGCACTGGTCATAGCAAACACCCTCTTCCAACAACACAAGAGAAGACTCTACACATGGACATCACCAGATGGTCAACACCGAAATCAGATTGATTATATTCTTTGCAGCCAAAGATGGAGAAGCTCTATACAGTCAACAAAAACAAGACCAGGAGCTGACTGTGGCTCAGATCATGAACTCCTTATTGCCAAATTCAGACT
>SJYT01069476.1:92290-114628 GCA_006410635.1 Cephalophus harveyi
AACTGTGGTGTTGGAGAAGACTCTTGAGAGTCCCTTGGACTGCAAGGAGATCCAACCAGTCCATTCTGAAGGAGATCAGCCCTGGGATTTCTTTGGAAGGAATGATGCTAAAGCTGAAACTCCAATACTTTGGCCACCTCATGCGATGTGTTGACTCATTGGAAAAGACTTTGATGCTGGGAGTGATTGGGGGCAGGAGGAGAAGAGGACGACAGAGGATGAGATGGCTGGATTGCATTACTGACTCGATGGACATGAGTCTGAGTGAACTCCAGGAGTTGGTGATGGACAGGGAGGCCTGGCGTGCTGCAGTTCATGGGGTCGCAAAGAGTCGGACACGACTGAGTGACTGAACTAAACTGAACTGAAGGTCTCATTTGGTGAATAGCAGTAATAAGCAAATATCAGTCAGTGTAATAAGTATGAAAAAGTCAGAACATCATGTTTTATGATCTAAGTTATTAATAAAAGTCTCCCATGGATAATCCACTATATTTTTAAATTTATAATGACATTTATGCACTTTCATTTTAAATATGCTTAAAAATATTTTATTCTTTCTATAACTTGATTTAAATCTTTTGCCTTTCTCAAACACTCTGGTTTTAGAGTGCTTTCTACTTCATCATATGGAAGTAAATTTTACTTTTTTCTCTGTTAACTACTTTGCTTCTATATTATCCATAAACTCAAAGAGCTTATTGGCATATAGCTCTTTCATGCTTTCAGAATTTTATGCAATTTTGTGATATCTTCCAGTACCCGTTAATAGGATGAGCAAGAGATATCAAGATAAAATATTGGGAAACCGGACTATATGCAATAGAACAGGGAAACTCATTACTAAAACCCATAGAAACAAGAGAGCAAGATTAATGGTCTTAAACATTAAGTAGAGAGGCTGATGCTGGAAGGATAACAAAAGCATTGCTCTGTTTTTTACTCTCTTCTCAATCTTAAATGCATCTGTTTAGAATTACTTTTATGAACCTCTAGTTAAACTAATAAAATAATTACTCATCTTTAAAGAGTAACAACTTTATTCCTAAGGGGGGAAAAATGGTATGCAGTGAAGAGCATGGGCTTGGGAGCCAGAAGCCTTGACTTAAATATGCTACTTATTTACTCTCCAATCTCAAGCAAAGAAATAAACTTCTTTGATCCTCAATTTTCTCTTCTATAGAGATATACGGATGTATGCCCAATGGAGCTGCCAAGAACTGTTAAACCAGGAAACCTATACAAAGTCTATATCACCAAACAGAAACACACAAATTCCATTTTACAAAGAGAAAGCTAAACAAAATTATATATCAGTACTTTTAAACTGCTTAATACCTTGGTGTTATTAGAGATTTCATTAAAAGACTATACTGGAGAGGGTAAGAGTATCTAGGAAGTTATTATCACCTTTTTTTTTAAGTTACAGGACATGAATATCCCCCCATCAAAACTCTAGGAGAATGACAAGTGTGTGAAACAAAACAGCTTAAAGGGCAAAGAAGAAGAAAAAACAAGGATGGTTAACAAAATGTTGAAAGATGGAAACAGCAAGAAAGAGTTGTAACTTACTTAGAGGAGCAGTGATTGGTTGGTTTATTTTAGTTTCTATTTTGTGAAACTTGAACAAACCGTTGAGTTTCACATCTGGGTTGATGTAGCACAGTACAGAGTTATACACAGGGAGTTCAAACTCTAGAAGGAAGAGGGGACATAAGACCCTGACTACCAGCATGCAGGTTTATGGAAATCTAGAAAAGGATCTTAAAGTTCCAAGGATGGTGAAAGTGTACTCAGCGCAGTTGTATTTAAACAACTCAGTGTTTAAATACAAGGGTGATCATCCAAATATGATGCTATTTCTTTTTAGGTCTGCTTGTATACAATCTTAGGTACTGCTCCTTGTGAGTGAATTCTCTTCAATAAGCATCTCATGTGAAAGTGAAAGTTGCTCAGTCTTGTCCAGTTCTTTGTGACCCCATGGATAATATAGTTCATGGAATTCTCCAGGCCAGAATACTGAAGTGGGTAGCCTTTCCCTTCTCCAAGGGATTTTCCCAACCCATGGGTCAAACCCAACTCTCCCACATTGCAGGTGGGTTCTTTACCAGCTAAGCCAACAGGAAGCCCAAGAATATTGAGTAGGTAGCTTATCCCTTCTTCTGTGGATCTTCCTAACCCAGAAATCGAACTGAGGCCTCTGCATTGCAGGTGGATTCTTTATCAACTGAGCTATCAGTGAATCTTCTATCTCATGTGGATCACAAGAAAAAGGTAGGATTCACCAACAGGAAGAATCAGATGATCAGACTGGCTGACCAAAGCTCCTGCCTGGCAAAAGAGACTCTTCTACTTCTATCCATTCAGTTATATATATATGCATGGGTACTCAGTCATGTCCAACTCTTTGCAACCCTTTGGACGGTAGTCCACCAGGCTCCTCTGCCCATGGGATTTTTCAGGTAAGAATACTGGAATGGCTTGCCATTTTCTTCTCCAGGGGATCTTCCTGACCCAGGGATCAAACCTACATCTCCTGTGTTTCCTGCATTGCAGGTTCATTCTTTACCTGTTGAGACATCAAATTTCACTCATCAAATATTGGTAAATGCTATGTGCCAGGAATCATCCTGATGTCTAAGGACAGAGCAGTGCAGGAAACAAAGTCCCTATCCTTGAGAACTTACAGACTAATGGTAAGATACAATCAAGCACATTAAAAGGCCATCAATGTTGTTAAGAAAAATCAGGGTATAAATGGTGGTGAATGTGGAAATGGGGTCTATTTGATATAGGAGAGACAGAAAGCTTGCCTGAGAAGCCTGTGTGTGAGCAAAGAACAAAAGGGAAGCAACAGCATGATCCAAGAGGTTAGCTAAGAGTTTATGGAAGAGAAAGTATTAAGCACAAATGAATACTGAATACAGAACCCAGGACTGCTCTCATGCAGCATGCTGCCCACAGATACAGACAGACACTAAAGAAATAAATTGGAAAAGACCCTGATACTGGGAAAGACTGATGGCAGGAGGAGAAGGGGCGGCAGAGGATGAGATGGTTGGATGGCATCACCGACTCAATAGACATGGGTTTGGGTGGACTCCAGGAGTTGATGATGGACAGGGAGGCCTGGCATGCTGCGGTTCATGATGTCTCAAAGAGTCGGACACGACTGAGTGACTGAACTGAACTGAATTTGCCTTAATTCATGAACCTAACATTCCAGGTTCCTATGCAAGATTGCTCTTACAGCATTGGACTTTGCTTCTATCACTAGTCACATTCACAACTAGGTGTTGTTTTTACTTTTGCTCCATCTCTTCATTCTTTCTTTCTGGAGTTAGTTCTCCACTGATCTCCAATAGCATATTGGGCACCTACCGACCTAGGGAGTTTATCTTTCAATATCCTATCTTTTTGCCTTTTCATACAACCCATGGGGTTCTCAAGGCAAGAATACTGAAGTGGTTTGCCATTCCCTTCTCTAGTGGACCACATTTTGTCCACTAAAATGTTAACATCAAAAAAATGTTAAAGAAATGTTAACATGAAAATAAACACTGATGTTACAATAAAAACAAAGAGAACGATGTAAACTATTGCTAATGCAGTTTAGTCACTGCGCTGTATTCGACTCTTTTGAGACCCCATGGACTGTAAGCTCACCAGGTCCCTTTTTCCATGGAATTCTCCAGGCAAGAATACTGGAGTAGGTAGCCAATTCCCTTCTTTAGGGGATCTTCCCGACCCAGGAATCAAACCCGAGTCCCCTGCATTGGTAGGTAGATTCTTTACCACTAAGCCACCAGGATAGTAAGATCTAAATAATGCCAGAAAATGGTGATGGAGTAGTCACCAGAGGGTTCAGAAATTTATGTCTAAATAGCAGAATTACAAGTTATTTTATGGGTTTTGTTTGTTTGTTTCATCATTTATTTAGTAAGTTCCTACCGTAAGCATGCTTTAAAAAGAAGAAAATTTACATCTCAGAACTAAGTGCTCAGAGTAGTCTGTTTCCCTTTTCTTCCAGGTTTCTGTAGGACATACTAGTATCCAGAACCACAGGTTCGCAAAACTCCTGGTTAGCTTAGAACTAAGAGATTTCTCAAGATGCAGGTATTTCATTGCTAAAACTAGGACAGCCCTGAGCAAACTGATTGCTGGTCACCCTACAACTAGAACTGTTAATGGAAATATAAGAAAACATGGAAAATTGAGAATGAACATTGGATTATATTCATCTAAATATGTAAAAACAATAAAAATCTGTTAACTCTGCACAGAAAAAAAGTCACTGGAGAGCATCAGACAGATGAAAAGATTACATATTAAAATAAAAATTGAGGGAAACAGAGGAAATAACTTATTCCCATTTCTACTTTATAGATTAAATTTATGTCTTTAAAATTATCACCATCAATATCATCAAACACAATTCCAAAATGGTTGCCTGCATTTCAGACAGAGCAATATTTCCAGGTTTTTACCTTCAACTCTTCAACACAGTGCTTAATTATATGCTACTTAATGAAGAATGGTATTGATTTTTACGAACTAATTTGTGCAGATTAATGTGTACATAGTTATGAAATGACTGCATGCTGCAATTATAAAATCAAGCTAAATGCAATAAATATATGAATTTAGAGCATGAAGGGAAGAAAGAAATATTTAAAACAACTAAAAAAATTACTGTGTCATCTTTTCTAAAGGAATTAGAACAAGTAGAGAAATAATAAGCCATTATTCAGAGAGTAGCACAGAAACTAACAAAGTTGCCAGGCCAGACTAATTTGATGGCTTTTTTTTTTCCCCTTTATAGCAGAGAATTTGCTGGTTGAAAAAAAAAAAAAAAGATCAGAAGCATAAACTATATCTGACTTCAGCAAGATATCTGACACATAATAACCTACAGAAAGATTTTAAATCAGGTTTGTTTGGACAGAAATACGATTAAAAATGACTCAAAGCTAGATCTATGTATAAAACTGTTAGATGTAATTATAAATGGCCATACATCTTTCTTAGTAGTTATAGCAAGGTTTATTTCATAAAGGGCCATTATTGGTTTTAAATATCTTTAAAAAAAACCTAGAGGACAGAAAAAATATATTAAATGTTTATATATATAAAACATATATGTACATTACATGTGTATGAAGAAAACAAGCAGAGAAGCAGTAAGTATGTAAGAAAAAGGGAGAGTAAAGGATGAAGAAAACTGATTAAGGAAATTTAGAACCAGAAGACCCAACTTAAAGAACATAGCAGTTACTAAGTATTCCTAGAATGCATATGCTGATAGTTTGTAATTTTAGTTTCAAGTTTGCATTTTTATTGCTTAACAGAATGCAACTTTACGAATTGGTTCTTACTATTAATACTGTTTCCCATTCACATTATTCTTCTTCATTTAGATTTAGCTGAAAAAGATTACAAGTCATTCATTACCAGTATTTCTTTGTTTTCCCACTTCGGAAGGGAATTTTGGGGAACACAAATCTAAATAGAGAAGTCAGAGAAGACATTACAATAAAAAGAGAAGCTTTGCAAGCTACCTTGGGGAAAAGCAAGGAAAAGAGCAAATGTCAAAGCCCTGAAGTAGCAGCTCATGCGCTGGAGATAAAAAAAAAAGTCAGGAGGCCACTATGGCCGGAACAGAGTGAGAACACAGGAGACAAAGTCACAGATGATGTCAGAGAGATGCCCGGATTGAGCACAGCCTTGTAAGGCTCACTGACCCTAGTGAAATGGGAGCTGCTGAGTATTTTCAAAAGCAGAGACATTACTTTGCCGACTAAGGTCCGTCTAGTCATGGCTATGGTTTTTCCTGTGGCCATGTATGGATGTGAGAGTTGGACTGTGAAGAAGGCTGAGTGTTGAAGAATTGATGCTTTTGAACTGTGGTGTTGGAGAAGACTCTTGAGAGTCCCTTGGACTGCAAGGAGATCCAACCAGTCCATTCTGAAGGAGATCAGCCCTGGGATTTCTTTGGAAGGAATGATGCTAAAGCTGAAACTCCAGTACTTTGGCCACCTCGGTGAAGAGTTGACTCATTGGAAAAGACTCTGATGCTACGAGGGATTGGGGGCAGGAGGAGAAGGGGACGACCGAGGATGAGATGGCTGGATGGCATCACGGACTCGATGGACGTGAGTCTGAGTGAACTCTGGGAGTTGGTGATGGACAGGGAGGCCTGGCATGCTGCGATTCATGGGGTCGCAAAGAGTCGGACACGACTGAGCGACTGAACTGAACTGAATGTGCAAAGGCAAGGAATAATGAAGGCACAAGCACATTTCAGGAAAAGTGGAAAGCTCAGGGCAGCAGGCCACTGTTCTAGAATGTAAAACTAGTTCCATGGCCCATGCTTTCACTGTGTCTCCTGCATTAGCAGGCTAATTCTTTACCACTGAGCCACCAGGGAAGCTCATGACGTCTCCTTTAAGACTTACCAAAAAGGACTCTTACCTTAATGGCTATATCTTGTAAAAAAGAGCAATCCCCAAACTTTGGAGTTATATTAGACCACGAGTGAGTGAGTTTGCTCAGTCGTGTCCGACTCTTTGCAACCCCATGGACTGTAGCCTACCAGGCTCCTCCATCCATGAGATTTTCCAGGCAAGAATACTGGAGTAGGTTGCCATTTCCTTCTCCAGAAGATCTTCCCGACCCAGGGATTGAAGCCAGGTCTCCCGCATTGTAGACAGACACTTAACCGTCTAGATCTATGTTAAAACAAATTCCTTTGAATCTTTTATTGCTGTGTTTCAATTCAATAACTACACTACAGGACAATGCTAACTGGACTAAATAAAAATTATTGTTATGATTACAACAAACACAATCAGAAGGTGATTTCAGTTCAGCTACAATCAATCCTAGATGTTGTTTTCTAATTGGAGCAAATTCATAGTGCTCCCAGTATTTTATACAGCAACCTTTTTGTCCATCTTCATATACAGGAATCATGAAAAATAGCTGTCAGTTACTTGAAAGAGAGTAGTATTTCTCTGACCTCAGGGCAACACATAGATCTATTACATCCATGTTGGCATGCTGGTAAGATCAAAGAGCAGAAAGGAGCTTGGCAGCAGTAGAGGTAAATCCCTGGGAATTCAGGAGGTTCCCATTTCCATGAACTCCCTGTGCTCAAATTATCTGAGGCAGTGCTTTCCTTACTGCGTACAAATCACCTGCTGTTGTTTAGTTACTAAGTCATGTCTGACTCTTTGTGACTCCATGGACTACAGCACACCACGCTTTCCTGTTCTTCACCATCTTCTGGAGTTTGCTCAAACTCATGTCCATTGAGTCAGTGATGCTCTCAAACCATCTCATCCTCTGTTGCCCTCCTTCTCCTGCCTTCAATCTTTCCCAGCATCAGAGTCTTTTCCAATGAGTCGGCTCTTCACATCAGGTAGCCAAAGGATTATAATTTTAGCTTCAACAACAGTCCTTCCAATGAATATTCAGGGTTGATTTCTTTTAGGAATGATTGGTGTGATCTTCTTGCAGTCCAGGGAATTCTCAAGAGGCTTCTCCAGCACCACAATTCGAAGGAATCAGTTCTTCAGTGCTTAGCCTTCTTTACGGTCCAACTCTCCATCCATACATGACTACTGGAAAAACCATAGCTTTGACTCTACTGACCTTTGTCAGCAAAGTGATATCTCCGTGTTTTAAAATGCTGTCTAGGTTTGTCATACTTTTTCTTCCAAGGAACAAGCATCTTTTAATTTCATGGCTGCAGTCACTGTCCACAGTGATTTTGGTGCCCAAAATCATAAAACCTGTCACTGTTTCCACTTTTTCCCCTTCTATTTGCCATGAAGTGATGGGACCAGATGCCATGATCTTAATGTTGAGTTTTAAGCCAGCTTTTTCACTTTCTTCTTTCACCCTCATCAAGAGGTTCTTTAGTTCCTCAAATCACCTGATCATATTATTAAAATACAGATTCTGATGCAGTAGCCTGGAGTGGATTCTGGTGTCTGCATTCCTAACAATTCCCTAAATGATACATTGTTAGTTCCTATGTCACACTTTGAGAAGCAAAGCTGACATGGGGTATTTCTTCCAGAATGAGTTAGTTTTGCCATAGAGTCATAGCGACAGATGACCTCTCGGATTTTGGATATTCTGTTCTCTTAGCCTTCTACTGTGTCCTTTAAGAGGTTATCAAACTTGAGGCAGGTATATAACCAAAGCGGGGTCTCTAGCTGACCCAGGTTCCAGTACAAAATGGTTTTGCCTTTTAGGCCTGGATGATGTATGAAGTTTATGGCAAACCCTAATGGAAGAAATATTAAGAGGTACTTAGGGTTTAGAATTAATTAAGGCCAAGTATCCTTCAGGAGGTATTATTTTTTGATTTAATACTTGGCCCCAATGCTGGACATCAGATAACCAACCATTTAACCCAGGCTGCCATCATAAACTAGGTGCTTTCAGATCAACTTAGCTGTAAAGTCAGGGCTACTCATTAGCTTTCCATAATTAAGTAAAAGTGGTTTATGCAATCAAGCCTGAAAGAGCCCCCAAAGGCATGAGTAAGTTATAAGAGACTGTTCACATCACCAGGAACATGACTCCAGCATTATGCTGGCACAAGCCAAAATCATATTTTAAGATTATAGCACATCTCAGAGATGATACCGAAGAAAAATGAAGAAGGCAAATAATCTCTGTTGCAAAACTTTGAGCAGTCACTTAAGACTTTCCACTTTGCTTGCAAGGAACAATAGGTTGGAGTCAAGAGAGTCAGGATTTACATAAGATGCTTAACATTTGATTAGATACTACAAAGATATTTGGGGACCCAAATACTGCACATGAATGTTCACCAGAAGACAGTCTCTGCAGAAAAGATTGTTCGTAACCATGTGGCAGGATAACGCACTAAGGTTATTTTTCACATTGCAAAGAGAGCAAAGGACAAAGCAAAGGACACGTGCTTAATGAGCTTAGGAAGAAAGAAGCCATGGTGCTTAGGCACAAACATGGACTATCCTTCACTAAGGTACCATCTGTGGTTTCAGGCAGCCACTGGGGCTCTTGGAACATGTCTTCCATGGATAAGGGGAGACTACTGTTTTCTTTCACCTTCTCTTACTATCATTCATTTTTATAAATATTCAAAACAAGATCACAATATAACTAGTAATGAAATAAAAATCACCAAGTGATCCTGGACTCAGAGAACAGTAATCTCATGATTCTGACTCACAATACAGTAGCTGAAGAGACAGTGGGTTGTCTTCAGCAAGGAATGGTTGGTGTAAACACACATGCCTTGGAGAGTCAAGGGTTAAAGAACACTGAATGCAAAATGTGTGACTGTCCAGTTACTCTGGTGGTCACATATGTACAGCGTGGTCTTGGCTACTGGCAAGTTAATTGGTCCAATAAAGCAGATATTTGATTCAAACTGAGCCCATATGATTCTCTCCGGGAATTTGAAATTTTAACACAACAGAGACCAGAAGTGGTTGGTGCTGTTAAGTTCAGGATGGGGTTCTAAAGAAAATGTCTACAAACTTTGGCTAACGAGGTCCTTGACACTGCCTTGTTCTTTTCTTTCTTAAGGCTCAGCTCAACATTTTCTCCTAAATTGAGAGCACCTCAAAATTTTTCCAACTGATCCTGCTTTACAACAGTCAGATATAGTTGTTTACCAATAGAAACTACAGACTTGAAAACTATTATGATAGTTTCATCATTTTTATGTATAATTATTATGTATAATAATCTGTAATTAAAAAGCTTTTTCCCCAAGTTGTTCCTCAATTCTAAAAAAAATATTCTATTTTCCATCCTAGCCTGACTTTTCAAGAAAGAGCTTAACAGAATTTCTACTCAATGTGTCTAACTGCAATATTCACTAAGGCTCTAGAGAATTATTTAGAAAGTTTTACAAAAGAGCCTTTTAGGAGTAAGTAACAGATAGTCTTGCTGGATTTGGCAGTGGATTATAGCAAGTGGTTTTCCTACACATCCAAGCAATAGCAGCTCAACTATCTCTTACCACACATTGCTCTTTATAGACATACATGTCTTTGTGGTGAAGGACTTAAAACTGAGTGAAACCCACAGCAGGAGAAATTTAGAGAACTAATTGATTAGTGTTCTATTTTTCTCTGTGTACTATAAAAGTGATCATCTGTTTTAGGAGAGATATTCTGTCCATAGTATAGCTATTTCTGGTTCTATAAATGAAGGTGTTTTTATAGTTTACACAAAAATATATTTCACACCCAAAGTCTGAAATTGTCAAATGTATAAAGACTGTCAGTTTGAAGCAAATAAAACTCCTTTCTTTGACAAAACGTCTCTAATACTTTCTGTTTAGAACATATTTAACTATGATACATACACAGCCAACATATACAAAGATACTCCAATTCATAGATTAATATATTAGAATTACAGTCTTCATATAAATAGTCTAAAGTTAAAGTCTAAAGTCTATGAGGAGAGCATGGCAACCCACACCAGTGTTCTTGCCTGGAGAATTCCAAGGACAGAGGAGCCTGGAAGGCTACAGTCCACAGGGTCACCAAGAGTTGGACACAACTGAAGTGACTTAGGACACACACACAGTCTAAAGTCTGCTGTTTTTCAGTTGCCAAGTCATGTGTGACTCTTCATAACACTGTGGACTACAGCACGCCAGGCCTCCCTGTCCCTCATCAGAGTCTATCTTCATTTCTAATTCTGCACATTTATACAGGTCAAAATATTTCAGCAGGTATTTATGTTGAAGTTTCACCTTCAGCAATAAGTGAACCGTGAGCTCCCTGATTATCAAGCTGGTTTTAAAAAGGCAGAGGAACCAGAGATCAAATTGCCAACTCTATTAGTTACAGTGCAGTTAGGTCTCTATTCACCTACATTATTTCATTCTCCACAACCATATACCTGTTCTCCCATTTTAAATGTTACTCCTTTAATGAAAGTTTAGATGCTCTCAAAAGATCTGTGTAAAGATTTGAATTACAACCTAGTAGTGGTGACTAGTAGTGCTACAATCTCAAAAATTTGGCTTCTGAAAAGTGAAACATTAATTCAAGTAAAGAATAAATGACTTGACCAAAGTCACCATGTTAGAGAGGAAACTCAGTGACCCACATCCAATACTCCTGGTTCATCACATACACATCAGTTACTTTAAGGGAAGAAAAAGGAAATAATTAGCTTAAAATATATTTCTAAGAGGAGAAGGCAATGGCACCCCACTGCGGTACTCTTGCCTGGAAAATCCCATGGATGGAGGAGCCTGGTGGGCTGCAGTCCATGGTACGCTGAGGGTCAGACACGACTGAGCGACTTCACTTTCACTTTTCACTTTCATGCATTGGAGAAGGAAATGGCAACCCACTCCAGTGTTCTTGCCTAGAGAATCCCAGGGGGAGCCTGGTGGGCTGCTGTCTATGGGGTCACACAGAGTCGGACATGACCAAAGTGACTTAGCAGTAGCAGCATATTTCTAAGAGCATTCAAAAATCCAAGTAAAGGTTTCAAAATACAATCTGTTCAGTTCAGTTGCTCAGTCGTGTCCGACTCTTTGCGACCCCATGAATCGCAGCACGCCAGGTCTCCCTGTTCATCACCATCTCCCGGAGTTCACTCAGACTCACGTCCATCGAGTCCATGATGCCATCCAGCCATCTCATCCTCGGGCGTCCCCTTCTCCTTCTGCCCCCAATCCCTCCCAGCATCACACAGAGTCGGACATGACCAAAGTGACTTAGCAGCAGCAGCATATTTCTAAGAGCATTCAAAAATCCAAGTAAAGGTTTCAAAATACAATCTGTAAGCAATTGAAAAAATAATACATTTAGTAGACAAAAATTTGGATGATAAAATTACAACAAAAACACTTATTAATAACCAGCACTATAAAATGTCCTAACCTAAATCTTAAATGATGATGATTATATTTATTTCTCCATCATTTTGTCATCAGAAAAAAATTTAATAAGAAGGAAAAAAAACTACTCAGAGAAAAAAGAAAAGTGAAATAAAATTTGTAGGAAGTTGCTCATTTTAATAACATTTTAAAGTGATTCTTTGGAGATAAAAAATAAATTCATAAATGCAAGCAGCAGTCAAAAGGTCAACCCTTCAAAAGGATACTTGTCTTCTCATTTTAGTGAATTGAGTCCCTTCTTTTATGAAAAGAGTGATGCTAAGCTTCAGGTACAAAGATTAACTTTTTTTTCAAGTTTTAGTGACTTTTTAAAGTATAGATAAATTTAACTGTGGGCCAAATTTTTTTAAATGCTCACAAAATGCAATTTTCACATTAAAAATTCCTTTAACAATGAATTAGTCATCTGAATATGAATCTTTTTTTCCTTCAAATATTCTCAAGAAATTTTTCTCTGTGAAAGAAACATGAATAACATGGAGAACCTTTTTATGCATCAAAAGACCATCTACTTTCCCACTTTCTTTGTAAAGCAAATGTCTCAAAGAATGTCTCTCTCCCTCTCATGACCTCTAGTTTGGTACCAAAATCACTGCTATTTAACTTCCAACTGTAACCACCAGTCCCCCTTTTGCCCTGGTTACTGCAGACCTAAAGGCTAAATATAAAACAATGTGCATCCTCACATCTGGCCTCTCTGTTAGTTTCTAGTTTCCTTCCTTACCCTTTGAGAATTAGTTCTCACTTCCTTGATGCTGCCCTCCCTAGACACTCACCAAGCTCCTTGCATGCCTCACTTTTACCACCAGCAATCCTTGCAACAAGACCTTTACTTTTCCCAATATGTACATTCTTCCTGGACAATTTCACCCAAAAAGCTAACTTTATCTTTTGGCTATTCCTTAAATCTGTCTCTCCACTAAAACCTTTCTATTGAACTCCTCTCTAATGGACAATTTGGTACTTCCTCCAACTAGATTCCCCAGAAGCACTTCATGTGCACTGACACAAAACAGAACGGATCTTCTCCCCCTAAACTGCCACCCCATCTTCTTAAATCCCTTCTCTGTCAATTCCCAAAGCTAGAAACCCATGGAGCCTCTTGAACTCTTCCTTTTCTCTCAGCAATGACCCCAGAACACATCTCTGAACCCTGATATTTTTACTTTCTAAGTCACTCTCAAATAAATCACCTACACTGTCCTATTTTTCATAATGAAATGTATTACTTACTACTGTGCAAAGCAAGATTTCTTTCCACTGTGGAAAAATTCAAAATAAAGATAATAAAAAGGGAAATTAAAACCATAAGCTTCACCCAAAGATAAACATGCTTAATACTTCAATATATATCTTTCCACATAATTTTCTTGCTTCTATAGCACATTTTCCTGTCATCTATAATCCCCTTTCTAATCCATCCTTCACAGGAGGACAGAGCAATGTTATAAAATTCAAGTATGATTCTGTAATTTCCCTGTTTAAAATTCCTGTGTGTGTGCCTAACATTGCCTTTGGGATTAAAGTTCAGAATCCATAGCTCTGCAAAAGTCACTGTTGACTTTGCCTCTGCCTTCATTTCCAGCCATTTTCTCAACTACATTCTTGGTTTCAACCTTCTCCACTGTCTTGCTTTCTCTGTCTATGCCCTCTATATACTATGGCCTCTACTCAGTGAGACTCATCGTGTCCCCCTTCATCTGGTTAAATATCATTTGTCCTACTGGTTCATCAAATCCTTCAGTGGTTTGCCTCAGTTATTGTTGAGTAGAATGATCCTGCTCCGTTCTCACCATTCTCACAGTTTCTCGAGCATATCTTTTACAGATCTTATTGTCTACATACTGTAATTGCCTTTTCTACCCCACTGCTGAAGGAAAACCCAAGGAAAAGGCATTTTATTTATTAGTCTTCAGGAGTATGGTTTAAATCCATATAGTTTGGAATTAGAGATCTGGGTTTTACCCCCAAATCTGTTATTTACCTCTACGTTACCCTGGGTAAAGTAGCCTGTCTCAGCCTCAATTTCTCCATCTGTTAAATGTAGAGAGCCCCTAGTCAAGAGATTACAAAACAAGATAAGTCAGTGGTAATCAATGGAGGTGATTCTGCTCCCATGGAGACATCTGGCAACATGTGGAGACAGTTTCAGCTATTATCACTGGAGAGGGAAAGATGCTGAGATATCCAGTGGGTAAATACCAATGATGCTTCTACACATCCTACAAGGCACAGGACAGCCCTCTTCCCTGCCCCCAAAAAAGGGGACATCAGAATCCCCGAGTCAGCAGCACCATAGTTGAGAAAAGGCAATGCAGGTGTATTTTAGCCTAGCACATGCCCAGTCAGTGCTTGGTGAATGGCAGTGATTGCTCATATCAAAAGACTCATGTATTTCCAAGCTCTTCTAGAATTTTAATTTGTGCTGCTTCATTTATTACATTTTACATGTGGTAGATTAGCTCGTTTTTTGTTTTCTTTTTTTTTTTCATTACATACCAGACTGGAAATCAGAAGTTTCTCCATTTATTAAAATTTTTTTCTTCCTAGTTTTATGGAAATATAATTGACACACCATACTGTGTAAATCTGAGGCTTCCCAGGAGATGCTAGTGGTAAGGAACCCATATGCCAATGCAAAAGACATAAGAGACACGAGTTCGATCCCTGAGTTGGGAAGATCCCCTGGAGGAGGGTATGGCAACCCACTCCAGTATTCTTGCCCAGAGAATCCCATGGACAGAGGAACCTAGTGGGCTACAATCCATAGAGTCGCAAAGTGTCAGACATCATGGGGACTTAGCTCGTACACACACTGTGTAAGTTTAAAGTGTACAATATGATTTGACTTACAGACATCATGATTATCACAGTCAGTAAGATGAGCTCATTGTTCTGCAAGTATTCACTCCCTGTAACCTCCAGCTTCATGGGAGAAACATACTCCCTCATCATTTGACTTGCTGTGACCAATGGAATATCAACATAAGTGACAATGGGCCGGTTCTGAGCCTTACCTTTAAGAGGCACAGTCTGTGTTCACTTGCTCTCTAACTCCTGCCAATAACCAAAAGAACAGCTTTCCCTTGAGCACTTACTTTCCCCTCATCTGAGCCCCCAAACAAACATGCAGGAAACAGATCTAAGCTCATGTCCACAAGCCGAAGCCTGGAACAGACCTGCGCGGACCCAGCCCACAGTGTGGAGCTAAGCTGCTGCTGCTGCTGCAGCTAAGTCGCTTCAGTCGTGTCTGACTCTGCGACCCCACAGACGGCAGCCCATTGGGCTCCGCCATCCCTGGGATTCTCCAGGCAAGAACACTGGAGTGGATTGCCATTTCCTTCTCCAATGCATGAAAGTGAAAAGTGAAAGTGAAGTCGTTCAGTTGTGTCTGACTCAGCAACCCCATGGACTGCAGCCCAGCAGGCTCCACCGTCCATGGGAGTTTCCAGGCAAGAGTACTGGAGTGGGGTGCCATTGCCTTCTCCGTGCAGCTAAGCTAAGCTCCATCAAACCGCAACTCATCTGCCGAAGCACAAACATGAAATACAAGCTGCCGCTCTGAATCTGAGATTCTGTGGTTGCTACTTATACAGGGATAATTGACTGATAAACAATGCCTTTTTATCTTTATTTTTACACACTTCTCTCCACATTAAAAAAAGAAAACACCAAGACATCTTTCTTACTGGAATGGAATCTCTCACAGAGGAACAAACAGTGACAGCCAACTATTACTTACTAAATGCATTTTTTTCACTTCACATTAAAGCTTATATACTTATATAGGGAAGGTTTTCATTCTAAAGGAAAGTGAAAGTGTTAGTTGCTCAGTCATGTTCGACTCTTTGTGACCCCATGGACCATAGTCTGCCAGGCTCCTCTGTCCATGGGGATTCTCCAGGCAAGAATACTGGAGTGGGTTGCCATTCACTTCTTCAGGGGATCTTCTTTACCCAAGGATTGAACCCTTGTCTCTAGCATCTACATGTATCAGCAGGCAGAGCTACCAGGGAAAATGGGTCTCAAAAGAGACCAAAATTTGGCTATTTATTAAGAAAGTATTTAGAAAAAGCACAAGAGAAGAAGAGAAGAAATAAAGTGACAGCTGGGATGCATTTTTTGCTACCTCGTGCAATTAGGAAGAGAAGATGTAAATTAAGAGGAACTTTTCTAGAGAGGAAACTTAAAGGAACTCTACTAGAATATCTTGCTACTGTAATCCTCTTTATATTTAATATTCTTTTGCCCTGTGTGCTGCTTCTTTGGGTCCTGATTTTCTGTTGTTCATATGTTATTAAATTAAGGACATTAATTAGAGGATTGGTATATTACCCTTTCCATGGCCTTCAATGCTATAAACTTTAGTAGTAATTATTCAATAAGTGGTTTAGCAGTGAAAAATATCTTGTCAATCACATGAATCCTGTCTTTACTTCCTACTACTATGGTTATCCTTTTTTTTTCTTAATGCAAAAATTCATTGACTATATCGAAAAACTGGCCACACTAACCTAACAATGCTTGTCAATTATTCTTTCCCCTTACCCTTTTTTTTCAGCCTACAAATGAACTGTTAGAAATGGTCATCTCAGAAATAGAGACACAGACACAGAGAACAGATATGTGGACATGGGGGTTTGCAGAGGAAGAGGGCGGGATGAATAGCAAGGTCAGGACTGAAAATATACACTACCATGTGCAAAACGGATAGCTAGTGGGAAGCTGCTATATATGGTACAGAGTTCAGCTCAGTGCTCTGTGGTGACCTAGAGGGGTAGGGTGGAGGGGTGGGAGGGAGGTCTCAGAGTGAGGGGGCGTATGTATACATATAGCTGATTCAGGTTGTTACACAGCAGAAACTAACACAATATTGTAAGGCAATTATACCTCAATTTTTTTTTTTTTTAATGGAGAAAAAGAAAAACAAATGGCCACCCTAATTACCTACAAACGACTTTTGCCTGTAAGTCAGAAACTGGCACAATTGCTTTCTTATGTTATTTTCACTGTTTACATGACAGTAAACATATGACTCACGCTCTCAAAGGTAGCTGTGATCAGAGACTAAGAAACTGACAATTTTCAGCACAACTATAAAGGAAAAGCTACTCATGTAATTGCATACAAAAATTCTTATCTCTCATCCGTATATATGAAAGAAAAAAATTGCATGTTACTATTCTAGTTTTCTTTCAGATGGATATTGATAAACCAAGTTAATTGGTTAGCTAATATTCTGTAAAGACAGGGAATTGATTTGAGTTGGAGGACAAGCACATTTTTTGGTACTGTATTCTTCCGATATCTTCCAAATGTACACATTGACCAAGGACTCTTGCCAAGAAGAAAACACATTTCTAAAGTACAAGATAACACAAAATACCACCATCACAAATGAGTTATTATATAAATTCTTCTGTTGAGAAATCTAGTTTATTTTACTAAAAAATCACAAGGGCATCAAGCAAAGCTTTCAACAATGCCTGCCCTACCCACAGCTCACCCCTAGTATCTCAACTTCCAACTTCCCCAAATACATTTCAGTTTTAATATAAGCAACACAGCTTTTAGAATGACGGGAAAAACTGCAATATTCTTTCATGCAGAGTGAAGATCCAGTTAACGAGCAATAATTAATCATAACAGCTTGCTTCAAACTACATTCTTGTCAAAAATTATGCAGAGTCTATAAAATTGATAGCCTAGAGAGCTCTCAGAAAAAAGAAAGATTTCTCCATGGTATCCTTGCTCAACTAACACTGCTAAAAGATGAAGCATCTTACCCTGAGAGGAGAGAAATAGCTGTCATAAACAGGTTCTTTACTATTCCTGGAGTATAAATAAAATTTTGAACTGCCTATTTAAGCTCCTTTTCTTTCCTGGTAATATTCTGTTTTGAAGCTTTGTTGATGGATGCCAAACTCTAAGTATCACATGTGAAGGAGATGAAACTCAAGTTTACAGTGAGGAATATGACTGCGTCATGGCTAAGAAGATTTGGTATGACAATTTTACAACAGCCAGAAAGATATATTCTTGCTTAATATCAAATATATGGAAATAAAAAGAAATATACCAACCAAATTGCAATTACACTGAAACAAAGTGAACCTTGTACTGTACTCCTATGAGGAAGCATTCTATAACAAACTCTGTTTGTATTTCTCCTTCTAATAAAGGCAATCCCTCCACTGTCTGAACTATGCTTCTACTGCTGGGCTGACCCCACTCTATTGTGATTGTTATTGAGTCGCTAAGTCATGTCTGACTCTTGTGACCCCATGGATGTAACCCACCAGGCTCCTCTGTCCATGGGATCTCCCTGACAAGAATACTGGAGTGGGTTGCCATCTCCTTCTCCAGGAGATCTTCCTGACCCAGGGGCTGAATGATTGAACCCACGTCTCCTGCATTTGCAGGTGGATTCTTTATTGCTAAACCACCAGGGAAGCCCCTGTTGTGATTACTCATTACTTTCCTTAATAGAATATGAAAGTTGGGGAGGAGGGACCAATGTCAGTGTGCTTCCTTGTACTTTTAACACTTTGTATAATCTCAGATCTGAAGAAAATATTCAACAGGTGCTCACGCAAATGAATTCTTCAATCTCCCAACTCTTCTCTGTGGTGAGATCAATCATCAAGGCACCTGAAGTCAACCTGCAGGGCACAGTTTCCATTTTACTAAAGAGCAGCAAAACTAAGCTTCTTCTCCTTAGAAAGGGATGATATTTTTCAAAGCAGTTCAAAATATTTTCAAAGATGTTACAGATTCTAGGAAAAGCCACTTAAAATTTGAAGTATTTTAAATATTAGCATTCAGATAGTAAAGGTGAAGGATGAATAAAATTTAGAACTGTAAAGAATAATTCCAAGGAAGTTCTACACTTAATAGACAAAAATATTTGAGATAATGGTGAGAAGGGAAATAGAGAAAGCTTAAGAAGTATGAATAAAATGCAAAATAGGTAACCTTCCCACCAGATACTTTTTAAAAGGACAATTCTAATTCTTTATCATTTGGCATGTATATACTGTTATGGTAATAAGTTATATATGCAAATCTTGTAATACATTTTTGCCCAGTGTTTAGTGGAGGATCAATTGTGGTTTACTAAGAAAATTCAAATGACAATGTGTTCAAAAAATGATTGTGGTACAGTTGTGGTTGGAGCAGACACAACAGTATTAATAAGTAGTGTTATCAATCTTACAAACACCCAGTAATTCAATATTCCTACTGTCATCTGCACTTTTACCAATAGTTTCAAATACCAGTTTGATTCAATAAAACAAAAATATTTATGTATATATAAATAGCCTTGGTATCAAAATAGCACATGAATTGACAATAACACTTTTCACTTTCATGCATTGGAGAAGGAAATGGCAACCCACTCCTGTGTTTTTGCCTGGAGAATCCCAGGGACGGGGGAGCCTGGTGGACTGCCGTCTATGGGGTCACACAGAGTCGGACACGACTGAAGCGACTTAGCAGCAGCAGCAGCAGGAATAAAATAAAAATTGAGCTCCCTCAAGTAAGACTTTTCCCTCTACCTAATTTGTCAAGCCACTAGAAATGTTCTTAGTGACATTAGCTTAGAAAGATTTGTTACATATGCAAAATCTTATCAATTCCTAAATGAGCACTTAGTATATATGTCACACTGCAAAGCTCTGTACATGTATTCCTTATCAAGTTCTCATAATGACCCCTTTTGGTTAATAGAGATTTTATCTCCACTTTACAGATGAGGAAACTTGAGACGAGTAGACATTAGGCCAATTACCTAAGGTCACAAAACAAGAGTTATAGTTAAACTCAGATAATGCAACTCAAGAGACCATGTCTTAAGGTCTAAAGTGCAAAATAAAAGAAAAATCACCATCCCAGGGTTTCTAAAGAAAATCCGGATGGACATTGAAACACAAACAATAGTCACATTAATTGAACATCTACCACAGATTAGATACTATGCTGAATAAACGTGTCAGTCCATTTAGACAGCTATACAAAGAGTCGGACATGACTGAGCAACTGAACTGAACTGAATATAGTACCATAAACTGAATGACTGATAAACAGAAGTAATTTATTTCTTACAGCACTGGAGGCTAAGAAGTCCAGAGATCAAAGAGCTGGCAAGTTTGACCTTTGGTGAGGATTCACTTCCTGGATCAAAAATGGCCATCTTCATGCTCCATCCTCACATGGCAGAAGGGATGAGGGAGCTCCCTGGGGCCTCTTTTATAAGGGCACTAATCTCATTCATCATAAGAATGAGCTCCATCCTCATGACCTCGTTGTGTAATTGCTCAGTCATGACCTACTCTTTTGCAACCCTATGGACCACAACTCACCAGGCTCCTCTGTCCATAGAATTCTCCAGGCATGAATACTGAAGTGAGTAGTCATTCTTTTCTTCAGGTGATCTTCTCAACCCAGGGATAGAACTTGCATCTCCTATATTGGCAGCTGGATTCTTTACCACTGAGCCACCTGGGAAGCTCATCCTCCTGACCTTATCATCTCCCAAAGGCCCAACTTCCTAATAATATCTCACTGGGGATAAGGTTTAAACATGAATTCAGGGGAGACACAAAATATTCAGTCTATAGAAACATGGTTACCAATATAAGACATAAATTCTGTTCTTCAGAAAGTAACAGTACTGAATGAATGGAGAATTCCAGGAACAGGATCCGCTGGTGAAGAAAAGATGCTGTGAATAGCTAATTTTGAATAGCTGTAACAGAGATTATAGTGGACATTTAAAGCTATGAATATTAGGGAACATTTTAAGTAGCAAGAAACTGCAAAGCACTGAAGAATTTTAAAGTGCAGAATAACACATGAATACTATATTAATCTTAAACTGTTAAGTTACTAGGGATCAGCAGAAGAAAACACTAGTTAGTCCAGCCAAGAGGTTGTTGCAGTGAAAAAACAAAAGTGTCAAGAGGAATAGGAAAAAAAAAGTAAATTTGAGAAGAAAAGCTCATTTTCAGTTGAATTGGAAAAGATAAACAAGAAACTTGAATCACTGGTGATGCTGAAATTCTCAGTGTAAGACTCAGGGTAAAAATGATGATACCATGCACAGAAAAAAGGAAAGACAGGATGAAAAGTTGTTTTTGAGCAAAGGATGAGAAATTTATGTCCAAACATAACATTTAATGTGTCAGCAAGATATTCAGGTAGAAATATATAGAGCAGGCAGCCAAGAGACAGGACTATGTTAAGAATGAAACATTCAAACAAACAAAAATAGAAAGAGGAAAGATAAAAAGTGTGAGGAAACCATGATCTTAGAGGCAGGATAAGGGGCTGCAACAAGGTGCCAGACACAAGGTGATGAAAGGACAGTTCTGAGTATGGAGAGGCAAATGGAACGAATTACTAGCATTTCTTTTTCCTTAAGAGTACTCTTCATCAAACTGTTGGGCAGCAAGAGAAAATGAAGTGCCATGCTATTACCATCTGACATCATCTCTCTTAACTTCCAGACGTGCCCTGAAAAAGTATACCCCAGTAAGAGAGCAACACAGCTAAATAAACCAGAGTGAACTAAATTAATGTTCCTAAGCTTTCCACCAAAGGTCTATTAATCTGTTTCACAGTAAGGATTAAATGCATTAAATGCATGAAAAGGCTATATTTAAAGCTGAAATTATAATAAATACTCAGAGAGACAGTATCTTCAAACGAAAAAACAGCAGGTGGTTCGTGATCACCAGAGTCAGAGGCAACTCAAAATTACACATAAAGCAGGAATGTTTCATGTAAAACCAGGTCTTGCCCCAAGGGGATGATTGCTACAGAATTTTCTTCTGCAAACACTCAAATGAAGGATCAGTAAAGAAGAAATGTCCAAGCATACAGTCTCACAAACACTCCAAAACTAGCACCTCTAATGGAAAGGTAATCTACTAAATATCATGACACTCCTTCAGTTTGTTTTTTAATGTAAAGTCACAGTTATCACCGCCTCATGGAAGTGATCAAAATAGGATTTGCAGACTTCTACAGTATGTTGATGATAGCTTACAATAAAAATCAGAATGAGAAAGGGAAATTGTCTGAGAGGACCATTGAGCCAGGTAATAGATTCAGTCTAATATATCCACACAGCAGGAACCAAATTAAAATGTAGATGGAATTCTAATATAGCCCAACTGGAAAGACTTGCTCCAGTTTCCTACAGAAGCTTGTTTGCTGTTTGCAAACAACTAATCCTGAAAATACAAAATTGGTTATATTAATTATTTTAGACACTTCTACAAGTATAAACATGTAAGTTAAAAATAGCATCAAGGTCACAGTGTTTGAGACAAAAGGGGCAAAACACATGTAAGTTAGAACCACTTTCTTACTTGATGCAAAATCCGGTCTTAAAATAATAC